>OX422217.1:598056881-598384381 GCA_949130495.1 Sambucus nigra | reverse complement strand
CCCTTTCTTCTTTATTCAAATTTCAGCTCTCATTCCTTCTTCCTCTCCTCTCCCCCTTTCTTCAATTTTTTCCCCAATTTTCTCACCCATTTCCTTTCTCCCTCTTTCTCACGTCTTAGGCGACTGACTGTTGGACCACCAGAGCTTGACGTTGTATTCAACCATGGTCTCCTTCTCCGGCTTCGACCCGATTCTGGTATGATTTTTTTTTTCAGTTTAACTTAAATTAATGTTTTCAGTTAAGGTTTTTTCTCTAGTGAAGTTTTTTTTAAGTTTAAATTAATGTTTAGTTTAATGTAACGTTTTTAATTAAATTAATATTTATAATTTTATTACTTTATAATGTTTAGATTAAATATCTTCTCCTTATAATGTTTATAACGTTTTTAGTCTATAATGTTTAGATTAATTAAAGTAACTTATAAAGTTTGTAATGTTTGGATTAAATTAACTGCTAAGAAACTAAATTAGTTAAATTGACTACTTGAATTAGTTAAAGCAACTGTTTAAGGAGTGTGAGAATGACAAGTTTTTAAGGAGACGAAAAGATTTACATTTTGATTTTTATATATATTTTAAAATCAACTATTTGTTGTTAAAAATTTGCATAGGGAAGTAATATATGAATTTATTTGATCCTTTAAAAAAAAGTAAAAATTGTCATAAAAATTGTGATTTGAATTCAAATTTATTTGAATGAAAATAAATTTATTTTTTTACACTCAAATATGTACAGAGGAACTCGCTTATGAATTTTCTAATTATTTATGTTTGGTTTGCTAATGTGGGCTTTGATTGGTATTCTTTTTACAAAAGAAAGACTAACAAGTGAGATGAATGATTGACCATTTTATTTGGGGAAGCTTAAAATTAAAAGTGTTATGACTAATTTTGTGGAATATTTTTTAAGTAACATTAAAATATATCATTATATTGTGAATAGATATACACTAAATGGTATATATATATACAGTCCTGCTCTTCTGCGAACCGAACATGTGTCACCTGGCGATGAGCCCAGAAAAGAGAGAGAGTGTGCCTATAATTTCTAGGGGAACCTGTAAGTGAGACATGTCCGGTTCGCATTCTTAAAATGCGGACTAGTCGGCACAAGAGTATTATTATTATTATTATTATATATATATATATATATGTATATATATATATATATATATATATATGTGTGTGTGTGTGTGTGTGTGTGTGCGTGTGTGTGTACACTATAATATAATATAATATAATATAAAAATACACGGGGTGATAAATACAAAGGTGGATGCCGAAATCAAATGACCAATGTGAAATAATGATTTAGATTATATATCCTATAATTATACGACGACTGGCTAAAAAAAACTAGTTTATTTTGCAATACCAAACTCGTCTAGAAATTTCATAACATAATATTTGTCAATTTACTTATATGCATATACACTTTTCATTACACACCTTTGTAATTTTCATTAAATGATCACATAAAATTCTACTTAAATAACTCTCTACAATATTATAATGACCTGTAATTTTGTATAACTGAATGTTAACTTGAGTCCAAAGGGTATTTTTGTCAAATGAAATATAATTACGACCTAAAGAATGATATCAAATGATAACTAATTGAAAATAAAAGAGAACCCACACTTTACACTAGCCATCCCCAAAATATAAGACTTAATATTACCCTCAATTACGGGTTGAGGGAGAGTTCATATTTATAGACCCATTTTAAAAAGTGTGTTTTGGTGATCCTCTTACATCATTGATGGAAATAATAAAATAATGAATAAGTAGTTTCAATGAGTTATAGAATTTTTATTATGAGTAATTCTAAGCCGATTTACGAATCCGACTCATTTTGTGCGACTCGTCGATGTGTCTGCGTTGATTCGTTTTTTAGGTCAACAAGGGGCCCACTGACTATGGTTCCAAAAATGAACCAATACAAATATGATACGTCAGTGAATCAGATTCATGAGTCGACCTAGAATTACTCTTTTATTATTTCACCCAACCATATGAGAGAGACTCACCAAAACCCCCTTCTAAGAAAGAAAAAAATAAAGTTAAAATTTATTGACCACCTCAAAAGTGGGTCATATTGATCCTCTTATTGAAGAGAGAGCCATGATAAGTAATTATATATTATTTTAATATTGTCGGTAATACAACTTCTGAACTATTATAACTCATTTTAATATAGTGAGTCAACCAGAAAAAAAAATAGGAGGCAATTCCCTAGATTTTCATGGTTCTCAAGACTTTAATGATTGTAAGGACATTTTTGTCCATTAACAATTTATATGTCGTACGTCGTTACACCGTTGAAGAAATTCTAGAATCACACATTCATCAACGGATCCGAATATCAAAAGAAGAAGAGGAATCAAAGTCTGACAGACCGGACCGGTCCGCCTGAAATAAAAGAACCGATCCGGTCAACCAGATCGATCCGGTCACAACCGTACCGATCCGTTTGCTGCAGATGCAGTATACCCTGTACCACAAGCAAACCGATGAAGAAGGAATAAAAGAACCGATCCGATCATAACCGGACCGATCCGCCTCAGAATAAAAGAACCGATCCGCCTCAGACCCGGACCGGTCCGCCTGGGATAATCTTAAACAGATCGTGTTCAGATCGTGGTCATATTTTTATGGCTCAAGTCCTCTTATTTAATCCCACTACGGGAAGTGGTTTTCTAAAACTTATTCACACGATTTCCAGAGTAAAGAAAGCCCTAAGTCTTCACCTATTGAGCATCTAGACTCTAGGTATTTGATTCACCCAAATTGCCAATCCTTTTATGAATCACTTTGCAACCCAGGAACGCACTTTTGCTGTTCACACCCTTGTGGAGAAGACCGTTCTTCTTCGCCATTGCAACCCTACTGGAAAGGGATAGTTCCAGCCGCCGACTACAGAATCCGATACCTGAGGGTAATTCTTAGTCACTTGTATTTTCATTGTAATCCGAAATTGTATAGCTACAATATTATAATGAAAATAAATGGTTTTGCCCCTTTGGGGGATTTTTCCTCAATTTCATGTGTTTGAATGTTCTTGCTTTGTTCATCATATTATTCAATCACATATTGCTGCATGTTTAGGGTTTGTTTGGGTTAAAAGGCATTTAATATATAATTTGCTCATTTGAACGCAAGCGCACACGTTCTCAAATTGGTATCAGAGCAGGTTACGCTAATCTATTGCGTATTCCTATTTTTCGCAAAATTTTTCTAAGATATCAATTTTCTAAAAAATTGATTTTTGAAAAAGTGCGTGTTCAAATGGAGAAGCTATATAATAAAATGCCTGTTTTTGACGGGACAAATTATGCTTATTGGAAATCCCGAATGAGGTCGGCTTTAAAAGCCATTGATGAACGTGTCTGGATTTTGGTTGAATGAGGGTGGACTCCTCCCTCTGTGACTGTTGATAATGTGACCAACTTGAAACCTGACACTTCTTGGACTGATGAAGAATTTAAATGGTCATCTTTTAATTCTAAGGGTCTAAGTGCTATTTCTGGGTCTGTCGCACCTGATGAGTTCAAACGCATAATGACGTGCACCACGTCAAAAGAGGCATGGAATGTTTTACAACTCACCCATGAAGGAACTAATGCTGTGAAAGAATCTAAGTTACAAAATTTGACAACTCAATTTGAAACCATCACCATGCATGAATCTGAATGCTTTGATGAATTTTATGCTAGACTTTCTGACATTGTGAATACTAGCTTTAATCTTGGGGAACATATTCCTAATGCTAGAGTTGTTAAAAAAATTCTTCGTTTTTTTCCTAAGCGTTTTATCCCTAAAGTCACTGTGCTAAATTCTATGGGTAATTTAAATACACTAAAATTGGAAGAACTTGTAGGAGATTTGCAAACTTATGAAATTGATATGTTCCCTAAAACTGCTAAATCTAAAGATAAGGGAATTGCACTTAAAGCCCAAGAGAGAAGGAGTGAGGGGTCGGCTAGAAAGAGGGTAGAGTCATCTAGAAAGAGAGAGACTGACACGTCAGATTCTGAGTGTGATTTTGACTTAGATGATTTGGCTCTTTTTGCAAAAAAATTCAAGAGGATTCTCAAATTTAAGAAAAATGGCAATTTTAAAGATAAAAAGAAATTTGAGAAAAATAAGTTTGAAAAGAAAAATGAAAAAGACTCCGAAAATACTCCTAAGAAAGAAAGTGAGAGATGTTTTGAGTGCGATGGTAGGGGTCATAGAGCCTTTGAGTTTGCCAATCGTCTGAATAGAGAGAAAGGGAAAGATGTCCTTAATGCTACCCTTAGTGACGACAGTGAGGTCGAGGCGGTGGATTCAGGAGATGAGTCACCCCATGAGTGTAACTTCACCGCATTCATGGCCAGTCAAGTGAGAACTCCTAGTTCTCTTCACGACGATGAAGATGATGCTTCACAGGGACACCTCGACAGTGAGATCGATGTGAGTGAGGGGGAGGATGACTCAAGTGAGAGCGAGAGTGATATTCAACGCGCCTACGCTGAGTTATATTCTGAGTCATTTAAAACTAAAAAACGTAACAAAGCGCTAGTTCTTAAGATCACCGGCTTAGAGGAAGATTTAAGAAAGGCGATAGAAAGAGAGTCCTCCACCTTCACCGCACTGAGAGAGAGAGAATCTGCATGTGTCGAGAAAGAGATTATGTTTAGAGAGAGAGAGAGTGTGTTAGAGAAAGAGAGAGGGGACTTGACTAAACAAGTGGCTAGTCTTACGAGTCAGCTCCATTCCTCCGTGGAGACTCGAAAGAAACTTGAAGCCCTTGTTGCCCAGCTGACTCATGATCTTGAGAAAGCACGGGAAGTCAAGGTACAAATCGAGGACAGATCTGGGAAGATGGAAAAGATGCTCCTCGGCCCCGCTTTAGGTTTTGGTGATCGGCAAGGAATTGGATATGATGGTGCCTCCACGTCCCAAATTGCACCTGGACCAGTTCCTAAGTTTACTACGAATCCTTATGGCCGTCGTCAAAAACCTCGAAGGAGAGTTCGACCAAGAAAAGCAAACCAAGGTCCGCCTTTGACTGTGCTCTTTTGTACTTATTGCAAAAGAAAAGGCCACCTTATGGATTCTTGCTATAGCATGGGTCGGACACGACGTACTACTGCTCCACCACGTCATACTGATGAGTTTTCTAGTCTCAGAGAGCGAGTTGAGTTCTTAGCTGCCACTACCCAGAGTTTAATGGAAGAATTCCGACGGATGTCTTTGCCATTAGTGAATGCTTCTCACATTCCAGCTAAAACCAACAACAACAAAGGCAAACAAAAGGTCATCCCTGCTTGGGTACTTAAGAAAGATAAAAAGGACTTCGTTGTTCATGTTGCTCTCAAAGCACATAATACCTCACAGTGGTATTTTGATAGTGGGTGCTCCAGACACATGACATGTGATGCCTCATTTTTTACGACTCTTGAGGACTATCAGGATGGCAGAGTCACCTTTGGAGATTGGAGCAAGTCTAACATTATAGGACGTGGTACTATCGAGTTACCTGGATTTCCTAAGCTAGAAAATGTTTTGTACGTCAAAGGTTTGAAAGCAAACCTTCTCAGCATCAGCAGCTGTGCGACACTGACCTTGCAGTAAAGTTTGACCGGGACGCGTGTAAAGTCTACAATCAAGTCGGTAAACTTTTGATGCAAGGGGTGAGGACCAAGGATAATTGCTATGGGACTGAGCCCACATCCTCACTTGTCTGCAACAGCGCCACGATCACTCCTATGGATCTGTGGCACCAACGTCTAGGTCACGTGAACATTAGAGATCTCATCGCTTAGCTAAAAAGGACCTAGTACGTGGCTTACCATCTCTTGGAAAGACAACTTCGACCGTTTGTGGACCCTGTCAGTTGGGAAAATAAATTCGTAGTCCCCATAGGAAGTTGCATTCCATTACCACCTCTCGTGTTCTTGAGTTGATTCACATGGATCTTATGGGTCCCACTCGTACTGAGAGTCTAGGTGGTAAGAGGTACATCCTCGTGATGGTAGATAATTTCTCCAGGTACTCCATTGTAGGTTTTTTGAGAGAAAAATCCGATGCTGTAGAATTTTTAACGACCAAGTGCCGTGTCCTGCAAAATCAACATGGTGTCACTATTAACAGAATACGTAGTGACAACGACACTGAATTTAAGGAAGCAAAGGTGGATTTGTATTGTGATAGCCTTGGGATCAAACATGAGTTTTCTGCTGTGAGAACTCCTCAGCAAAATGGGATTGTTGAGAGAAAGAATAGAACGATCCAAGAGATGGCTAGATCTATGCTTCTAGGTCGTAAAATTTCTAGGAGATTTTGGGCAGAGGCAGTGTCTACTGCATGCCACACGGTGAATAGGGTTTAATTGCGTCCACATACACTTCAGACTCCTTATGAGTTATGGACTAGCAAGAAGCCCAACCTGACATATTTCCGTGTTTTTGGGAGTAAATGCTACATCCTACGGGATAGAGAGCAACTAGGAAAGTTTGACTCCCGGAGCGACGAGGGAATATTTCTAGGACATTCATCGAATAACAGAGCGTACCGGGTTTTTAACCTGAAGAGCTCTAAGGTTATGGAATCAATAAACGTCACCGTGCAAGATGACGAACCTCCGACGGTTATTGATCCTAACCTTTAGTGTGAGGATGAGAATTATTCTGACAGTGATTTACCTGTTCCTCTCACACACTCTGTGGACCCTACTCCTGCGCTAGGGGACACACCTGCTTGGGTTCGCAAGAGTCATGACCCTTCTGCCATTGTTGGTGATCCCACTCTAGGGGTCAAGACTCGTGCTCAGCTAGAGAACATTGTTAGCCATCTTTGCTACACGTCCAAAGTCGAGCCTAAGAATCATAAAGAAGCACTCAAGGATGAACACTGGATATGTGCTATGCAGGATGAGTTGCTTCAGTTTAAAAAGAATAATGTCTAGGAACTTGTCCCCCGACCTAGTGAGACTAATGTGATAGGTACCCGGTGGATTTTCAAGAACAAAATGGATGAAAATGGTACCATAATCCGAAATAAGGCTAGGTTGGTCGCTCAAGGCTACACAGAGATAGAGGGTGTAGACTTTGGGGAGACATTTGCTCCTGTTGCGAGGCTTGAGTCCGTCCGTCTTCTG
Source organism: Sambucus nigra (assembly GCA_949130495.1). Lineage (NCBI taxonomy): Eukaryota > Viridiplantae > Streptophyta > Magnoliopsida > Dipsacales > Adoxaceae > Sambucus > Sambucus nigra. Next base: position 598,377,237 of record OX422217.1, on the reverse strand, counting down.
CTCTCCATCGCATGTCATCTGCGCTTCAAGGTATATCAGATGGATGTCAAGAGTGCCTTTCTGAATGGCATTCTACAGGAGGAGGTTTATGTGGAACAACGAAAAGGGTTTGAAGACCCTCAGCACCCGGAGTACGTCTACTATCTGAGAAAAGCCTTGTATGGTTTGAAGCAAGCACCCCGTGCTTGGTACGAGAGGCTTACTTCCTATCTCTTAGCTCGTGGCTTCAAGAGAGGGGGAGTATATATGACATTGTTCGTCAGGAGAGATGACGGTGCTATTTTGGTTGCCCAGGTCTATGTGGACGACATAGTCTTTGGATCCACATGCTCCCAGCATGCTCACCACTTCGAGGAGAAGATGAAAAGTGAGTTTGAGATGAGCATGGTGTAACAACCTGCGTAATTTTGGGCTATTTTAATTAATTTCAGGAAAATGGAGGAAAATAAAGTTTTTGATAAAATTATTTTTATTGCTCAAATATGTTGGTTCTTATTTTTAAAGGCGAGAATTTCAAACGGTTTCGAAATCGGAGTTAAAACGGATTTTAAAATAATTTTTAAATGTTTTTAACTCTTGGAGTTGTTTTGACTTCCAACTTTTTATTTCTTTGCCTTATTTAAATGAGTCTTTTGGATTCCAACTCTTCATTTCTTTGCACTATAAAAGGAAGCCGTGGGCAAGCCTTTTAACCTACTTTTGGCACAAATTTTGGCAGCAAATATATTTTATATTCCTTTTCTTTTTGTATACACATTGGCCCTTGAGATTTGTGAGTTCCAACCTTAGATTAAAGGTGTTCTTGGGGCTATTTTGTTGGAGGTTCTTGGAGGAGCTTTTGTAGATCTTTTGTGTTGATCTTGAGGATGTGATCATTGGTTTCTCATCATGGTTTGAGGTATGTGGTTTTACACAATATGCTCCTTAAATTTCGCGAGTGTCATTCTCTTTGAATTCTTGTTAATTGAACTCATATTTGAATTGATAAATTCATTAAAATCTGGAAAATAATTGTTGAAATTATTTTGATTCATGTGGTATCATTCTATTGTTGATGAGCACGTTGTCATGACATTTTAATATGACACGGATGTTGGGCACCCGCCAAAATTCCTGTTTCCCGGGCTATGGCTTGATAAAGCATATACGGATGTGGTGAGGCCTGGTGACCCGGTTAAAGTGTTGTTGAGAAATTATATTGATAAATTCTTTGAGGTTTGCATTTTGATTTGAATATTCGTACTCGTGTTGTTACATTTTATTCATCGCTAATATATATTTGTTGAGAATCTTTCTTGTCGTATTGTGTACTTCCCCATATTTTCTTTTAGTGGCAGGTCAGCGCGGATTTTGGGGTGCTATGGAGATTGATTTTAGCGAGGATTGTTTCGGAAAGATTTGTATTATTTTGATGTATATAGCTTTGGAGATTTGTATTTTATTTTCGAGTTAGTTGTTGTATTTTTTATTCGAGAGACTTGTTGTAATTGAAGAGACTGAGATTAGTGGATTTATATTATTGTGGGTTTATTTAGATTCTCTATACCTTGTCACTTGTGGATTTGGATTTATTTTATCGCATTAGCGCTCCGTTCGCTCTCCCCGGGCAGGCGGGGTGTTACAAATGGTATCAGAGCTTAGGTATACGGCAACCCTCGGCGCTTGGGTTTTGGGTTCATTGCGTGGATAGCAATTTTTGGAGATAGAAAGTTTTAGGTGATATTCGTGATAGGCATCTAGATTAGATGTGAGGAATTTATTTTTGGAGATTGTTAGCCTGATTTTTGAGAGTTAGGCATTCGGTGAATTTTGAGGGCGAAATTCCATTGTTAGTGGGGAAGTGTAACAACCTGCGTAATTTTGGACTATTTTAATTAATTTCAAGAAAATGGTGGAAAATAAAGTTTTTGATAAAATTATTTTTATTGCTCAAATATGTTGGTTATTATTTTTAAAGGTGAGAATTTCAAACGGTTTCGAAATCGGAGTTAAAACGGATTTTAAAATAATTTTTAAAGGTTTTTAACTCTTGGAGTTGTTTTGACTTCCAACTTTTCATTTCTTTGCCTTATTTAAAGGAGTATTTTGGATTCCAACTCTTCATTTCTTTGCACTATAAAAGGAAGTCGTGGGCAAGCCTTTTAACCTACTTTTGGCACAAATTTTGGCAGCAAATATATTTTATATTCCTCTTCTTTTTGTATACACATTGGCCCTTGAGATTTGTGAGTTCCAACCTTAGATTATAGGTGTTCTTGGGGATATTTTGTTGGAGGTTCTTGGAGGAGATTTTGTAGATCTTTTGTGTTGATCTTGAGGATGTGATCATTGGTTTCTCATCATGGTTTGAGGTATGGGGTTTTACACAATATGCTCCTTAAATCTCGCGAGTGTCATTCTCTTTGAATTCTTGTTAATTGAACTCATATTTGAATTGATAAATTCATTGAAATCTGGAAAATAATTATTGAAATTATTTTGATTCATGTGGTATCATTCTATTATTGACGAGCACGTTGTCATGAGATTTTAATATGACACGGATGTTGGGCACCCGCCAAAATTCCTGTTTCCTGGGCTATGGCTTGATAAAGCATATACGGATGTGGTGAGGCCTGGTGACCCGGTTAAAGTGTTGTTGAGAAATTATATTGATAAATGCTTTGAGGTTTGCATTTTGATTTGAATATTCGTACTCGTGTTGTTACGTTTTATTTATCGCTAATATATATTTGTTGAGCATCTTTCTTGTCGCATTGTGTACTTCCCCATATTTTCTTTTAGTGGCAGGTTAGCGCGGATTTTGGGGTGCTATGGAGATTGATTTTAGCGAGGATTGTTTGGGAAAGATTTGTATTATTTTGATGTATAGAGCTTTGGAGATTTGTATTTTATTTTCGAGTTAGTTGTTGTATTTTTTATTCGAGAGACTTGTTGTAATTGAAGAGACTGGGATTAGTGGATTTATATTATTGTGGGTGTATTTAGATTCTCTATACCTTGTCACTTGTGAATTTGGATTTATTTTATCGCATTAACGCTCCGTTCGCTCTCCCCGGGCGGGCGGGGTGTTACACATGGTTGGTGAGCTTACATTCTTCCTTGGTCTCCAGGTTCGTCAGCTAGAGGATGGGATGTTCATCTCCCAATCCAAGTATGCTAGAGACCTAGTGAAGAAATTTGGTTTAGACTCCGCTAAGCATGCACGTACAGCTATGAGTACCTCTACCAAGCTTAGTAAGGACACTTCAGGCAAGGACATAGAGCAAACCTTATATCGGAGTATGATAGGTATTCTTCTCTACTTGACTGCCAGTCGTCCCGACATCGCCTTTAGTGCTGGAGTCTGTGCGCGATATCAGGCGTCCCCTAAAGAGTCACACTTACTTGCTCTAAAACGTATTATTAAATACGTGAGTGGAACTCTCTCATACGGTATTTGGTATTCCTTTGATACCGATGACCGTTTGTCCGCCTATTCGGATGCCGAATGGGCTGGGGATGTAGATGGTTGTAGGAGCACTTCTGGTGGGTGTTTCTATTTTGGTTCTGCTCTTGTCTCCTGGCTGAGCAAGAAGCAAAATTTCATCTCTTTGTCCACTGTGGAGGCTGAGTACATAGCCGCCGGGAGTTGTTGCACACAAATCTTGTGGATGAAGCAAATGTTAGAGGATTATGGGATTTCACAAGACACCATGATCATTTCTTATGATAATACGAGCGCGATTCACATATCCCGTAATCCCGTCCAGCATTCGCGCACAAAACACATCAGGATACGTGAGCACTTTATTCGTCAGTTAGTTGAGGAGAACACTGTATCCCTGAGTTTTGTTCCTACCGACCGTCAGTTAGCCGACATTTTCACGAAACCTTTAGATGCCCTTAGACTTGAGAGTCTTAGGAAGTCTTTGGGGATTTGCACAGTTGACTGAGGGGTTGGTCTATGTCTAGAATAGGATGCTTCTTCATGTTCATATCATATGCTTCCTATTGCTAGTCTGTTTTATATGTACCATTGCTTTGTTGTACTGCTTTTATTCATTCTTTTTGCTTTTTATATTTCTTTTGAAAAATACAAAAAGATTTTCCTTTAAGAAAAATTTTGAGAAAAGCACAAAAAGATTTTATTTTGATAAATTTTTTGAAATATCCAAAAAGATTTCTGTTTTTTCTCCTTTTATGGATGAGCATTTAAGATAGCCAAGTCACAACTTCATTCCATATCTCCATGTGACTGTTTGATAGAGATTTGAGAGGCTACATCATTTCATCCATGTGCTTTACATTATATGGAGTCTTTGAGATGTAATTAGTGATATCTTCCTACATGTTTGACTCCTATATCCTTTATTGCACACATGCACGGCTATATTTGATTATTGCACTTGTCTATCTCATATTGGCTTGAGTGTTTCCATCTCAATTCTGTCTATACAATGTACAATATGCGATAAAACTTGACAAGATTGGAATGCATGTAAAAACCGTTTTGGTGAGACTGTGTGTTTTTGTATAACGGGGAGGGGCTGCGAAAGGTAATCATTTATCCTTTGCGCAAAAGCTACCGTTAAAACGGACCTAAAAAATGGAGGAATTTTAATATCCGAGGTCCAAAGAGGTTAAAAGAGCCCGAAAAAATTTAAAGGCAATAAAAAGCAATTCATGCCAAATATGGACCACTTAGGTTTCACCATCAATTCTCCAAAGTTTGAGAATTTAGAATGACTCTATTCAAAATTATATCTGAGGGAGTTTGGTTGGAGAATTTTTAAACGGGTTTGCACTTCCTTGAACGTCCTGAAAAATCATAAAATCGTTTTGGACGTTATTAGTGTGAAAATCACTTTGAGCTTTGATTTGTTGATTTGATTGAGTCAATATCTTATATTGTCATTCTTTTACACCAAAGGAAGCATTTGAGTTCATTCGCTAGGAATATCCAATATTCATCGTGCACATATGTCATGTTTGTATGCTTTGATTTTCCTATCGAATTTGATCACACCACTTCATTTACGCTGTCATCGTCTTGGTTACTTTGTGTTCATTTATGGTGTGATTTTATCCTAGTGATACCCCGCACTCGCTTATTTGATTTATTTCTCTCATTTGTCTATTTGGGGACATCATAAAAGGGGGAGAATGAATTATCTTATTATGGGGGAGATTTGAAAGTTTGAGTTTGCTCATAAATTGGTATATATATGTTTATCTCATTTCAAACTCGATATGTCACTTGGTATTTTTCTTTGTCTCATGTGTGTAGGTACTACATGGATTATCATTGGATTGCACACCCTGATGAGAAAAGCGTTGAGATTCCTGCAGAATTGAAGAGCAAACGCTGTAGTCTTATTCAATTGTATCTTTCCAGTTTTGGGTTCATGGAAGGGTAGATTTGTATAGGCATTTTTTATTTGTTTGATAATTCGGATGTTTATTTTTATATATGTACCGGCATAGACATAGGGGGAGATTTGTAAGGACATTTTTGTCCATTAACAACTTATATGTCGTACGCCGTTACACCGTTGAAGAAATTCAAGAAATCACACATTCATCAACGGATCCGAATATCAAAAGAAGAAGAGGAATCAAAGTCTGACAGACCGAACCGGTCTGCCTGAAATAAAAGAACCGATTCGGTCAACCGGACCGATTTGGTCACAACCGGACTGATCCGTTTGCTGCAGATCCAGTATACCCCGGACCGCAAGCAAACCGATGAAGCAAGAATAAAATAACCAATCCGATCACAACCGGACCGATCCGCCTCAGAATAAAAGAACTGATCCGGTCAATTGGACCGATCCAACTCAGACCCGGACTGGTCCGCCTGGGATAATCTTAAACAGATCGTGTTCAGATCGTGGTCAGATTTTTATGGCTCAAGTCCTCTTATTTAATCCCACTACGGGAAGTGGTTTTCTAAGACTTATTCACACGATTTCCAGAGTAAAGAAAGCCCTAAGTCTTCACCTATTGAGCATCTAGACTCTAGGTATTTGATTCACACAAATTGCCAATCCTTTGTGAATCACTTTACAACCCAGGAACGCACTTTTGCTGTTCACACCCTTGTGGAGAAGACCGTTCTTCTTCTCCATTGCATCCCTACTGGAAAGGGATAGTTCCAGCCGCCGACTACAGAATCCGACACCTGAGGGTAATTCTTAGTCACTTGTATTTTAATTGTAATCCGAAATTGTATAGCTACAATATTATAATGAAAATAAATGGTTTTGCCCCTTTGGGGGATTTTTCCTCAATTGCATGTGTTTGAATGTTCTTGATTTGTTCATCATATTATTCAATCACATATTGTTGCATGTTTAGGGTTTGTTTGGGTTAAAAGGCGTTTAATATATAATTTGCTCATTTGAACGCAAGCGCACACGTTCTCAATGATGTAGTTTCATTAAATGGTTTGATGGATCTTGGTTTTTTGGGGTCAAAATACACATGGTGTAATAATAGAAATGAGGAAGAGTTGATTTTTGCTAGATTGGACAGAGGCCTTGTTAACTCCAAATGGCTAGGTGATTATCCTAGAACCACTATCAATCACCTTAATAGGTGTTGTTCAGATCATAGCCCCTTGTTAGTTTCAATCAAGACTGCAGTAGACTTTTGTCCCATACCAAGTTGTCGCGCTCCGACTTAATTTTGTTAAACTCATACTTTTAATTAGAGATAAATTGGCTTAAACAATGCTTTAATTTAAATCTCTAAGGAAAATAGCATAAGATTTTTTTTCCAAAGGTATGTGTAGATGAAAAACATAACTGCCTTTACTTATAACTAATAAGTACTACATAACTTTACATAACCAAGATCCTTAGTTTAATAATTACACAAAAGAAATCATGATATTCAAACCATACTAAATATCCGTCACTCCCCCGTTTTAAGATTCTAACTTGGCAGTGAACTCCAAATGGTAGGCATACCTGAAACATAACATTACAGGAGTGTAAGCAATATAAGCTTAGTGAATGACCATATACCACCTCTATAACTAAATTGAATAACCATTTTTATTTTTGTTTTAATTCTATAACCCAACAGGAATTGTGAAACTCTCGCAAGCCTGGACCCGCCACAGTCCAATTAATCCACCACAGTTATCGGGGACCACCACATCCCTTTATTAGGCCCGAGTACACAAACCTTTAAGTTGGATTAACAGGACCGCCACATCCTGTAGGACCCACCACAGTCCTTAACATTAAATAACATCACTTAACATTTCAATCATATGCATATGTTTCCTAGATACAACATCACTCCCATAAGCATTTTAACACATGTATTGAACTACCCATTTCCATATGAACATATGATCATGTATATTTCATAGGACAGGTCACTCACCTTGGATTTGGTGCTAAGATTAATACCAAACTACTTCCTTGGTATGGTGGTATAGTTGCTTCCCCACCTAATAAGTCAACGTCATTAGTATCTGAATACACCAATTAACATTAAACCTAGTAAGACATCACATCATTTGGTCAATCAGAAATAACTAAGGAGGAAATAAATATGATACTTCACATTTCTATAAAACCCAAGTAATTAGGTTTCTAACACAATTTACAGAATTAAATTACGAATTTGCTAGACAAAGTTATGCCCATTTCATTACAGCCTTTTCCAAATCGGTTCTCAAGAAAAACAACAACACAACTTCAACTTCCTAGAATTCTCATAATTTTTGTACAATATAAATTTATATGATATTCCACCCAATATCAGTAAACACATTGAATAATACAAATTTAATGTTTCATAATTTTTAGGGCTCATTTTCTATGTCGAGCAAAACGTCAAACACCTGGTATGCATTCTTGCTCCTTTAGGGCAGATTTTAAACCAAGACTTCAAACTATCACCAAGGGTTCATTCTTTGGTTTTTTTACACAACTTTTGGATATGTTATACATGTATGAGTTTATTTTACTCTCCAACTTGAATCACTCAATTCCAATAAGTATTCCATGATTTATGCCATTTTTAGCATAACTAGGTCAAAATACAACATTAAGGCATAACTTAACATTTTTAAGCATACATAACCTTGACCTTGAGTATAATTCATGGAAACATATAATAAACATGTTTTAGCAGAAATATGCATCATAATCATGAATTTTCTAAATCAAAATGCTTTACGAAAAGATGATGTACTCATCTTTCAAAAAATGTGGTGTGATCATAGAGATTTACATGGAGTTATTGAGTCTTCATGGGCTGCTGTTGAGAATGATAGTCTTATGAGAGCTTTCTCAAAAAAGTTCAAAAGATTGAAATCTACTTTAAGAGAATGGAATAAAAATACTTTTAAAGATATCTTTCAAACAGTGAAGGATCTGTAGGATGATCTTCTTGCCAAAGAGATTCTGTTTGAAATTCACAGAGATTCTCAATGAAGGGAGGACATGAATGAAGTAAAGGCCAAACTCATGAATGTTTCGAAGAATGAAGAGACTTTTAGGAGACAAAAATCAGGTACAAAATGTCTTAAGGAAGGGGATGCCAATACCAAATTTTTCCATTCAGTGGTCAATTCAAAAAGGAGACAATTATCCATCCATAAGATCAACAATATGGATGATCAAGTGGTGGAAGATCCTAAGGATATAGAAAAGGCCTTTGAAAATCATTTCAAAAATTATCTTAGGGAAGAGTCTAGAAATTTCCAGAACTGTTTATTAGATGTTATCCCAAATATCACTTCTGTGACTTCTAATGATCAGCTAAGCAAGTATCCTGATGAAAAATAAATACGGGAAACAATTAATGAGCTAAGTGAAGACAGTGCAACAGGTCCAGATGGTTTTAGGGGTGTTTTTTACAAGAAATTTTGGAGCATTATAAAGGATGATTTTACTAAAGCAATTCATTCCTTCTTTTTTGGAGCTCAAATTCCTATTAGTTGGTCATCCTCTTCCATTGTTCTTGTTCCTAAGATGTCTAATCCATCCACTTGTGCTGATTTTAGGCCAATCTGTCTTAGTAATTTTTTTTAAAATCCTTTCCAAAATTATCAACACTAGAATCTCTACTATTCTGCCTATCATTATTAATAATTTGCAAAGTGGTTTTTATTAAAGGCAGAAGTATAGTAGATAATATCCTTCTGTCCCACGAGATGTCTAGGGATATTGGAAAGAAGAAACATCGTTCTAATGTCTTAATTAAGCTGGATATGGAGAAAGCTTAAGATATAACTTCATGGATATTCCTCATAAATGTTTTAAGAAAGTTTGGATTTTCATAATTCTTCATAGATATGGTGTGGAGAGTGGTGTCCAATAATTGGTTCTCCATTATTGTCAATGGGAAAATGACGGGATTCTTTAATTCTAAGAGGGGTTTAAGGCAAAGAGATCCATTATCTCCTAGCCTTTTTATTATTGCAGATGAAGTTCTTGGAAGAAGCCTCCAAAAACAGATGGAAGATCAGGTAATCACTCCATTCTATCATCCTCCTAATTGCCCTCTAATTTCTCATCTAAGTTTTGCAGATGATATCATCATTTTCACAAATGGAAGTAGAAGAAGCTTAAAGAAGTTAATGGAATTGCTCAGAAATTATGAGGAGATGTCAGGTCAGCTTATAAACTCCAAGAAAAGCTCCTTTACTGTTGATCCAAAACTTTCAAAAGAGAGAAGATCTTCCATTGAATCTTTACTGAAGCTGAAAGAAGTTAAATTCCCAATCAAATACTTGGGCTTCCCTCTATATAGGGGCAGAAGAAAGATAGCATTCTATAAAGGCCTTTTAACAAGCATCAAATTTAAAATTCAACGATGGAATCCCAAATTTCTATCTCAAGGGGGAAGGCTTATCCTTATTAAACATGTGTTATCATCTATACCTTTATATCTGCTTGCAGCTTTATCTCCTCCCAAGGCCATCATTAGAAGGCTTTATAGCTTGTTTGCAAAATTCTTTTGGGGTTGCAGGAACATGGAGGATAGAAAATACCAATGGATTAAGTGGGATTCAATTTGTATACCAATAGAATAAGGGGGATTAGGTGTTCGAAATCTTGAAGACATTGTCAAGGCAGGTAGTTACAAACTTTACTGAAAATTTAGGAATATAGAAGGTTTATGGGGATCTTTATTATCTCAAAAGTACAAATAAAATATTTGGTATGGTACTAATGGATCCCAAACAATCAAGAGAATTAGGTCAGTGCATGAAATCGTAGATGACCAAATTATTGAGTGCAACAACTGTTTGGTCTGGAAACCATCTGGCACTATGGATTTTAATTTCTCTTCTGTAGTGGAACTTTGTAGGAAAAAAGATCCAGCTACTCAATCATCCAAATTCATCTGGTGTAAGTATTGTCTTAAGAAAATTTCCATATTTTCTTGGAAATTACTTCACAATGCTATTCTTCTTGATAGAGAAGTTCCAAAGATAGGTATATACCTAGCTTCCAGATGTAGGTGCTGTATGAATCACAAGGAATCAATTGATCACTATTTTCTTAGTAGCCCCGTAGCAAGCTCAATTTGGCAATGGTTAGGTAGAGTGTTTGATATTAATCTCAACTTCAATTCTGCTAAAGCAATGATGTTATCATGGTGGATGAAAAATTATAAAAAGGATTTTATCAAATGTATCATCAACATAGTCCCCCTTATCACCTTATGGTTTTTATGTAAATCAAGAAATGAAGCTTTCTTTGATGCGGTGTAAATCAATGTTCAAAGAATAATTTCCCAAATAATGGCAGCTACTAATGATATTGCTAGTGGTTTTTCTTTCAAGAGCAGGCCTAATAAGGAAGATCTGGAGATTATTCAAACATTCAATATCAAGATTAAGCTGCAGAATCCCTCTTTCAAGATTCTATGGTGGTTAAGATTTGCTTCTAATTTTGTCAAATTAAATGTGGATGGTGCTTCCAAAGGTAATCCTGGGCTTAGTGGAGTAGGAGGGATAATTCGATATGAACATGGCAGATTTCTAGGAGGTTTTTATGGTTATGTTGGTTGGTTGACCAGTACTTTTGCAGAGATTGATGCTATTATAAGAGGCATTCAGCTTTGTATCAACAATGGCTATGATAAAGTGATTATAGAATCTGATTCAAAGGCTTCGGTCCAGTATAGTCTTAATCAATGGAAGCCCCCATGGAGATTGAGAGGCCAAATTGAATAAATTCAGAATCTCTTAAGAATACAGGGTTTTGAAATTCAACATATATGGAGGGAGTTAAACTCAGTAGCAGATTGCATGGCCAATTATGCAATTTCATCAAAGTTTACAGGATTTTGCCAAAACTTTAAGGATCTCCCCATTTTAGTTAATGGTATCATTAATTTAGATAGATTAGGTGTTCCTAATGTTAGATTTAATCATTAATTTTTGTAATGGAGTTTCTTATAAAATCCCAAATTGTTGCTTTCAATCAAATCGATCCATTGGGCTCAACGATCGATTCATGTTTCTTTTATTTCTAGAGCTTGTATATGCCATCTAGGAGAGGCTTTTTCTCCTAAATAATTTTCTAATAAAACGTGTGGGGGTACCGTCCCTCTTCCCTAAAAAAAACTATGTACCCTAAACAAACTCAAATGGCTGCATATGTGTGATTAATTCTAGATGGTTTGTTGTCAACCAACTTGTTTGGTACCTATGTAAACATAATAAAAAACACGTAATTAATAGTTTTATATGGATCTATAAAGTTAACACATGAATATCTAATTATACATGTTATTTGTTCTTTAATCATACAAAACATAATATATTATATATTTAATGTTAGGATCTTAGATCAATATATAATATGAAATTCATAAAATTTCGAGCAAGAAAAGATAACATGCCTTTAAAAACACCCCTAAAAAATTTCAGGAAGTCATTAATTTTTACCTGAATTTTTTTAGGCAAAAACTCTTAATGGACAATCATGTGATCCGAAACCTAAGCTCTGATACCACATGTAAACATAAAACACGTAATTAATAGTTTGATATAGATCTATAAATTTAACGTATGAATATCCAATTATACACATTGTTTGTTCTTCAATCATACCAAAAGTAATGTATTATATATTTAACGATAGGATCTTAGATCAACATGATTATCACATATAATCGATATGTGGAACGTAAAACGTTATTATAATCAAATACGTCCATCATGTGATAACTAAAAAGATTATCGAAGCAGTCCACCTTAACGATGTCCGATCGGACTGATCTTCGGACTATGACTTCATCTTATTTTTAGCGAAATTATGTTGAAGTTTCAGCACATTGCAATGGTTATATCTTTCTCTATGGTCAATATAATATTTCAAAATGAACTCTTATTGAGAATTTAGATTTCATTCTCTTATACTATAATTTCACTATGTGGTCTATTAGTGTGTCTGAATGATGGAAGATCAGTCACTTATTTATAAGGTGGGACATTACTAAAATCTCCAACATTCACACCCAACCGTACATCAAGATATATACCTAAGAGTCCTTTTGACTCTTGATATTCGAAGTAACTTTATTAACCAAAGTAATTCTTAATATTAATACAATTATGAAAAGTCTTTAAACCATTTAGTCCCTTAAGCAAAAATTAATACTTGATTAGTCCATTCATTATACACAATACACGGTTCATCCTCATGTTTCTTTTCTTATTTTGTCAAAAAAAAATTACCCCTAGAAGAACAAACAAATGTGTTTGAATAAAACATTTATCATGCCATTTTAAACAAATGATTCGTTTCCCTTCATTTTTCAAAACAATATTTGCACTCCTTTCTAACTCAACCATCAGCTCTGAACTCCATATTAAACCCTAAAGTTCCTTTTTCAATGTTGAAACTCTAGTTTGAAGCACAAATACATATAAGACACCGAACAAGTATATTTTGAACATTAATAGTCACTACACCAAATCTGCAGGATTATCATAGTCATTGAAGTTGACAAGTTCGACTTGTCAAGGTCAATGAGCGTAATAATTATGAGGGTGATAACTTTTGTTGTCACGGTCGTTGACCGTGACACGTTAATTAGACTTGTCACGGTCAAAGACCGTGAGAAACTCGTGACAATCTTTAAAAAATTATCACGGTCAATGACCGTGACAAATCTGGGAAGAATTAAAAAAAAATCTTCCGGGCAGTTTGGCAACTGCCACTGCCAGCAGTATATTTGTACCTGTTATTGCAAAATTGTACTTGTTTAGACAACATATATCCAAATAAAATAGAAAGAATGCACCAAATCATTGCATATATAATTCCATATCCAAACCAAAATGTAACAAATCAAAATAATACAAATATAATCAAAGTGTCCGGATAAAATATATACAAATAATGTCATATCGTAGGTTTGAGGAGGAAGTAAGGCCACACGGCAAACGCATTAAGACACACCTGAATATGCATCATGCCGCATTGTTCGCTCAACCACAATGGGGCGTTCTCCTTCCCTGTTATCATATGCGTGACGAGCACCTTTGTCTCGATGTCTTGAATCGCACGTCCATGAACCAACATACCCTGGAAGGTATTAGGGTCCCTAAACCCCCTCTCTATTCGCGTGCCATCAAATACGTCGAGTATAAATACACTCAACCAACCAATTGTTGGCATAGGCAGCTTGACGGGAGCCAAGTAGGGTACTAGATCATCAATCGGTGAGTCTGCATGTGTTAGCGATGAAGAAGTGATGTCCACATCCTCATCCTCCTCCACCACCGTCTCCTACCCTTCCCCTTGCCATTTTTGCCCAACGAACGCTTCACGAATGAGAGAATATCTTAGACTCTCGCCTCCAACCTTGATTGCTTTGCGTCATGCGAGTCCACCTGACGAGCCAATCCGGTGTTGCTCGTCTCCAATCTGATGATCCTAGATTTGGCCACCTACGAGCTCACCCCCTTTTCCTCCCCTTGTAATCAGCGTCAAGCACTTGGCTTAGTGCGTCCGTGGACAAAGATGCCATGTCGACATCGGACTACGACTTATGCATTTCTTTAAGATTTGCCTGAAACGATAAAAAGCACACGATTAGTTAAATAAGTAAATAAAAAGATTATAACGTAATTAATAAAAAGTAAACTGTCAAATTACTTACAATCGTGGTGGCAACGCTCGGGGACACCTCTTTATCCTTCCCCTTCTTCGTCCGAATTTCCACATAGGCATCGAGCCTATGTGGCCTACCCCCAGGGCCACTCCCCGTCCCCTGAAATAAAATAATGCAAAATTAGTGCTGGGCCCGCATAGTTAAATAATGCAGAATATCATATTTATATAATTATAGAAAAATAAAAACTTATTATCATCCTATGCTCCACCTCGGCGTAAGACGTCCGGTCGGAGTAGTGCACACTTGTCTTTTTCTCCCGATTTGCCCTCCCCAATTAGCGAGCTGCCAATTGTCGCTCCTCGATCTCATTGTCAATGAACTTTTATCATTGTACCAATGAGATCGACTCCTTCGGCGGGACGGACTCGCGCATTCTGAAAATGGAGTCTCGGATCTTCCCAAAGTACCGGCCCCACAAATTTTTCTTCTATGTCTTGTGTTCTCCCTCAACTGCTCCAAGACAGAATCACGGAGTTCCGGGGCCACGCTGAATTGTTCCTGTTAAACAAATACAATGTTAGTTGCGAAAAAATAGAAATATAAATATAAATTGAAATTGAAATTGAAATTGAAATTGAAATATAAATATAAATATAAATATAAATATAAATATAAATATAAATTTAAATTTAAATATAAATACATTACCTGTAGTGCCGCCCAAATAGCTAACTTGAGCTCATTTGGCACCTCCCTCCAACTAGTGTACCCCGGGCCGATAATCATCTTTAGCATCTCGAGGGATCTAGTTAATATCCCCGTCTTGTTCTCGACGACCATTCCTAATTTGCCCCATTTGGGGAGCATAGGGGCCGAGGAGCCCTTGTCGCCTCCGCTACCGCCGGGCCCAGAAGACAGCATCATTATCATCATCATCATCATCATCATCCTTTCCTTAATCCCTGAAGGAGACATTTTCTTCAAAAAAAAATTGTTATTAGTACAAATTCAAATTGAATTAGAAGAAGACATGCAAACATTAAGTCTAAATAGTACATGCTCTAATGTAATCAAGTACAATTGAATAAAAAGCATTAAATCGATGTTTGGAATACTTTTTACTGTTTAACTCACACACATATACAAAGGAAAGAGAGAAAGATAAAAATAGTGAAAATGATAAAGTACAAATGAATTAAAAGCATTAAACCGATGTGAGATAATAATAAAACACTAGTACATGCGCTAAATTGGAATACTTATTACAAATAAAAAAAATTCAAAATCGGGTTATCATAAAAAATGGATTGATATTCGGTACGAGCAGCCAAGTCGTCCACACTACTGTTTAGATGCTTTGGCGCATGTAGGACGATTGACCACGACTCGTTGTTGATATACTCCAAGTAAAACACATGGTAGACCTTTTGAAATGGACAAACAAATGGCTCATCGCTCACGTGTTCGTTGCTCTTCAGCTTCGACAAGTCAACCATGATCAAATTGGTGCCAGGATCAAGTTTACAAGCATTTTTATCCCGTACTCCATATAATTCATCTACTCAATTAATTCAGCAATAATAATTTCAAACCTAAATAAAAATAAAGAAACAATATTTATAATGTCCAATCAACATTAACAATTAATTCAAGTCCTAAACTACACATTAATTTTCAATCCTAAATCAACATTAACAATTAGTTTTAAGTATTAAACTAAACACCAATTAATTTCAACACACGCATATAGACACGCATACACACTCCCCACCCCCTACCCCACCACCCCCTCCCCACCACCACCACTCTGCCCCATACCCCTTGCCCCACCACGCACACACACACACACACACAAACCCAACCTAACCCCCCACACAAATGCCCCACTACACATACACACATACTCATAAATTCACACGCACTCACACACACACCCATGTACCCCCTCACACACACACCCATGTACCCCCCTCCCCATCACCACCACCCCTACCCCCTCCCTCCCACAACACACACACCCATGTACATGCACACATACACATATAAATATACACACACACACACACAAAACACACATATATACACACATACATACATATATACAAATGAAAGAGAAAGAGATAAGAAAAAATACCTTGTAGAGAGAGAGCGCACAGTCGCATAGAGAGAGAGAAATGGAAGGAATAGAAAACGGTGGAACAAAAGAAGAGGGAGGATTTTTTACTGACAAACTTGTCACGGCTTGTCACGGTCAATGACCGTGATAAAAAATGACTGTTTTTTGTCACGGTCATTGACCGTGACATTGGTGGCCGGCTCAAAAGTGACATTTTGGTCTTTTTGGTGTAGTGCCTTTCATTTCTATTGAACAAAACGACATTATTGAATAATTTGTATTTCCAACCCCTAACCCTGAAACATAAACAAATTTTACTTTTATATTGATATTATCTTCCTATATATTCACATATACTGTTATATATGTCATTAATAAGGAAATTACTATGTTATATCTAAAACTAGAGTTATGAAAACCTATTTTATGACTTGTACGCAGTTAATTTCATATTCATTTTGATAATATCAAAATAAAAATAAAATTTGTGCATTTATGAAATACTTGATTAGTTTTACTTATATTTGAGAAATTTTGAGTAATATTAATATATAAATCATATTTTTTTTATTACGTACTTGTATTGTATTTTCAATTATAAGGTAACTAGAAAATGAGACTGTACTATGAAAATTTATATGAAATACTTATATCAAAATGCTACAAATAAAAGTAACTAGTTACTGTATTAATAGCTTGTAAAGTCTATGCTTTTATATATAGTATTTGAAAAGTAATAATTTTTTTTAATTAATAGGTTTGATACCTATGAATTTATTTGAAATCATAGGTGAGGAAAAGCCCCCCTCTTGTGGCTACCTCAAATCTGGGCAATGTGAGCACCTAACAGAGAAAAAACTTCTAAAATATCGATACAATATCTAGATTTCATACCTTGAAAAGGAAATTTTCTAAAAGAAATTTTAATCTCCCCACAAATTTGAATGAAAATAGAAGATTCCTTCATTGGCACTCACCCGTACATGCTTTTGTTTCGAGCACAACATAAATACTAACAAATGAAAGTGGGAATAATCTAACAAAGAGTGACTTTAATTTTGTCACTTATAGAATTAATCCACCAGTTCATTAAGTTGGCATTAAAATTTGACGAATTGTACCTCAACCCGAGAATGTTATAGAAACGTCTCCTAATAGCTTGGGCAATTGGAAAAACTAATAATTTGAATTATTTATAGTATTTGATTATTTAAATTGTAGGAAAAATGGCAAATTCAAGCTCAGAAACACATCCAAACACAAGTTCAAATAGTGAAGATGATGTAAATAATGAACAAGTTGAATAGGGATCGGCAGAAGATCGGGCTGAAAAGGTCATTAATTTCAATCAAATGTGGTCGAGTTTCTTACCTTTAAACAAGGTAATCAAATTTGTCAAATCACAAATTCAGTTACAAAATTTAGTATTAATGAAGACGACACCGTTTTGGAAAATACCCAAGACAATTTTTTATGATAAACTTGCAACTAAAAGTTTTCAAAAATCAAATGCAAGTATATGCTCAATCAATTCAACCTTTGATATTGAAACAAATAATTTTAGAATTTGAGGTTATTTGATTAATATTAAAGAAGAATAAATTCAAGTTGTCTTTGGTTTAGAATTTAGTGGGAAGATGTTCAGTATATCCCAAAATAACAAATATGAAACAACTTTGGTTAAGAGACATTTTGGGAAAAGCACCGATTTAACAAGGGTGTTAACAGAAAAAGCAATCAAGAAATCTATCAAGGGAAAACTAACAAGGGACCACAAATATTTCGTTAGACTAATAGGCTTAAATATCTGTTGCACATTCATGTTTCCAAATAAGGGGTCGAAGCTAGCTTGGTTATTTATTAATTACATTGAGAAGTTAGAGAAAATTACAAGATTCAATTAGGAAAATGTAGTTAAATCTTTCTTATTAAAGTGAATAAAGATGTATTATTCAACACCAATGAAAGTCATTGGAGGTGTAATTCTATTACCGGTAAGTTATAAATGTGTAAATTGTTATTTTTTTTATTTACACATATTAAATTAACAAAATACAAAGTTATTTCAGTATTGGTTTTGTTAGAGCACAAACATCATTGAGCAATCAACTACTATCAATTAAGAATATTCATCTTTCATTAGATGGAATCTTCAAGATCTAACTTAAAACCTCCAAGAAGACCCCAAATCCGAATTTAAATAAGTACATTATTGTTTCGTACGAATAACATGCTTACTACATTCTAAAGTAACTACTATGTTGTATATCTAATTCTAATATATTCTAAAGTAACTATCATTACACATAAAAAATAATTGTGCCTTTTAAAAAGTAACTAATATGACAATTCTATACAATAAATGTAACTACTAAACTGTAGTTTTAATATTATCAATCAGTATTCTTGTTTGTATCAATATGTAGAGTAACTAATATAATATTTTATGGGTTATAAATTAAGTATCATTACATGACAATAACTAATACGATAGTTCTATACAGTGAACGTAATTACTCTTTGGCACTTCTATACAACAAAAAAAATTATGCCTTTTAAAAAGTGACCAATAGGATAGTTCTACACAGTGAAAGTAACTAGTCTGCTTCACTAGTAATATTATGAATCAATATTCTAATTTTTATCAACATGTGGAGTAACTAATATAATACGTTAGGGGTCATTAATTAAGTATCATTATATGGAAGTAACTAATATTTTAGTTTTATACAGTGAAACTAACTACTCATTTGTACTTATAAACAATAAAAACAATTATACCTTTTAAATTGTAACTAATATGATAGTTTTATACAGTGAAAGAAATTACTCTGGTGGACGCCTACTATTATGAATCAATATTATTTTTTGTACAAACATGCTGAGTAACTAATATAACTATTATGATAGTTTTATACAGTGAAAGTAACTACTTTGCTTAACTTCTATACAGGAAAAACAATTATGCCTTTTTAAAACGTAACTAATATTATAGTTTTATACAATAAAAGTAACTATTTTCTGCACTTTGAATATTATGAATCAATATTCTCATTTGTATCAACATGAAGAGTAACTAATATAATAGTTGTGGGTCATAAATTAAGTATCTTTATATGGAAATAACTAATATGATAGTACTATATAGTAGAAGTAACCACTTTGTTGCACCTCTATATAGCAAAAACAATTATGACTTTTAAAATATTACTAATATGATAGTTTTATACAGTGAAAGTAACTACTCTACTGCTCTTCAAATATTATGAATCAATATTCTTGTTTGTTTAAACATATGGAGTAACTAATATAATATTTTGTGGGTCATAAATTAAAGTTGTACCTTCAAAACAGTCACTAATATATTACATCCGTACAGTGAAAGTAACTATTTTTGCATATAATAATTGTAAATGTCTGTTGATGTAAAAAATTAGATTTGACCTAATTATTTTAATCACAGATAAAAATGAATAAAGAAATAATAGACAATAGATTTTTAAAGTGGTTCAGCCTTATAAGAATGGCCTACGTCCACTGTTTTTGTATTGCTGTTTGCTTGGAATTCTCGAGGAATGTTTTTCTCAAGAAATTCCGATCCCCTTCCAATGAGGAGGTTACAATGTATTTATAGCCTTGAGGCTGTACAAATGAAAGGAAAATACGATGTTATCTAGTAGACATGTACATCTGTATGATAATAAATGAGCATTTAATGCGCAGTCGTCTCCTTGATTATCCTGATTAGAGTGCTATGTTGCTCGCACCACCTAAGTAGCTCGACCCACTTGAGCTGCGCGGGGCCCCTGAGTTTCTCGTGGCTTCTTAGTTGCTCGGTGATCTTGAGTTGCTCGATATAAGTATACATAATTGCCACGTTGGCAGACACGTGTCTGTAAGTGAGTGGTCCATGTCAGCAGACTAAATTTGGTATCAACAGAAGCCCCCAATGTTTCGTAGTTTGATGATGAAGAAAAGTAAGGAACATTCTGCTTCTTAGATTTTCGGTTTGTATGGATTTTAGGCAAACTTTCGTTGTATATAACTCCTTTTTTGAGTGCATAGTATCAGGCTTTTATAGTATTTTGAATTTCCATAACCGCTTCAATTTTTGTGCCCCTTTTCTTCTTTTTAGCCGCCGGATACGCAAACGTCCGCCTTGGTAATCATTGTTTTTCTCTATTCCCGAGGTAAAGTATTTAAACGCGGCAGAAATCATATCGTCTTTCACTTTTCAAATCTGTGTCTTCGAACTTTTCATTTCTTCTCTATCTTGTGCATTCGTTTCTTCCATTGTTCGTTGTCAACTGGTTCACTCTTCTCCTCTAAGACCTTCTTCCTTCTCTTTTACTTATTTTGTTCATCATGGTTTACCTTGTTGAATCTCTTGAAAAATTTCGTTCTGAATTTTCAATTCCTTCATGGGTCATATTGGAAGAACTTTCTTAACCTTCTGACTATTTTTCTTTGGCTGAGGGACATTGGTTCCCAAGTCTCTTTGTGGCCGAATGTGGATTTTCTTTTCCTCCAAATCCTTTATGTTTGGAGTTCAGTCAATATTTTGACGTTGTACCTGCAAAAATAGCGCCAAATACCTGGAGAATAGTTAATGGAGTTCATAGGTTGAACCAACTTCATGGAACCCGTTTAGGGATTCCAGAGATTATGTATTGCTACAGATGGGTTGTCAGCAATAGTACTTTTTATTTAAAAACTAGGTTTTTGAATAGGGCATTAGTTGTCAATCTTCCTGATGCCAACAGAGATTATTTTGAACATGGAGTGGTAATGAAAAATTGGCAACACCCTCCATTAAATGGAGATGATGTATACCAAGGTCCTAGATATCCTCCTTATGGCAATGGGATAGGTTGTTTTTATTTTTTGAAATCTTGATTTCTTTGTGTTTGATAAAATGTATCACTGACATTTAATTTTTGATTATTTGCAGCTGACAGTAAAAGAAAATCTTCCAAAGAAATTGATGTTAATTTAAAGCATTTGAAACTTATCTAGAGTTTTCACCAATCTGTGGTCGAGGAACACATTAGATCTGCTTCTTATTTGTTGCAGTATAAGAGCTATACTTCATCTTTTACTGCTCATCCAGTAGTGGTTGACATTGACCAAGTACCAGCTTCTGAAACTGGTGTGAAAGGTTCCTCCTTTGAATCGAATATTCCCATCAGTAATCTAATGAAGAAAAGAAGAGCTCCTGCCTTCTTTGACAAATCAGACTCTGCCAATGTGGAGGCGAAGAAAAATAAATAAAATGTCCCAGAAGAAGGGATGAAAATTATTGATGCACCTCTTTCGGCTGCTACCGAGAGAGTTGTTGAGAAGCCCCCTGTGGCTCCGAGCAAGATTATTGATATTACTCTTCCTAGTGAGGTTATTGTCATATCACCAGCTAAGACAACGTCCTTAGTTGAGAATGTTCCTGTTCCTCTAAGAAGGTTAAAAAAAAATTCTTCTGAGCAACTTGCTGAACTAGTCTCTCAACCATCAACTGTTGAAGGTGGTGTTTCAACCTTTATTCCCCCGAGCTCCGCCGTGGGCTTAGTAAAATCTTGGACTATCCCAGAGGTCCATGACATTGAAAATACTCTCACTCATGAGAGAGTTACTGCTCTAGATGCTCAACACATTGCCTCTGTAAGTATTATTAATCTGAGACTTTTACTTTTTAATACTATGTTCGTACTTTGACATAGAGTTATTTCTTTTCTCAGCCGGTAACGTGTTTCAACAGCATTGTAAAAAGGGATGAAGCCATCAGGGCCTCCAGTTCCTCAAATGGAGTAGAAAAGGCTTTTAATGGATTAACCCAGTCTTTGAAAGACTCTCATCAGAAGTATGAGGAAAATAAAGTTGCTTGGGAGAAGCAGGTTAGGTTCGTTGAGCAAGAGAGAGATCGAGCTGTGGAAGCCTCCAAGTAATTAGAGAAGAAATTGAAAGAGTTTGAGAAGAATAATAAAGAGCTTGGGGAGAAACTAAAGAATGCTGAAGAGCTTGAGAATAAGCTCAAAACTGTTGAAGAGGAAATTGGTAGACTTCATGATGTTGATCGCCAGAAACAGGAGGTGGAAGGGAAATTGAAGGCTGTCGAGGAACTTTTTATTGAGAGGACTTCCTCGGAGAAGGTAAAAAGAAGAAGTGCCATTAAAAAGTCTTTCAACGTTGGTTGGGATAAAGGCTGGAACAAAGGCCTGGCTGCCATGTCCTCTCAAATGGAGTTTGCCAGCCTTAAATATTTCAGGGATGGATGGGTTACGGCTCTGCAGGAGCTAAAAATCGCTGAGAATTCTGAACTGTTCCAGCGACACACTCATGGACCTCCTCCTTCTCCTTGAGAAGAAGAAGAGGACGAAGATTCCTCAGAAGAATCTTCCATGATAATTGGGGACCAGGTCCCTGCTGTTGAACCTTGCTTCGAGCAGCCCCAATCAGCAAACACTTCTGCCGAGCAGCTTTCCTTGCCCTCCGAGCAACCAACCTCTTCGTCCAAGCCTTCCGAGGAAGTCTTAGGAAGCAAGGACAAGGTGTAGAGTTGTTCGAATCTTTCTTTTTCTGTTTTGTTGAATGTAATTTTGGAAAATGTATTTCTTTTTATGATGAAATAAAATTTGAACTTCGGTTGTTCGGCTTGATTTTTCTCATGTCCTTGCTTTGCTTGTATCATCATTGATTCTTTTTATTTCTCTTTGCTAGTTTTTGGCTAGGATGGAACTATTATCAGCTCATGACACAGAGTTGATGAAGAAATGCAATAACTATTTTAAAGCTGGTCATGCAGACCTAAATGAGGCTCAAATCATTGACATCCTTGGTCCAGATACTTCTGAATGAGCAGTTGAAGCTTACCAATATCTGAAGTGCTTGATCGACCAAGATGTTGCCAATAATGTGGCATATTATGAGATGATTGAGGATCTCTAAGGAACTAAAGAGTAACTCCAGCAGCAGTACAAAGAGTCCTCCACACTTTTGCACCAAGGGTACGAGAAGAAATATCAACAGTTAAGTGCTGAAAAGGGATATGATAAATTCATCTCTGCTTACGAGAAGAAAGAGAGCGTTTTAAATCTTGAAGTTGAAGAGCATATGCATATCGCCAAGTTGCTGGAGCAAGAGAACATTGCCTTGCAAGAGGAAGTAAACCAACTTAAGTCTGTTGCGTTTTACTCGGGAGCCTTGGTCCCTGTCAATGATGAAGGTTTTTCTTTTTTGGAGGTAGAAAATGCCAACTTGCGAGATGAGTTGGAAACTTTGAAAAAAGCTGGACCCTCCACTTCTACTCGTGGACGAGCAAGGGCTGATCGGATTTCTATTGAAGAAGCAAGAACTCAAGCGGCCTTGGAGAATCAGGCCTTTCAGTTGATAGAAAAGAACCAGTCCTTAGCAGAGATGTCCAAGAAGATTCTGAACCTCAGCGAGTAACTTTTTACACAAAGCTCTGCCTTGGAAAATAAAGAACTTCTGGGGAAGAATCTTCACGAGCAACTAGAGAGGTTAACTTACCAATTCCATAAACAGCCTAGAGAGTTTTGGATGGCTGGTTACAATGAATCACTTTGTCATCTTGATGCTCGTTTAGAACAGTCGAAAAATGAAGGGTATAAACAGGGCAGGTTGAATGCTCTCTGTGTTTTAAAATTAGAGAGATGTCATTTCTTGTGGGATTACTATACTCCTGGAGTTCTTGATCTACCAGTCCCCCCCTTTCAAGCTTGACCTTAGTTGGATTCCATCCCGTCCCATTCCTCGCGTTCTAATATCCAAGTATCTTGATGATTATAGTCTTCATTCAAATTTTGAAACATCTCGTCCAGAACACCTGCTTGACCGTCCATCTATAATGAACGTCAGAATGCTGCAAGATCTGAATTTCATAAATTCCCCTTGTAGTCTTGATGATCCTCCAGCTGGGGTAGACCCTGTGTCAAAGGCAGAGGGGAAGAAACCCATAGAGTAGAATTTGTTCAATTGATATCACATGTGATCTGTAATTTATATCATATGTAATTTGTTCTGGTTTTAATGAAGAAATTTATAGTTTTCTTTGCAATTTAATTGTCATTGGTTTGGAAATATTTTATAGAATATCTCTTTTATTTACTGATGAACATGTATGTATATCTGTAGAAAGACAAAAATGTCTTGTTTGGTTTTTAAATTGCCGACCAACTGGGGTTGGTGGTAATTGAATGCCGACTAGCTTGAGTTGGTGGTTATTGAATTGTCGATCAACCGGAGTTGGTCGTGTTTGTTTCCCGACCATTCTGAGTTGGTGGTAATTTGATTCCCGACCAACCGGAGTTGGTGGTAATTATATTGCCGATCAATTGGAGTTGGTCGTTTTTGTTTCTCGACCAACCGGAGTTAGTGGTAATTTGCTTCCCGACCAACCGGAGTTGGTGGTAATTATATTGCCGATCAATCGGAGTTAGTCATATTTGTTTCCCGACCAATCAGAGTTGGTGGTAATTTGCTTCCTGACCAATCGGAGTTGGTGGTAATTATATTACCGATCAACCGGAGTTGGTTGTATTTGTTTCCCGACCAACTGGAGTTGGTGGTAATTTGATCCCGACCAATCGGAGTTGGAAGAGATTGTTTCTGAACTTGATGTATAGTGTGTAGCACTAATACTCCGAAAAATTTCAACAAAAAGAGGGAACTAGGTAAAACATTCAACACTTTATTAATACTGAAGAAGACTCCATTACATAGAAATTCCAACTACTGATAATACTTACGTAGATGTTTTGCATTCCATGCATTCTTAAATTCTTCTCCTTCCAAGGTTTCAATCCTGTATATCCCTGGACGAACAACTTCTGTTACTCTATAGGGTCCATGCCAGTTAGCTTCCAGTTTGTTGTGCTTTTGAATTACTTTCTTCAGCACATAGTCTCCTTCCTTCGAAGCACACTTCTTTACCCTCTTGTTGTAAAACAGAGTTGTTCATTGTTTGTATGCAGCATTCCTGATTGTTACTTCTTCTCTAACTTCTTCGAGCATATCTAGATGTAATCACCTCATCAAGTCACTGATAGGAGAATTGAAATTCATCACCCTGTGTGTGGGTATGCCCAACTCGACAGGTATAGAAGCTTCACTTCCAAATGCTAGCATGTATGGAGATTCTCTTGTTGCTGCTCGTGGTGTAGTACGATAAGCCCACAGCACAGAATGTAGCTCGTTAATCCAGTTTGCCTTTGCATCATCCAGTCATTTTTAATCCATTCAGCAGCGTTCTGTTCGTCACCTCAGTTTGTACATTGCTTTGGGGATGGCCTGGTGCAGAGTGGGTCTTTAATATGTTTGACTGATGACAATATGCAGCAAACTCCTCGTTGTCAAACTGAGTTCCATGATCTGTGATGAATGCATGGGGAAGACCATATCTACAAATGATATTCTTCCAAATAAATTGATACACCTTATTATATGTCATATCAATAAGAGGCTCAGCTTCCATCCATTTAGTAAAGTAATCCACACCGACCACGAGATATTTAAATCTTCCCCTGGTCGTTGGAAGTGGTCCGACCAAGTCTATTCCCCACATAGCAAATGGCCAAGGGGACGTGATGGGTGTTAATAATGCTTGGGGAGTTCTTCGGACAGAAGAGAAGCATTGACATTTATCACACTTCTTTGCGAAAGATGTACAATCAGCTCTCATCGTCGGCCAATAATACCCCTGTGTTGTTATTCTTCGCAAAAGCGTCCGACCTGCCACATAGGCTCCACAAGACCCTTCATGGATTTCTTCGATCAAAATTTTCACCTCGGAGGGGTGGACACATCTTTGTAACCCTGCTATAATTCCTCGTCTATATAAAATGCCATTGGTCAATACATAACGAGCAGCTTTAAACTTCAATTTCTTGGCTGCGATTTTATCAATTGGCAGAGCCCCCTCTTCAATGTAGGCCCTGATGGGATCCATCCAAGATGGTCCTAAATCAAGGGTAGTAAAATTCATCATTAGATCCTCGTTTATGCTTCGATCAGCTAGGATTTCTATTGGGATTATTCTTCTTAGCTCAGTGCGTGTGGGTGATGCTAACCAAGCTAGTGCATCTGCTCTTACGTTCTCCGATCTCAGTATTCTAATCAATTATACGGCATTAAAACTTGATACAACCTCCATTGCCTTTGCATGATACTTGATCATTAATTCTCCTTTTGCTGCATATACCCACAGCATTTAATTTACGATCAATTTTGAGTCACTGAATACGATGACCAGCTCTGCCTTCATGGTTTTTGCCAAACTAAGACCAACAATCACAGCTTCATCTTCAGCTTCATTATTAGAAGCTTTAAATTGAAAGCGCAGAGCATAGTTCACATCGATCTCATCTGGGCTGTTTAAAATAATCCCTGCTCCACTGCCTGTATTGCAAGATGAGCCATCCACATATAGATTCCATATATGTACTTCATCATCAAACTTTTGATTGGACAGAGTTCCCCGGTGGAATATTTGTTACTTATTTATGTCCTCTTCTAACACTTCTTGTTGTTCGTCGACCATCTTCTCTTGCTCGTCAACCGACTTAAGTTGGTCGGGGTTTAAATTTGATGATCCTATAACATCCACAGGCTGGTCGGTATTCAACTTCTGCTCTTTGGAGATGTTTGGATAGGTGAACTCTGTGATAAAATCTGCCACTGCTTGCCCTTTGAGCGACGACCTAGGCTCATAAATTATATCGTATTCGCCCAATTCTACTTCCCAGTACTTCAATCTTCCTGATTTCTATGGTTTGTGCAGATCTTGCCATAACGGCATATCTGTATACACAACTATAGTATGAGCTTAGAAATATGGCCTCATCATTCTACTTGCTTCAATCAGTGCTAGCACCCACTTTTCCAGTCTTGGATATTTGATTTCGGCTCCTCGGGCATTGCTAGTGTAATAGATTGGTTTTTTCCCTCCATCCTCCATTCTTATCAACACCGAGCTTACTGCGTTTTCTGAAACTGGCAGATACAAGTATAATTTTTCTCCCATCACTGGTCTGGACAACAATGGAGGTGATCCCATGTATTTCTTTAATTCTTGAAAGGCCTTCTCACATTCATCATTCCACTCAAAAGTCTTTTGGAGTGTTTTAAAGAATGGGAGGCATCTATCAGTTGCTCGTGACACAAACCTATTAAGTGATGCAACTCGCCCTGTGAGACTTTGCACTTCCTTCTTCACCGTCGGAGATCGCAGCTCCAATAGAGCCTTGATCTTTTCAGGATTCTCCTCAATTCCTCGTTGGTTAACAATATATCCGAGAAACACGCCTTTTCGTACTCCGAATATGCATTTGGTGGGATTCAGCTTCATTTGATATTTCTCTAGTTGATCAAAGGTCTGGCCTATGTCAATTAGATGATCAGCAACTTTTTTGCTCTTCATCAGCATATCATCAACATAAACCTCCATATTGTGACTGATTTGCTCTGTAACACCTTGTTCATCAACCTCTGATATGTTGCACCTGCATTTTTAAGTCCAAAAGGCATAACATTATAAGAATAAGTTCCCCTCGTGGTAATAAAAGAGGTACTCTCCCTATCTTCAGGCTTCATTTTAATCTGGTTATAACCTGAATACGCATCCATGAAACTTAATAGTTCGTGCCCCGAGGTAGCATCCACCAGTTGATCAATTCGGGGCAAAGGAAAATGATCCTTTGGGCATGCCCTGTTAAGGTCGGTGAAGTCTACACACATCCTCCACTTGTTATTTTTCTTCTTTACCATCACCACATTTACTAGCCAGTCAGGATATTTGACATCCTCAATGAAAGAGGTTTTTTGTAGCTTCTCTACTTCCTCCTGTATAGCTTGATTTTTCTCAGGACTGAACACTCTTCTTCGCTGCTTTACTGGCTTGATTTCCTTGTTCACATTGAGCTCGTGACACAAGAAATTTGGATCTATTCTTGGCATGTCTTCATGACTCCACGCAAAAGTCTGCTTTCTTCGCCTTAGGAATGCTATCAATTCTTATTTTATTGATTCATCCAAGGATGCACCAATTGGAGTTGTTCATTCTAGATGCTCGCCGTCCAGAATGACATTCTCAGTAGCCTCCATGACCTGTCCTTTCATGAGTTAGGACTCATCTCTAGGGTCTAATGTTTCAATCTTCTCATTTTCTATTTGGTAGGTAGTAGTCTTCTTTATGGATTCTTCATGCTCCTCCTGCTCGGCACACGAATAGTAGCATTCCCGAGCTACTTTCTGGTCGCCTTTCACCACTCCTACTCCAAAATTGGTTGGGAATTTTAAACATTGATGTACAGTAGATGGTATCGCTTTGAATTTTTTTAGTCCTACCCTTCCCATGATGATGTTGTAAGTTTATTGGATATTTTTATCCATTACGAAGAAGCGTACTCTTTCCGTTCGACAAGTAGGCCATGTACCAATAAGCATATCCAACTTGATTGTCCCAAGTGGAAAAACCTTTTCGCCAGTAAAACTAAGGAGGGGTCTATGATATGGGTCCAACTGGGATAACTTCAAATTCATACTATCAAAGCATGGATAGAACATGATATCTGCCGAGCTACCATTATCCACCAATACACGTGAAATCACCACTTCCTTCATTCTCATCTTAATCACCAATGGGTCATCATGAGGATATAGTACACCTGTCAAGTCATTCTTAGAGAAACCAATGACTAGTTTGTACTTATTCACCTTCCTCGGGCGATCATCTTTAGCCAGATTTATTGGCTGAATGTATGAGAAAGCTTGAGCCTTATTGGGGTAAGCTTTTCTCTCAACAGTCTTATCTCCGCCTCCTGCATCTCCACCTATAATGACATTACATTCAAATGATCCAAAATGGATAGAAAATACCTCACGTTCTGGATATTTTGGTCTTTTGGGGAGATCGGGGTCTTCTTGGTCATCATCTGGGTCTTCTTCATGACTTCTCTTCTTTTGCTCGACGAGGAGATCTAGACCTCTGCCTTGCTCGGTCGTTGCTCTGTTCACCATTTCGATGATCAATATACTTGGCCAGCTTTCCTCGTCTGATGAGTTCTTCAATTTCATTTTGAAGAGCTATGCAATTTTTGGTCGTGTGACCATAGTCTTTATGGAACTCACAATATTTGGACTTATTCCTCTTGTCAGGATCTGCCTTTATTTTCTCTGGCCAGTTTAGCTCCTCGCTGTTCTTGATCTCTTCCAGAATGTGGTTTATATCTACTTTTAAAGGAGTATAACTTCCAAATTTCTTCAATTGTTCTAATGCTTGCTTTGCTTTTGACTGCCTATTACCACCATTGTTCTTCTGCTCCTTCTTCTCAGCCTTATCAACCTCAACCTTGGTCTCTTTGGTATCCATATTCTTCTTCGCAACCATATCTTCCTCGGCATTCATAATCTTGGCTGCCTTTGCCATTAGTTCTGCCATGGTTCTAGGCGGATCTTTGGCTAGTGTGTAGTATAATTTATCTGGCAACAATCCACTCATCAGAGCAGTAATTGTTGTCTTCTCCTCGTAATCAATTACCTCGAGCTTCTCATAATTGAAACGAGTAATATAATCCCTGGTGCTCTCACCTGCCTTCTGTCTAACACTTAGCAAGTGTGCTACTCGTTTGACTGGCTTTGCTCAAAAATAAAAATTTCCAATAAAGAGTTCTGCTAGCTGAAAGAAGGTCGCAATTTTCCCCCGAGGAAGGTTATTGTACCACATCTGAGCAGATCCGGTAAGGGTTCCTGAAAATGCCCTGCATCGCATCTCGTCTGGAACATCATAGATATCAGCAGCTACCTGGTATTATCCTATATGGAGAACATGATCAATTTTTCCATCGTATTTTGGTGTTACTACCGGGGCTTTGAATTTTGACGGTGTGGGAAAGTCCACAATCTCTTGTATGAATGGTGTTACTTGGACAAAAGTCCTTTATAGAGGATTTTTAGTTTTAGCCATCTCCCCTAATCTATCATCCAACCTTTGAATTGAGCCCTTCCATGCATTATTTCCTTCCTCGATCCTATTGGTTCGAGCAACTGATCGTGTTGAATTTGCCTCTTGGGATCTTTCATGATGAGCATCCGGTCGTGATTGGGCAGAGCATTCCTTTAAATCAGATGGTCGTTGAGAGTTCCTTGACATAATTCTAGGAGGACTTCTATTCCTCCTAGGACCCAAACGATCAAAAGGAGATACTCTACTCAATCTTTCAAGAGCACTTGTCCTTTCTGGAGATAGAGTGATGTTTTGTTGAGTGTTTGTAGCTCGCACCGAGGAAGTCCGTCTAGGCCGATAAGAAGTATCATTAGATCTCTCAGTACGATATGAATTGGTGCGTCTAAACTGAGATTCTTCTGGGAATAACGTTTACCTAGTTCGTGAAGAGAGTAAACGAGTATTTCTCTGAACGCTTCGTTGCCCTGATTGGGCTGGCACTCCGCCTTGAACGGTTTGTATGAGTTGACGCATGGTTTCTTGCATGACCGTTTGCCCTTGGGCCAAATTAGCCATTATACCAGCCAGATCTTGAACATTTGGAGGAGTATATGGAGGATTTGGAGGGATCCTAGCGTTTCGATTGCTGGATTCAGGATGATCAGCCATCGGTGATGAATTATTTTGGTGAAAAACGATAATTATAGTCATTTCCCACGGACGACGCCAATCTATTGATGTAAAAAATTAGATTTGACCTAATTATTTTGAATCACAGATAAAAATTAATAAATAAATAATAGACAATAGATTTTTAAAGTGGTTCAGCCTTATAAGAATGACCTACGTTCACTGTTTTTGTATTGCTGACTGTTTGCTTGGAATTCTCGAGGAATATTTTTCTCAAGAAATTCCGATCCCCTTCCAATGAGGAGGTTCCAATGTATTTATAGCCTTGAGGCTGTACAAATGAAAGGACAATGCACCGTTATCTAGGAAACATGTACATCTGTATGATAATAAATGAGCATTTAATGCACAGTCGTCTCCTTGATTATCCTGATTAGAGTGCTATGTTGCTCAGACAGCCTAAGTAGCTCGGACCGCTTAAGCTGCTCAGACCACCTAAGTAGCTCAACACGCTTGAGCTGCTCGGGGCCCCTGAGTTCCTCGTGGCTTCTTAGTTGCTCGGTGATCTTGAGTTGCTCGATAGAAGTATACATAATTGCCACGTTGGCAGACACTTGTCTGTAAGTGAGTGGTCCATGTCAGCAGACTAAATTTGGTATCAACAATGTCAGTGACTATTATTTATCTTATTCTTTAAGTTTGTTATTGATATACCCGAATATACCCTCGGCCATGCCGAGGGCGCCCTGCGCCTCATCATGCCCAGATGACCCCTCAGGAGGCCGACCCTTCATCAGGCTCCGGACGACCCCTCAGGGGGCCGATCCTTCATCAGGCTCCGAACGACCCCCAGGGGCCGACCCTTCATCAGGCTCCGGACGACCCCACAGGGGGCCGACCCTTCATCAGGCTCAGGACGACCCCTCAGGGGGCCGACCCTTCATCAGGCTCCAGACGACCCCCCGAGGGTACGACAGTACGAGGCCCAAATTAGGCCAGACTCATTGCCGGAAGGAACTTTGCCCTCAACCTCATATCGAAGGCCGAAGGTGACATCATCACAGCGCGTGGTTTGGGAAACGCGTGGAACAGTGCGCGTGAGGCTCATATGGCACATGGGAGACCGTTATAACAAAATCACACCCTCACGTGAGGGAATATTATGTCATCATTTGGCATCTACAGGTGTCAACAGGGGTTTGGCTAGATCATCATTCACATGCACCATGCATACTTGGGGGGGGGGGGGGTACACTACACCCCCCAAGACCTATATATACTTGTCACCTATAACCCTATAGGAGAGATTGATCGATCGATAATTGTAACCCTAGCCAAAACTCTGCTTGTACACACAGTAGGGAGAGAGAAATTGAGCTTATGTTCATTGTATCCAAGGACATTAGTGCCCATACTTAGTGGATCACACACTCACAGTGGATGTAGGCCAAATTGGCTGAACCACTATACATTATTGTCATATTCCTCTTATGCTCATCTCCTTCTACACACTTATACACTTACATTTCTATGGCTGCCATGGTTACTATTTTTTGAGCTCATCATCACTTATCCGGTGGTGCTAAATCTCAGCATCATCAGTTTAGCGCCCTGACCTCCCATCGAGAGATGACCAAGGCTCTGTGAAGAGGCTTAATATAATCTCGCTCGGAGTGGGAATGATCTCCGGGGCTCTAGCAGGAGGAGGGTCTAAGGTCGCTGACAGGAAGGCCCATGTGGCTGAGGCCAAGGCAGTGACGAAGACGGTACACTCAACCTCTCTGGAGGTCAAGTCAGAAAAGAGGAAGAAGGTTGATATGGACACTCTGATAGTGGGGTTCTCGAGAATGGACTTTAAAGGCCTCCTAGCCCCACACGACGACCCACTCGTCATCACAACTAGGGTGCACGGGTGTGAGGTGCCGAGGATATTGGTCGATGGGGGTAGCTCTGCAGATGTAATGTTTTGGCCGTGCTTCAAAGCCTTAGGTCTCAGCCATGCTAGACTCGTCCCATACCATCATCCATTGATTGGGTTCAGTGGGGAAAAGGTTCATCCCCTTGGAGTGTATGAGGCCGATGTCAGGATGGGGTACGAGTGGCCGAGATGGCTTACCAAGAAGGTCAGTTTCTTTGTGATGGATGAACATGTGTTTTCGGCCTACAACATCATACTGTGGCGTGTGGCCATCAAGGGGTTTTAAGCTGTGCCGTCTACGGTCCATCAGATGATTAAATTTCCTACCCCTTACGGAGTGGGGGAAGTTCAGGGAGACCAGACGACAGCGCGAGAATGTTACTACAACTCCGCTGAAGAAAGAGGGGCACACAAGAAGGCTACAACCACTTACAATATTGATACCCTAGACCCTAGAGACGAGACGAAGCTAAAGAAAGGAGATGCTGTCGAAGAGGTAGAATCCATCATCCTCGATGAGGATGACCCGGAAAAAACTGTCCAAGTCGAAAAGTCTCTGAAGCCCAATATCAAGGAAGACCTCATTAAACTGTTGAGGAGAAGACGAAGCGTCTTTGCGTGGAGTCATGTAGATATGCTGGGGATCGACCCTGAAATCATGTGCCACAAGCTCAATGTGGTAGAGGGAGCAAAGCCGATAAAGCAGAAGAGGAGAATTTATTCTCGAGAAAAGTATAAGGTCATTAGGAATGAGGTCAAGAAGCTAGAAGATGATGAATTTATTAGAGAGGTCATCTACCCTGAATGGCTGTCCAATGCAGTTATTGTCCCAAAGGCCAACGGGAAGTGGAGAATGTGTGTGGACTTCACCGACCTCAACAAGCATTGTCCGAAAGACAGCTTCCCTCTCCCCCGTATTGACCAGATGGTAGACGCTACCGCAGGCCATGAGCTCATGAGCTTTATGGATGCCTATTAAGGGTACAACCAGATCTTCATGAACCCTGAGGACTCGGAGAAGACAACCTTCATTACTGATAAGGGGACATACTGTTATAAGGTCATGCCCTTTGGCCTAAAAAATGCGGGGGCAACGTACCAGCGCCTCGTAAATAAAATATTTGAAGACCAAATTGGGAAGTCTATAGAGGTCTATGTAGATGACATGCTGACTAAGAGTTTGAAGGCATAGGATCATGTGGCAGACCTGGAGAGGACCTTTAATACGATGGACAAATACCAGATGAAGCTTAATCCGGCCAAGTGTGTCTTCGGGGTCGGAGCAGGGAAGTTCTTAGGGTTCATTGTCAACCAAAGAGGCATCAAGGCCAATCCTAAAAAGATAAACGCCCTTGTTGAGATGAAGACCCCCAAGTCCATTAAAGACGTTCAGAGACTCACAGGGAGAGTTTCTGCCTTGAACAGGTTCGTGTCTAGGGCCATAGACAGGTGTCTACCATTCTTCAAAATTCTCATAAAAGCCTTCAAATGGAGTGAAGAGTGTGATGAGGCCTTCAAGGAGTTAAAATCATACCTGGGGTCTCCCTTGCTATTGTCATGGCCCGTGTAGGGTAAACGACTTTATGTGTACCTCGTCGTCTCAGAGTCAGCCATCAGTACAACCATTGTGAGAGACGAAGACAGAGTACAGAAGCCTGTGTATTTTAACAGGAAGGCACTCCAGGGGGCAGAGCAAAGATATCCAAGGATGGAGAAGTTGGCCTACGCCTTGATCCATGCATCGAGAAAGATGAAGCCATATTTCCAGTCCCATACAATGGTCATCCTCACTGACTCTCCCTTTAGGCAGGTTTTGAACAAGCCTGAAAAACCAGGGAGGTTAATGGCCTGGGCTATAGAGATGGGGGAGTTTGACATAGTGTATCAACCTAGGATGACCATTAAGGGGCAAGCATTGGCAGACTTCATGGCCGAGTTTACTTGGGAGGATGATGAAGCCGAGGGTGAGAGACTCGGGAAGATAGATACCCGACAAGATGAGCTCACCGACACACCTGTAGATAAGGCTGAGACGAGCACCACTAGAAGGAAAGTGGTTGAAAACGAAGAGGGAAGATATCTCTTTAGACAGGGGTCACTCACCGAGGGAAGTTTCTCAGAAGAACACACCGTGTGGAGTCTCTTTGTCGACGGGTCCTCTTGCGAAAGCGGGAGTGGAGCTGGATTAATAGTATCACCACCCGACGGCACAGACATTGAGTACGCCCTGAGGTTCAACTTTAAGTTCTCCAACAACGAAGCCGAATATGAGGCCTTGATAGCAGGCCTCTCCTTAGCCAGATCTCTTAGTGTCGGACATGTTTTGGTCCATAGTGATTCAAGGCTAGTAGTGAATCAGATACTAGGAGCCTACGAGGCCAAGGACGAGAGGATGGCTAGGTACCTTGAGAAGGTGAGGTCGTTACTGAAGGGCTTCAGAGAAGTGAAATTAAAGAGGATACCTAGGCTCGCCATTGGCCGAGCTGATGCCTTTGCTAGGTTGGCCTCGGCAACTAGGACAGACATCAGGAGGACGGTCCCAGTGGAAATTTTACTTCGGCCAACTATTGAGGACGCTGAGGGAACACTTAGAAATTGCCTAAATGTTTCTCAGGAAGATTCGTGGATGGACCCTCTGATCAGATACATTAAAGAGGGGGAGATGCCAGAAGCAAAGCAAGAAAGGAAGAAGTTGAGATACAGGGCTGCAAAGTTCCCTGTCATTGGGGCCACCTTGTACAAAAAGGGATTTTTACTCCCCTTACTTAGGTGTGTGCACCCGTCTGAGGTCCCATCCATTTTGCAAGATTTTCACAAAAGGATTGTGCTCAAGCCACATTGGGGGCAGATCCTTAGCGAAGAGGGTGATCACCCAAGGGTAGTGGTGGCCGACCTTGGGGAAAGACGCCGCGGCATATGTAAAAAAGTGCGTTAAATGCCAGAGATTTGCCACCATCCCTCGCCAACCCCATCAGCCTCTTACCTCCATTACATCCCTATGGCCATTTACAGTGTGGGGGATCGACCTCGTAGGACCCTTACCAAGAGCAGTCAATAACTATCGATTCCTCATCGTAGCGATTGACTATTTCTCAAAATGGGTAGAGGCCGAACCGATGGTCACGATTACAGAGCATAAGACCTTCCAGTTCATCTGGAAAAATGTTATATGCAGATATGGTCTCCCCAACACCCCCATCTCGGATAATGGGACTCAGTTCAAGAATACCTCTCTACAGAAGTACTGTGAAAGGGTGAGTATCAAACAATTCTTCTCTACCCCGGGCCGACCTCAGGCCAATGGGCAAACAGAAGTTACAAACAGGACAATCCTAGATGGAATCAAGAAGAGTCTTGAGGAGGCAAAAGGAAGATGGGTCGAGGAATTATATGTCGTGCTATGGGCATACAGGACGACAGTGAGGACCTCTACCGGAGAGACCGCATTCATGCTAGCTTATGGCTCAGAAGCCTTCATCCCCATCGAGATTGGGTTTCCTACTCATAGGGTCCAAATGTATGACCCCCAGAGAAATACAGAAGAGAGGAGACTCGACTTAGACCTAATTGAGGAAAGGAGGGAAGATGCCAAGATAAGGCAGGCCGCCTACCAGCAGAGGACCGCAAGGTTCTACAATCAGAGGGTGAAATAGAGACCAATTGCAGTGGGGGACTTGGTCCTCAAAAAGACTTGGCAGAAGCCCAACAAGCTCCATCCTAATTGGCATGGCCCGTATAGGGTCATCGACGAAGTTGTCCCAGGGACCTATAGACTAGAAAACTTAGAGGGAGAACCCTTTTCCAACCCCTGGAATGCAGATCATCTGAAGAAATACTATCCATAATTTTGTAAAGTCCTATCGGACGACAGTTGTAATGGATGTTGCTCCAGTAGAACACTCTGGAAAATTAATAAGAAAGATCAGTGTTTCCTCTCATCTTGTGTTTGACAGTTCTAATGCGAATGGGATCATCTTTGAATAACTACCCTCGGCTATAATGAGGTCGCATGGAGGCGACAACCCCACCATGGTCCTCAAGAAAGAGGAGGGAAAACTTTGTTTAAAGCCATTAATTTGGTGATTATAACCCTCGGCTATAATGAGGTCGCATGGAGGGGACGAACCCACCATGGTCCTCAAGAAAGACGAGGGAAAACTTTGTTTAAAGCCATTAATTTGGTGATTATAACACTCGGCTATAATGAGGTCGCATGGAGGGGACGACCCCACCATGGTCCTCAAGAAAGACGAGGGAAAACTTTGTTTAAAGCCATTAATTTGGTGATTGTAACCCTCGGCTATAATGAGGTCGCATGGAGGAGACGACCCCACCATGGTCCTCAAGAAAGACGAGGGAAAACTTTGTTTAAAGCCATTAATTTGGTGATTATAACCCTAGGCTATAATAAGGTCGCATGGAGGGGATGACCCACCATGGTCCTCAAGAAAGACGAGGGAAAACTTTGTTTAAAGCCATTAATTTGGTGATTATAACCTTCGGCTATAATGAGGTCGCATGGAGGGGACGACCCCACCATGGTCCTCAAGAAAGACGAGGGAAAACTTTGTTTAAAGCCATTAATTTGGTGATTGTAACCCTCGGCTATAATGAGGTCGCATGGAGGGGATGACCCCACAATGGTCCTCAAGAAAGACGAGGGAAGACTTTGTTTAAAGCCATTAATTTGGTGATTATAACCCTCGGCTATAATGAGGTCGCATGTAGGGGACGATCCCACCATGGTCCTCAAGAAATATAAGGGAAAACTTTGTTTAAAGCCATTAATTTGGTGATTATAACCCTCGGCTATAATGAGGTCGCATGGAGGGGATGACCCCACCATGGTCCTCAAGAAAGACGAGGGAAAACTTTGTTTAAATCCATTAATTTGGTGATTATAACCCTCGGCTATAATGAGGTCGCATGGAGGGGACGACCCCACCATGGTCCTCAAGAAAGACGAGGGAGGGGTTAGTAATATTGTCAATCCAAAAACATCACAGTGCAAATTATATAAGAGAGAAATATGGAAGACAACAAGAGAGATGATGATATAAATAAAATATTACAAAGTGTTTTACAAAGTAGAGTACAAAAATATTGATTAGATCAAGAGGGTATAGGATACAGACAGCCACCCTATGGAGCGACATCAGAAGGCAAGGCCTCAACATCAATAAGAGAGGTCTCCTCAACGACCATGACTGGTTGGTATTTAGACGTGCCGATACCCTTGACGTGCACCTGAGATTCCACCTGGGTTAGAGCCTCGGCAATCAAGGGGTCGTCCAATTGAACCGCCTCTAGAGCGGGGCGGACGGACGACACTGCATCAACGAACTTTAAGACGACCCACCGACAGGCCGTCCTAATTCCCCTCTCCAAGTATTCAAGGCCGAAGCCTTGAAACTCGTCCGAGAGTTTGTAGGCCTCCACAGCATCGGCCTCGGCCTTCTTGATAGCCGCCTCAAGATCGGCCTTGTGCTGAATCCCTAGGTTGGTCAAGGCTTCATCCTTCTCCTTAATGAGCAAGTCTTTGGCCTTCAGGTCTTCGCCATGCTGCCTCGTAAGATCGTCCAGAATCCTTGCATGTTCAGTTATGGCACTCTCTAGCTCAGCCCTTGCAGTCTCTAAGTCGGTCTGCAGATCGGCCTCGTGTTGGATGGCCCTCTCGGCCTCATGAAATTTCACCTGATTCTCCGCCATCCACTTGGTGGCCGAGGTAAAAGCACAAACAGACAGCATAAGAAAAAGAACTTGTTAAGAGGCCGAGGAAACAGTTGGTGAAAGAATAGTTAAGGAAATGAAGCAAGACAAGTACCTGAGCCAGGGCATGCAGACCGTAGTCATACACCTTTGCCGGAGGCATCTTAGATAAGAATTCGTAGTCGGCAGCCGAGGGAGCAGAGAACATTGATGCCTTAGCCTCCCTCAAGTTCGTGATAAGTGATGATGGCTCGGCCTTCTGAAGTGCCAAGTTCTGGGACCAAAAGGCCCCCATGCTAGAAGAAGAGGCGGTTCCCTCAGACGCCTCAACCCTTGCCCTCGTCCGCGATCCTGGCCGAGGGTCTACGGGGACCTCAAGCTCTTTCCTCTTCTATCTATCGACGGTCGGCTCAGCAGGTGTCGGCCCTGTGGTCTGCGTCTTCCTCGGAGCTTGTTGAGGCTCCTTGCCTTTCTTCTTGGCCAAGCCTGACAACAAACTGGGAGCAGTCATTTCCCAGAGATAGTCCGATATACCAGTAGGATGACCTGAAAGGAGGACGACACGTCCGAAAAATGCAGAGGCAATGATGAAACACTTGAAAAAAGTAAAGAATGGAAAAAATAATATAACTCACATAGTTATGTTAGGGGGCCGACCCTCAGACCAACTTCTTTGAGAAACCGAGGGGTCAT
This sequence comes from Sambucus nigra, assembly GCA_949130495.1. Taxonomy (NCBI): domain Eukaryota; kingdom Viridiplantae; phylum Streptophyta; class Magnoliopsida; order Dipsacales; family Adoxaceae; genus Sambucus; species Sambucus nigra. Next base: position 598,338,138 of record OX422217.1, on the reverse strand, counting down.
CAGATCTTCAAACGTTGGAAGTTCACTCCCTTTCCCTCTCCCTCTCCCTCGTCCTCTCAGATATTCAACTATATCTTTCTCTTCCAGACTAAGTCCGGGGTTTGACCTGTCCTTCATTGAAGGGTTAAACCATTTTCTGGGGAGCCTCAGACCGTCAACTACAAGTTGTGCCTCGGCAGAGAACTCCCACTCTCCGGAGACAAAGAATAATCTCTTCTTCCAATTGTGGTTGGAGGTTTGTGCCACGTGGAGAAGTTTTTTGTCAGACCTCCTCGCCCCCAGGTGATAGTACCCAGGCTGTTTGGACGAGGAGGTGATATTGTAACAAGCCAAGAATACGTCGACCGAGGGGTCATCAGTGAAAGCGTTTTTCCATAAGGAGACATAACCAAGGATCGTCCTCCAAGAGTTGGGAGGAAGTTGAGAGGGGGCAACGCCGAGGGCTGATAAAATATCTACGACAGCAGGATGAAAAGGGAGTCTGACACCTACCTTGAACATTTGTTCGTACACCGGTATCTCTCCCTCTTCACCCTCAAAGACCCTCTCGTCCTCAGAGGGAACCCTCATAGATATGGTGGGAGGAACACCATATGCATGCCTCCACAGAAGAAGGTCACAATCCCTGACCGAGGAAATATAAGTCGAGGCGTGAGATGTGTCAACTGGGTCATCTGTGTCCTCATAATCTTCAGTACCCTCACCCTCGGCCTCATCAACTGTTAGAGGCCCTTGGGGAAAAGCCATCTGGAAGGAATGTGGAGATAGAGTTGTCACAGGGACAGCCTCGGAAGTAACCATACCCTCGTCCTGTCGGCCTGGGCTTAGGTCAGACGCCTCTCCTCTCCCAGAAGGTCCAGCGCCAATTGGCGACGACGCTCTCTCATCCATCTCACTCGAATAACTCTCGGCTGGACGATAAGATGACCCGCAAGACTGAGAGGGTCTTATTATGGCAAGAGGAATGGGAAAAACGGGTCGTACCCAATTAGGGTCGGCCCCTCGTCTCCTCTCCTCCTCTTCCTCTATTCGCCTAATCTCTACGAAGAGCTTCTCTCTCAAGGATGGGAACTCCTCGGCTAAACTATAAAGCCTCCTAAGCATTAAAGGGGAGACCCTACACTTGGATGAATTTATAAGCTAACTACAAACAAGTTTGCGATTGATCAAACTGAACTTTTGGATTGAAACAAAAGAAACCAAGAGTTTTAATCAAGAACACTCAAGAACCAGTCGCCGGAGAAGACGCAAGAAAAGTTATGAAACACCCTAAGGAAAATCCTACCCTATAAGCCTAAAATAAGAAAGCAAGCAAGAAATGAACGAAAAGAGGACGCTAGGGAAGAGGGATTACCTGAGAGGGTAGAGCGAGACTGCCAAACTTGAAATGTTGAAATTTGCAGAAATGGAGGTTTGTCTGTTGGAAATCTAGAGAGAGAGAGAGCTTGGGCGTGAAGAAGAAGAGAATGAACGGTTTCAAAAATTGATTATATACCTTAGTGATGAGTGGGCCCACTACCCAAGCCAAAGCACAGCCCACGAGGAGGACATCATTAGGGCACAAAGCCCAAGCAGCATGCAACCACCGCGCCTTGAAAACTGGAACGACATTGGATAAAAATTTGACAGCTGTCACATAAACTTGATAGGTGTCACTCATCAAACAGACCATACACTTAGTCTCAAAAGCAACATTATCCCTCAGCCATCTCAGCATCATCTATGGCTAAGGGCTGGGGGGTGATTGATATACCCGTATATACCCTCGGCCATGCCGAGGGCGCCCTGCGCCTCATCAGGCCCAGATGACCCCTCAGGGGGCAGACCTTTCATCAAGCTCCGGACGACCCCTCAGGGGCCGACCCTTCATCAGGCTCCGGACGACCCCTTAGGGGGCCGACCCTTCATCATGCTCCGGATGACCCCTCAGGGGGCAGACCCTTCATCAGGCTCCGGATGACCCCCCGAGGGTACGACAGTACAAGGCCCAAATTAGGCCAGACTCATTGTCGGAAGGTACTTTGCCCTCGGCCTCATATCGAAGGCCGAGGGTGACATCATCACAGCGCGTGGTTTGGGAAACGCGTGGAACAGTGCGCGTGAGGCTCACATGGCACATGGGAGACCGTTATAACAAAATCACACCCTCACGTGAGGGAATATCATGTCATCATTTGGCATCTACAGGTGTCAACAGGGGTTTGGCTAGATCATCATTCACATGCACCATGCATACTTGGGGGGTGGGGGTACACTACACCCCCCAAGACTTATATATACTTGTCACCTACAACCCTACAGGAGAGATCGATCGATCGATAATTGTAACCCTAGCAAAAACTCTACTTGTACACACAGTAGATAGAGAGAAAGTGAGCTTATGTGCATTGTATTCAAGGCCATTAGTGCCCATACTTAGTGTATCACACACTCACAGTGGATGTAGGCCAAATTGACTGAACCACTATACATCATTGTCTTATTCCTCTTATGCTCATCTCCTTCTACACACTTATACACTTACATCTCTATGGCTGCCATGGTTACTATTGTTTGAGCTCATCATCACTTATCCAGTGGTGCTAAATCTCAGCATCATCAGTCATTATTAAGATGATTACTGATTTTACATTCAAATATATAAGTTTTTTCAATCTTTATTCTATAGGAAAATGATGGGGAACAACTTATGGACAAACAAGGACAAAATAACAATGAAGAACAAGAAAGAGGTCTATATTGTTTAGTAAAAATGTTAGTGAAAGTAACGATGATAGCAACATGAAAGAGAAAGTGGGTCAAAATAAAGGGATTAAATGTGAATATGAAGAAAAAGAGGACAATTATGATGTGAATGAAATGTTCAGTGGGTATGAAGTTGAGAATCAATGTTGTAGAGAGCTAAACTTTGAGATAGATCAGATGAATGAAGAGTTGGGGAAATTGAAAGAAAAAATTGTAAAGCTTATGAAAGACAAAGAAAAGTTGAGGGAAGATAATGCAACTGTAATTCAAAATATTATAGAGAAAACTAAAATGCAAATTAAAAGAATAAAAAGAGATAATGAAGAAAAATAACTTCCGTTCTTAGATAAAAAACAGTGTTAATCACTTGAAATAAAATGGATGAAAGATGAACAAGAAAAAAATGAGTATTGCACATAGTGATGAGGTAATTGTTTTGACTTATGAAATTATCGAAAAAATAGTGAAATTAAGGGGTTGGAGGGAGAATTAAATACTTTCAAATCTACCAATAAATGTAAAGAAATAATTGAAATTCAATTATCCTAGAACCCATATCCAAAAGCAACAAAGTTGAATCAAGTTCCATGGTTAAATGAGTAAAGGTCAGAGAAAACACTACACCAAAATGGTCAAATTGGCACCCTTTAACCAGCCAGATTTGTCACGGCCAATGATCGTGACAAAAAAACACGCAATTTTTTGTCATGGTCATTGACCGTGACAAGCCTGTGACAAGGTATTATCACGGTCATTGATCGTGACAATTATATAAAGATTTCACGGTCAAGGACCGTGATATGTCCGTGATAATTCTGTCAGTAAAAAAAAACCTCCCTCTTCTTTTTTCCCACCGATTCTAATTCCCTCCATTTCTCTCTCTCTCTAGCGACTGCACACACACTCTCTCTCTACAACTTTGGTACTTTTCTCTCTCTATTTCTCCTTCATTTATGTATATGTGTATGTATATGTCCGTGTGTGTTTATATGTGTGTGTAAATGTGTGTGTGTGTGTGTGTGGTGTATATATGCGTGAGGGGGGGGGGGGGGGGCGAGGAAGGGAGGGGGTGTATGTACGCGCGTGTGTGTGTATATATATATATATATATATATATATATATATATATATATATATGTGTGTGTGTATTTGTGTGTGTATATATGCGTGTGTGCGTGTATATGTGCATGTGTGTGTATATGTGCATGTGTGCGCGTGTGGTGGGCAGCTACAGTGGGGCGGAGGGGGCAGGGCTGGGGGGTGGGGGTGGTCAGTGTGTGTCTGCGTGTGTGTATATGTGCGTGTGTGTGTATTTTTTTTAATTAATTTTTTATTGGTTTATTAGATATTGCCCCTCATATTGTAGTTCCCCTTGGAAAAGAATTGATTGATTTAATATTGATTGGTTGTTAATTTTTTTTTTGTAGATTAATAATTATTGCCCCTTTGTTAGGAAATTTTTCTCATGTTCGATATCTTACATTTGTGTATGTCGTACGCCGCTACAAAAGGCACGTCACTTCACGATCTCACATGAAGGACTCTATCCAAATTCCAGGGATCAAGCATTCAACATCTCTATCAAGTGTCCCACATCTGCCATAATGACTTCACGTTCCATGATTTTAGGGATTTTATGCAAGTGGTACGTAAGAGAAGTCAAAACAGTGAAATAAAGGAAAGCTAGAAAAGTGAAAGGGCATTTTGATAATTGTACAGCCATATTCCGGAGGTCCGGTCAACTGGAAAGTTGAAGAGCTCGACGCCACGAAGATACTAGAAGAAACAGCACCTCAATCTGAGCTACGGTGAAGGAGTTATGTCCCTTTGAAAATGGAGATAATTCCGACAAAATCCCTTATGGATAATGCTGTGTTTTTAAGCCCCAATCCAGCAAAGTATCAAGAACCGCACTGTGTGCCGGTTCGGGGGGGGGGGGGGGGGGTGAACCGGCTCGACGTAGAATCCGAACCGGTTCAGGGTACCTGACGCTGGCAACAGTCCCAATGACTTGAAATTTTTTTTGGTTTCCTTATAAAGCCAACTTCGGGGGAGTTATTTTGCAAGACTTGGAGAGACGATTTTGAGAGTTCTATTAACTCAAGTCTTCATATTTTTGAGTCCAAAACTCATATTTTGATTCACACATCATTCTCATAATTTTTTGAATCCTTTTGAAACCCAAGAACACTGCTTTGCTTTTGTTCATACTTGTGGAGAAGCCGCTCTCTTCTTTATTGCTGCTCCCCTGGAGTTCTCGAGGGAGATTCCAGCCAAAGATGACAAAACCGACACCTACGGGTATTTCTGTGTCACACTTATTTTCATTATAATTCGTGTAACTGTATCTTACAAAATTATAGTGAAAATAAAAGATTTTGCCCATTTGGGGGATTTTTTCTCACTTGTGTGTGTTTGAATGTTCTAGCATGATTTTGTCATCTTCAATCACACCTAAATGAATGTTTAGGATTTAATTGAAAAAACTGAGTTTAATTATATAAATTCTTTATTTGAACGCACGCGCACTCTTTAGCCTTTCATATGCAAGTAGGATTGCCCCTCATTGTAAATTAGTAAATTAATAATTGTATACTTTAATTGTTAGTTTAATTGATGAAAAGAATTAATTAAGTAGATGAATTAGAAGGAGTACGGGATACACATTTCTTGTTGCCATTGCGGTTGGATTATAGTGGATCGATGTTGGGTTGGTTTATTTTAAAAGTGGCATGACCACTGGATTATTATCCATATCGGGGTGGAATTTTTCAACTTTTTTTGAAAATTACTTTGTATAACGAACAATATATATATATATAGTATGATAATTAAATGAAACATACTTGAACTTACATATAATGCGCATAAATACTAGCCTTCTAGTTCTTATGCGTACGCATTCAATAACCCTTAGACCCGTTCGAGAGTCGGTACCCCTATAATGAGATCTCTCGAATTGTCCCGTTTGGAACTATATAATTTATGTATAATAATATTCTTAATGGCTTAAAGTAGTTACTTTTGGAGGAAGTTCTGCAGTCGTATCCTAATGCCACAAGAGGTAATTATAATGAAAATGGATGTTATATAACGTTACATTACACTCAAACTTAACAACTAAGCTAATTAATTTATTTATATTCTCAGCTCTTAAAGACGGGTGATGCGACATCAAGGCTTGCTCGTCTAGCCACTGGATCCTTGTTCGTGGCACAAGAATATAAAAAGTATCGATTGAACGGTTACGTATTCGGCGCAAAAGTGTACGAGAAAAGTACAAATGTACAGAACTCGGGCATTTCATACAAGGCTCTTACTTTCTTTCGAGCGAGCGCAAAAGATAAAAACCTCGTTGAAGTTGAAATGACTTACTATGGTGTAATTAAAAATATATTTGAATTGGATTATATAAGCTTCATAGAGGTTGAATTTTACTGTGACTGGGTAAGAGTTGAGGATAAAAATACTTGTAAAGTTGATTATGTCACCAATTTGATCATAGTTGACTTGTCCAAGTTGAAGAACATCGACCACGTGAGCAATGAGCCGTTTGTTTGTGCATTTCTAAAGGTTAACCAAGTGTTTTACTCGGAGTATATCAACAACAATTCGTGGTCAATTGTCCTACACGCACCAAAGCATCTAAATAGTAGTGTGGATGACTTGGCTGCTCCTACCGAATATCAATCCATTTTTTATGATAACCCGAATTTGAAATAATTTTTCAATTTGGAATAAATATTCCAATTTGTACTTTATCAAACCATTTTTAATGCTTTTAATTAATTTGCACTTTATCATTTCCACTCTTGTGTAGTGTGCGTGTGTGTGGACAGAAGGGGTGGGGTGGGGATGTTTTGGATTTGTAGTAATTGTACATATTTGCACGTCTTCTTCTAATTCATTTTTATTTGTACTAATAACAACATTATTTTATAGAAAAAGTATCCTTTAGGTATTAAGGCGAAGATGATGATGCTGATTATGATGATGTCGTCTGGGCTCAGTGGTAGCGGAGGCGACGAGGGATCCTCGACCCCTAGGCTCCCGAAATATGGCAAATTGGGTATGGCCATCGAGAACAAGATGGGGCTATTAGAGAGATCCCTCGAGCCGATAAATACGATCATCGGCCCGACGTATACTAGTTGGAGGAAAGAGCCAAATGAGCTCAAGATAGCTATTTGGGTGGCACTGCAGGAAATGTATTTATATTTATATTTGTATGAATATTTCATTTTCAATTTCGATTTCGATTTCGATTTCGATTTCGATTTCGATTTCGATTTCGATTTCGATTTTGATTTCGATTTCAATTTCATTTTATATTTATATTTATATTTATATTTATATTTATTCGCAACTAACATTGTATTTGTTGGACATGAACAATTCAGCATGGATCTAAAGCTACGCGATTCCGTCTTGGACCAGTTGAGAGAGCAACACAAGACGTGGAAGAAAAATATGCGGACCCGGTACTTTGTGAAGACCCGATAGTCCGTTATCCGAATGCGTGAATCCATCCCGCCGAAGGAGCTGAACTCATTGGTACAATGGTAAAAGTTCATTGACAATGAGATCGGGGAGTGACAATTGGCATCTCGTCAATTGGGGAGGAAAAATCGGGCAAAAAAGAAAGACGTGCACTACTCCGGCCGGATGCCTTATGCCGAGGTGGAGCATAGAATAATGGTAAGATTTAATTTTTTTATAACTACATAAATATACTATTCTGCATTATTTTACTTTGCGGGGCCAATACTAATTTTGCTTTATTTTATTTCAGGGGACAGGGAGTGGCCCTGGGGGTAGGCTACATAGGCTCTATACTTATGTGGATATTCGAACGAAGAAGGGGAAGGATAAGGAGGTGTCCCCGAGCGTAGCGGCCACGATTGTAAGTAATCCGACAGTTTACTTTTTGTTAATTACGTTATAATTTTTTTTTACTTATTTTACTAATCATGTGCTTTTTGTCGTTTCAGGCAAAGCTTAAGGAAGTGCATGAGTCACAGTCTGATGCTGACAAGCCATATTTGTCCACAGACGCACTCAGCCAAGTGCTTGGCGCTGATCACAAGGGGAGGATAAGGGGGTGAGCTCGTGAGTGGACAAATCTAGGATCATCGGATTGGAGACAAGCGACACCGGGTTGGCTCGAACAGTGGACTCGCATGACGCGAAGCTATCCCATTTGGAGGCGACGGTCCAAGATATGTTCTCATTCATGAAGCGTTTGTTGGGCGGAAACCGTAAGGGGAGAGGGAAGGAGTAGGTGGTGGAGGAGGAAGTGCAGGAGGACGAGGTGCAGGATGACGAGGATGTGGACCTCGTTGCTTCATCGTCGACACATGCGGACTTTGATGATCGAGTCCCCTATTTGGCTCCCTTCGACCGATCGATGTTGACATTTGGTTGTCCGAGCATGTTTATATTAGACATATTTGATGGCCAGCGGATTGGGTGAGCGTTGAGGGACTCGAATACCATCCAGGGTATGCCAGTTCATGGACGTTCGCTTCAAGACATCGAGTCCAAGGTGCTCGTCACGCATGTGATACCCGAGATTGAGAACATCCCATTGTGGTTGCATGACAATGTGGTACGATGCATATTACTGGGTGTGTCAATTCGTATATTGTGTGGCATACTCACCTCCTCAGAGCTAACCTTACCCCAGACATGTAGTGACATTATTTGAATTGAATTGTTTTAAGTTATTACATTTGAATTATATTTGGATTATACCGTGATGCATATTGTTTTGAATTTATATTTTCATTATCTCTATTTTATTTGGATATATGATATTTGAACAGGTACAACTTTGCTATAACAGGTACAAATATACTGCTGGGCAGTGGCAGTGGCCATACTGCCCAGCAGATTGTTTTTCAATTCTGCCTAGAATTTTCACGGTCATTGACCGTGATAAGTATTATTTGTCACGGACTTGTCACGGTCAATAACCGTGATAATTTTTAAAGATTGTCACGGGTTTGTCACGGTCTATGACCGTGATAATTCTAATGAACTTATCACGGTCATTGACCGTGACGCGTCCGTGACAATAAAAATTATCACCCCCAAAATTGTCACGATCATTAACCTTTTCAAGTCCAACTTGTCAAGGTCAATGGCCGTGACAATTCGGCAGATTTGGTGTAGTGAAATAGAATTCCAAAAGTAAATGCAAATTAATTTTTTGGTAAGAATAAGAGAAAGAGAAAGGTTAAGAATGAAAGTGGTTTGGATGAAACTTCAAAGTAATAAGAAGTACAAAAGAGGGAGAGAAAAGTGGATCCATTGATGGAGATTACTGAGAGAATAGTTGTTGAAGACTGTGAATATCAAATTCACGTTCCAAAGCTAGAGAAGAAAAGACTTCAAAAAAAATTTGACAAGTCAAATGTCCAATTAGTCTACTTTTAAACTTTGAATTATTATTAACTTCATTATAATTAGATAGCATTGCAATCTTATAAGTTTTGATTATAATTTTTGGCACATTGTTTTGAACTAGAGTAAGTGTTTATCTGACTAGGAGAGAAACATCATTGAAACTACAAAAGAAAGAAATTACAAGCCATGTAATCCAATATTTCTTATTGTGTATTTTTCATATGATTGTTAATATCAAAATTACTTTACAAAATCTTGCTACAATAATTACTTTATCATCCAAAAAAATATAGTTACGAAATACTGAAATAACTTTTTTGTGCAGGCAATTGATGCTTATGCAGAGTTATTTTGTTTTGAACTTCTTATAGATAATAACGTCCAACATAAATCGTTATTCATAACAAGTTACTAATTGGTAAGCTTGCATACCATATGTAATTATATATGAACACATAAATAGAATAAATGATACAATATAGCATTATTTTTAAGTTTAAAATTTTACAACTAAAGCAACTATCTTTTTATCATGTTACTGTTATAGTCACTAATCATATATGCTGATGAAAATAATGAAATAAATTATTTATGATATATTTGTAATAACTATTATTGAAACTGTGGTAACAATTATTGTGCAACACAAATGAATAAGAGAAAGGCAAGCACCAAATAAGAATAAGGAATGTAAAATTACAATCACACAACAAAGGATGTACGTGGTTCAGCAAAGATGTGCCTACGTCCACGGTGGTGCAGTCGGTATTATTTCTATATACTCCGGAGAGTGGTTACAGAGAATACAACTTGTCCCCTTGCCCCGGACCTAGGGTTTTATATATATACATGTACATTTGGGTAAGTGGGGTGATGATCCCCCACGTCTTCCATCTCTCCCTATAACCTCCCTTAATGGGAACGTGGGAAGAGACCAGATCATATTCAGAATAAGAGGTGGGGGATCTGGACTTTGGGCCGCCAGAATTGGGCTACTCGTCCAGGCCCGTGGTCTTAATTTTGGGTACCCACAATTGCCCCTAAGTTTGTTGGGCCATGTTTATGGGCTCAATAAATTTAAATGATTAGCCATAATGGCTCTTTTGCAATTCTTCGAAAGCTGTGAAGTTGATTTTGGCGGCACTCGCTTCGTACCTTGTGCACTATGATTAGCAAAATTTGAAGGTTTCTTGGGATAGTTACTTTTCTACCGTCGCTTCAATCTTTCTAGCACTTTTTCATTTTTTGTGAGTTCTAGCATTTCGTACCTTCTTCCCTCAATCTCCATTTTCGTTGCTTCCTTGTCGTTTGGGCATGTGCTTCTTCATCGTTCGAGTCGATCTTCTATCTTGTAAGTTTCCTATACCTTTTCTCTGTACTTTCTCTTTGAGTTTGTAGTTTTCTAGGGTTTTTCAATGGCGAAGATTGGGAACAAGTCGGTCTCTGAGTTTAGGAAGTTTTACAACATCCCTGAGTGGGTAGATATTGAGTGATGTGCCTCCCCTCCTAGAAACGTTAGAGATATAGATGATGCCCACTGGATCCACGCCTTGTTGCTTTCCCAGGGGGGACTCACTTTTCCTCCCAATGACTTATTTTTGCATTTCTTTGGCTATTTTAATATTATTCCTTGACAATGCTCGCCCAATGTGTGGAAAATAGTTAATGGCGTACATAGGATAAATCAGTTGTATAGTACTAGGTTAGGGTTCGCTGAGGTCTATTTTTGCTACTTCTTTTCTCGAACTATCTCTGGTGTCCTCTACCTCAAAGCTAGGAGTCCTGACAGGGTATTGGTAGTAAATCTACTCGATTCCCATAAGGACTACTGGCAAGAAGGTTTCCTTGTTAGAAATTGGCAGTTTTCTCCCCAATTTGAAGGGTTGAGGTCTGAAGGGTTCTCTGTTCCCTTTTATAGGGAAGAATACATAGGTAGATATTGCACTGTTGTTTCGACTTTTGTTGATTTGTGATCTTTCTAACTCTTCTTTGCTTTTTCTTCCACAGCGAGGTCAAAGAACTTGGAGCCTGCTCTCAGCGAGGTTCGTCTCTCGGAATTGATTAAGGCTTGGAATATCAGGGAGCCTTTGGGTGACGACGAGCATCCCAGGTCTACTGCCTTTCTTCTCGAGTACAAGAACGTTGGCTCCAGCTTCATAGCAAGGCCCGTGGACAGTATCCCAGAGTTTGATTTTCCCGAAGAGAGTGCTGCGGATCTTATTTAGTTGGACGAGGAGGAGAGCAGCTCTAAAAGTCACCTCGTAGGAGAAGTAAGTAATTTGGGTAGAGGTAGCTCTGATAGTAGCAGCTCCTATGATCGTGGGGAGGTCTCTGAAGCTCGAGAGTCGTCGAGCACATCTAGCAGTTCGAGCGAGGAAATGGCTCCTCCAAGGAAGAATTTAATCCGGGATGATGATGATGAGGACCACATGCTCCTTGCACAGAGGTCAAAGAAGCAAAAATCTAACTCTGGCGCTGTGGCTACTGGTTCCCGGTCCTCTGTTCAGGAGCAGGAGAGAAAGAGGAAGGAAGAGGAGAAGGTAAGGGAGAGAGAGAGAGAAAAAAGGAAGAAGAAAAGAAGATAATGGAGGAGAAGAGGAGGATAGAGGAGAGGAAAAAGAAAGAGAATGAGAGATAGGAGGAGAAGAGGAGGGCGGAAGCGAGGACGAAGGCCGGACATGCCTTAGTCCCGATGTCCGCACTGCCCGAGGGGGCTTCTGTTGCAATCTCCCCTCAGTTGGCCCCCGCTCTGCTCGAGAGAGTTGTCCTCCCAGTTGATCACCAAAGGGCGGTAGGGTCCGAGCAATTGGCCCTTCAGGCTAGTCAAAGGCTAGCTTTGGTAAGATTTTTCCCTTCTCTCCCATGTTTTTATGAATTTCATAATTTCCCTCTTTTAACATCTTCTTCTTTATGCAGTTTGTTACTGACTTCACCGTGCTGTATCGTTCACGCGATGAGCTGGTGAAGAAAAACAGCGAGCTGGAGAAGGAAAATGCTGCCCTGAAGCTGAAGGGTAAAGAGCTCGAGGCTAGATTTAAAGCTGTTGACGCTGCTCGGATTTCATCCGACCTGGCTCTTGCTACTGCCAATAAGGAGAAGGACGCGAGAGTCAAGGATTTGAAAGAGATGCGACAGGCCTACGACCTGGTTTGCTCGAGCAAACTAGCGGTTATTGAGGACAACAGGGTGCTGTCTGAAGAGTTGAAGAAGAAGGAGTCTGAGGTTGTCACAGCCAAGGAGGACTCATACAATTCTGGTTGGGCTACAGCGTACGAGGACGCTGAAGTTCAGATAGGCTATATTAGTCGTCTGAACTTAAAGAAGGGCTGGAATAAGGCCCTTTTGGATGCTAGCGTCGACATCGATTCTCCCCTGTTTGACGAGCATGACCCGGGTCCGAAGCCAACCGTGGATGAAGTCCATGCCCCAGCTGTTGGAGGTGCTGACCCTGTCCTCCAGATAACCCCTGCTGATGCTTCCCTTGTCGTGGCGACAGAGATTACTCTTGATGCCGACAAAGGGAAAGAGCTATTGACCTCTGGGCAAGCTGAGGTTACTAACTAGTTACCTACTAGGATTGCTTTTTTTTTTTGTTTTTTTTTTTGTCTGTGAACCTTTCTTTTTATTGCTCGATGTAATTTCAATCTTCATTAATGAAAAGGCTTCTATTTCTCAGTGCACTGATTTGTTTCTTTCTTTTCCTCATCTTTCAATTTCTTGTAGTTAATTGATGTGGATGATTACATTCCTGCTACTTCTCAATTGGGCAGGACCCTGGGTCCTAATGTGAGTCCTGAGGTTCGCCAGGCCTTCGTTAAGCTTTGTAAATCCCTTAGGTCTAGGAATCAGAAGTATAAGGAGCAATCTAAACTTGTGGCCAAGCTGAAGGACAAGCTCCAGGAGATGGAAGAGGTTGGTGCTTCAGTGCAAAAAGAAGTGAATGCGTTGAGAGCAAAGCTTCTCGATGCTTCTGAGATCAACCAGGTTGGCGAGATCTTTCAGCAAGAGAATGAGGTTCTGAGGAGAGAGGTCTCACGACTTAAGGAGCATGCGCCGAGCACTGCTCCAGCAGTATTACAGGGTTCCTCATCATCGCGAGCCAGAGCTGGTCGGAGTGATATTCCTCATGTGCTGTGGGGTTTTTCATCGGCGCGAGCTGGTAGGAGCACCAGGAGCCGAGATAGGGAAATGAAAGAGCTTCGCAAGAGGGAGATGTATGAGCTTTGTGGCGACGTCCGTCGAGCATATGTGATCGCTGCTGGGCTTCAGAGAGATGTCACTCGGTTTCAGCACTTGTTCAAAAAAGGTCCTCGGCAAGTGTGGTCTGATGGCTACGACCAGGGCTGGTCAGATGCTCCAATAAGGTTGACAGAGTTCGAAGAGCTTTCCTTCGTCAGGGGATGGCTGAGTGCTTTGAAGGAGCTGCAAGTCCCGAGGAACTCGATGCTTTGGTATCGCCATGATATTTCTCCCTCTATCCTGATGCCTAACCCCTTCAGGAGGGATGATCGATGGATCCCCATCGATGCCATCCCTCAGCAATTATTGGAGTCGGATGCGAATGAGGTTGAGGAAGAGTTAGCTCCTACTCCTGATGACGGACGAAGAGCTCGAGTGGCGGATTATCTCGCTCAGAGGCCTCACCCCCATTGAGATTTTTCTATTTTTTTTTTGTACTTTTGGTAATGTAAATGCTTTGGGCGAGCTCGCCGACTCAACATGTATCACCATTGCTGTAAATATGATCAATTAATGAAAAGTTTATTTTTTGGGCAATTTTGCGGACTAAACAAGTGCATCATACTCTTCAAATTCTTTCTGCTTTATGATCTTCTAAGTTTGTGTTGTCATGCGAGTGTCCTCCCAGTCCAGTATAATACCGAGATACCATTATGCACCGCTTTACCTTTTAGGTTGTGTCGTCACACTCCTTTAGGCCTAAGTGGGGCAATTGGCGAGGACACACCTGGTGTTGGATGCTTTATCCGATCAGGATTTTATTCAACCAAAGAAGGTTTGATGACCAGAATAAAATTTGGTCATATTGCCTAAGGATCCCCTGTAGGGCTTCATATATTACCAAGGGCAATGCTAAGAGGTCCTTCGTGTTTCATAACGATCACCTGAGGAGGGATATTCCCCTGCTATAGTGTGGTGATCAATGTGCCTATTATTTAGAAAACGTATGCAATAAATGCAGCTGTTACTTATCAGAATGTAACCAATTAAATAACTTTCATTAATGATAAGGGAAATGATCTTCTAGTCTCGTAACAAAAGAATAAAAGAAAAATCTAAAAATAGAATCTCTTGAGATTGGCTACATTCCATGCTCGTGGTATTTCCCTGCCTTCCATCATTTCCAAGTGATAGGCGCCCTGCAGATCGTCTCTGGTTATCTTAAAGGGTCCTTCCCAGTTTGGGCCTAGCTTGCCATCTGATGGTTTCGCTGTGCTACCCAGGACTTTCCTTAGAACGTAGTCTCCAACTCGGAATGTCCTCGGGTTAACCCTCTTGTTATAATGCCTCGCGAGCTGTTGCTAATAGCTCGCTAGTTTCACTAGGGCTAGCTCCCGGCGCTCGTCGGCTAGGTCGAGCTCAGCGAGCAATACTGCATCATTATGGCCTTGGTCGACAAGGTTGGACCTCATTGTTGACAAACCTCCTTCTAGGGGGATAATTGCTTCCATGTCATATGTCAGCGAAAATGGGGTTTCTCCTGTTGCTCGCTGAGGAGTGGTTCGGTATGCCCATAGGATATGGGGTAGTTCATTTACCCATGCGCCTTTGGCTTGCTCCAACCTCTTCTTCAATCCATCGATCACAGTTTTGTTGTAAGCCTCAGCCTGGCCATTGCTCTGTGGGTAGGCCACATAACTGAAGTGGTGTCTGATGTCGTGTTCGTTATAGAAATTCTGAAAGGAGCTGCTTTCGAACTGTGTTCCATTGTCAGTGACGATGATCCTAGGGATGCCAAAACGAGTGATTATATTCCTCCATATGAACCTTATCATATCAGCGTCTCAGATGTTCGCTAAGGGTTCCGCCTCGATCCATTTAGTGAAGTAATCAGTTGCAACCAACAGATATTTGCGATTGTCGGTGGCGGTAGGTAGTGGTCCCACGATGTCCATTCCCCATTGGGCGAATGGCCACGGGCTGGACAGGGATTTTAAATCACTAGCGGGTTGGTGGACCATAGGAGCGTGAAGTTGGCATTTCAGGCATTTGTGGACATACACCGCAGAGTCCCTTTGCATATATGGCCACCAATAGCCTTCCTTCATTGCTCGAAAGGCTAGAGACCTTCCCCCGATGTGGCTCCCACAGATTCCTTCGTGAAGCTCGTGTAGCACTTGCTCGACATCTCCTGGGTGGACGCATTGGAGGTAGGGACCGGAGAAGGATTTCTTATACAAGTTGCCTTCTGGGGATAAGTGAAAGCGAGTTGCTTTGACTCTTACCTAGTGTGCAGTCTTCTTGTCATCCGGGAGCGTGCCATCCTTTAAATAGTCCCTTAAGGGGTCCATCCAGCTGGGGGCTGATCCCACCTGGAGTACCTGTTCCATGTTTGGTGGATTGCTGTTGCGGTTAATGCTCGGACGAGTGAGGAAATTGATGGGGATGGTTCTTTTTAGGTCGGAGTCAACTACCGAACTTAGGGCTTCCAGGGCGTCAGCATGACTGTTTTGCCCCCTGGGAAACTGCTGGACGTTGATCTCTTCAAAGCTCGACATTAGTTTTCTTACTAATGCGAGGTAAGCTGCCATCCTTTCATCTTTTGCATTGTAATCTCCACTTATTTGATTGGAAACTAGTTGGGAATCGCCGAACACCTGTAAATTTTTTGCTCCCAAAGTGTGCGCCTTTTGGAGGCCGGCTATTAAGGCTTCGTACTCTGCTTCGTTATTAAAGGCTACAAATCCAAGCCTAATTCCTTGTTCAAGGATTGTATTTTTTGGAGTAATGAGGACAATGCCTACCCCTACCCCCTTTGAGTTGGAGGCTCCATCAACAAACAGTTTCCAAGTTTCCCCCGTGGCTTGTTTCTCCTTTTGCCTTGCTGGTTGAAGCTGATTGGAGGGTTCTCCGCCCGTGAATTCGGCTATGAAATCAGCAAGGATTTGACCCTTGATAACTGTCCTTGGTTGAAATTGGATGTCAAATCGACCGAGCTCGACTGACCACTTAGACAGTCTGCCCGACAAATCCACTTTCCTTAGGATTACCTTAAGGGGATGTGATGTAATGACGATGATGGTGTGAGCTTCGAAATAATGCTTTAGCTTCCTCGAGGCTACTACTAGTGCAAAGACGAGCTTCTCCAATGGTAGGTACCTTTGCTCGGCGTCCAATAAGGTCTCGCTTGCATAATAAACGGGGTGTTGGATTCCTGTAACTTCGCATATTAACGCAGAGCTGACAGTGTGGTTGGAAACGGAGAGGTACAGGTACAAAGAATCCGTTAGCTGTGGTATGACGAGAAGTGGTGGAGAGCTTAAGTAAGACTTGAGTTCGATCAATGCTTGCGAGCAATCTGGGCTCCATTCTATCGTTTTGCTTCCCTTTAGAAGCTGGAAAAAAGGCTGGCACTTCTCGGAGGATTTAGAGATGAAGCGATTTAGGGCAGCGAGCATACCAGTGAGCTTCTGTACGTCCCAGATTGTGCGAGGGGGTTGCACCCTGTTGATTGCATCGATCTGGTCTGGGTTAGCCTCTATGCCTCTCTTACTGACCAAGTACCCAAGAAATTTTCCTAACTGGACACCGAAGGAACACTTGCTCGCGTTAAGTTTCATTCGGTATTTCCTGAGGATTTCGAAGGTGTTTGATAGGTCGGAGAGGTGATTTTCCTTCTTCTTACTTTTAATGAGCATGTCATCGATGTAGACCTCCATGGTGTCTCTCATCTGACCCTTGAACATTTTGGTAACAAGCCGCTGATAGGTTGCCCCTGCATTCTTGAGCCCGAAGGGCATGACCTTGTAGCAGAATAACCCAACTGTCGTGATGAACGCCGTTTTATCCTGGTTTGGGGCATATAAGGGGATCTGGTGATACCCTGAGTATGCGTCCAGGAAACTCATTCGCTCGTGAGCTGCGATGGCGTCTACTAGTTGGTCTATTTTTGGGATGGGGGAACTATCTTTAGGGCATGCTTTATTAAGGTCAGTGAAGTTGATGCAAACTCCCCACTTCCCATTGCTCTTCGAAACTACTACTAGGTTGGATAACCACTTGGGGAATTGTACCTCCCGTATGGATCCTGCATCCAACAGTTTTTCCACTTCTTTTTCAACCGCTTTAGCCTTCTCGGGTACAATTCGTCGTGCCTTCTGCGTGATTGGCTTGAAGGTGGGGTCGACGTGCAGCTGATGACATACCATACTAGGATCGATTCCAGGGAGCTCGTATGGTTCCCATGAAAAAACATCTACGTTGCGCCTCAGCAAGGTTGTCAATTCCTTCTGTTCTTGGTCGGTGAGAGATGCTCCAATCAAGAAGACTCTGTTACTATCGCCTTCTCCGGCCGTAACTTCTACCAGGTCTTCGACGACCCGTTCGGAGGGGAGGAGCCTGGTCTCCTCTACTCCAGGTCTTCCGTACTTTAATTGATATTTAGAAGGTGTCAGACCTTCTTCAACCTTCTCGCTGGGCTGCTCGTCCCTCTTCTCTGGCTTTGGTCGGATGGCTGCTATGAAGCACCTTCTCGCCATTGCCTGATCACCGTGGATCTCCATTACTCCTCGCTCGGTTACATATTTGAGTTCTGATGGTAAGTCGAGGAGACTTCCTTCATCAGCCATCCCCTGCCAAGGATGGCCTGGTATGGCGAGTCGATTTCAACTACCAAAAACTCGATCATCTTGGAGATGTTTCCAGCCCGCATCGGTAGTACGATCTTTCCCAAAGGCATAGTTATTTTTTCAGCAAAGCCAACTAAAGGTACAGTAGCCTCCTTTAGGTCGGCGACGCTTAACCTCAATTTTCTGAATAGGTCAAGATACATTACTTCAGACGAGCTCCCTTGGTCGACGAGCAACTTATCGACATCAAAGTTAGCTATCCTGAGGGTAATGATCAGAGCATCGTGATGCGGGGTCCTTACTCCCACCAGATCTTCATCTGTGAAAATAATGTACTTGTTATAGTTGACGTCATCTGCTCGTCGGCACTTTCCTGATTGTGATTTTACTGGATCATTTTAAAAAGCCTGCATTACAGCTGTAAGTTTCTTCATCTCCATTCGAGCTGAATTTTCCTGTATCTGCTTGGCATCAGATGCCCCGTGAATTGCCGTAAACTCATGTCCAGCGTCATCTTCGAGCACGTTGTCAGGCCTCGCTTCTCTATTGGCAGCAAATTTCTCTGCCCTTTTCTCCACAAACTCGTTCAAATGCCCAGACTGGGCTAGTTCCTTGAGGTGAGACTTAAGAGCTTTGCAGTGCTCAGTCTTCTGTCCTCCTTCTTTGTGAAAAGCGCATCTTAGCTCATTATTCCTCTTCGAGGGATCTCCTACCATCTTCCTGGGCCACTTGATGAATGACTCATCTTTGATCTTCGTGAGAATTTTGTAAATTGGTTCTTTGAAGACGGTGTTGACCGCCTGAAATGCTTTCGACGCGTCATTGTTTCCTCCGTTCTTGGAGCCATTTTTCCCCCGTTCTTTCCTCCTTTCTTCTGGTTCTCAGCTTTGTCACTTCCCTTGGTAGTGATTTCAGCTCGACTGTTTTCTCCTGAACTGAGGCGGGTGACATCTTCTACCTTAGCGTACTTCTCGATGCGAGCCATTAGGTCTTCAATAGTCATAACCTCCTTCTTCGTCAGGGGTTGGTATATAAGGGAAGAACTAGGGAGTCTAATTTTGAAAGAGGCCACTGCCACTTCCTCTGAGCAATCCTCGATCTCATTGAATAACTCCTAGTACCTCTTTGCGTAGTCTCGGAGGGTCTCTTGAGGCGTTTTCTTCATTGTCAGCAAAGCATATATCCTTTTGGGATGGGAGCTACTGGTAATGAATCGGGCCGTAAAAAGTTCGGCCAAGGATTTGAAACTCCTGATTGACCGGTGGGGGAGCCTTTCGAACCACTTCTGCACTACGTCATGCAGGCTCGAAGGAAAAATTCGACACTTAGCGCGTCCCGGTGGTTCTAGAGGGTCATGGCCTATCGGTATTGCCTGAAGTGATCAATGGGATCAGTCTTACGGTCATAAATCTTGAATCTTGGAATGGAAAATTTCTTAGGGGCTTCTTTTTCCTCAATTTCCCTCGTGAAAGGTGATTTCATCTGGGTTTTAAGAGCTCACCTAGCGAGTTTTCGGGTCGATCTGCTGCCGTGGTGGGCAGGATGTTGGTCTATCTCCCTGCGAACCAGATTTCGTATGTTCTCGTCACTGCGAGCAGGGCTCTGGTAACGGCGATCTCTTCACATCTGCTCGCGGAGGTCGTCATCTGATTCGCCTACTTCGACCTTTTGAGATCCCCATCTAGGTCTCCTTCCTCGGCTGCGAGACTTGCTCGCCTGAGGGCTAGGAGTGCGGTATGGACGTCTCCTGTTATCAGGACGAAGCTCCCTCTCCAGTCTTTCCAGTCTTCTTTTCAGTCGAGCATTCTCAGCCTCGTACCTGCGAGAAGACTCCCTCTGCTCGTGGAGCCTTGCCTCGTATGCATCAATCAATATGGACATCTGTGTGGACCTCGCTAGTCCTTGGCTTTCTTCTGAGGCTGGCTTTTCCAAGCGAGCCCTCTGATCTGAACGTCGAACTTCAGACCTAATCCTGCGAGGAGCAGGTGGTTCTTGAATATCCCCTGCCTGGGGGGCATTGCTGCTGTGACCGGACATTTTAAATTCCTCGTTTGGTGTGGGCTTTTCTCAGGGAAGATAAAAGCTTCCCACAAACGGCGCCAATTGTGGTAACAATTATTGTGCAACATAAATGAATAAGAGAAAGGCGAACACCAAATAAGAACAAGGAATGTAAAATGATAATCACACAACAAAGGATGTACGTGGTTCAGCAAATATGTGCCTACGTCCACGGTGGTGCAGTCGGTATTATTTCTATATACTCCGGAGAGTGGTTACAGAGAATACAACTTGTCCCCTTGCCCCGGACCTAAGGTTTTATATATATACATGTACATTTGGGTAAGCGGGGGTGATGGATTCCCCCACGTCTTCCATCTCTCCCTATAACCTCCCTTAATGGGAACGTGGGAAGAGACAGGATCATATTCAGAATAAGAGGTGGGGGACCTGGACTTTGGGCCACCAGAATTGGGCTACTCGTCCAGGCCCATGGCCTTAATTTTGGGTACCCACAGAAACATATCAAATAGTCATATTTATATGTTAATTAATGTTCAAAACAACTTAGAAAGTAAGTTTTACTTCACCTATAAACGATGAAATTCACTCATGTTATGTTTTTCCAATAGAATTATGTGCAGAAAGCAAAGACTGTGGCTGTGAATAAGCAAATATTTGAGAAGATATTAATGTGCATCGGAAGTGTATGAATTTTATTCTTCCCTCTGTTATATGACACACCAGGTCATTTCACTCTACTTCTATTTGACAAGCTTAGCAGGAAATAGTTGCATTATTATTCAACAAGTTATGGAGGCCTAAAAAATAAAGGACAATACTTCATGGCAGTTGCCCTAATAGTAAAAATGAATGAATACTTTCTCAAATTCATTTTTATATAATGCTAATTTATATCAAATGATTTTTAATCAGATAAAATATATTGACCAATTTGTTGAGGAAAAGAGGAATGAGATCCATCGGAATCCAAGCATGGCATTGGTAGAGTCACCCCAATGATTGTGGTATAGCAAGTACATACTAGATGGAGAAAATTGCATATAGTATGGAACTTTAAAAATAGTTTCAGATAATACGATTGAGGAAATGCGTGCAAAAATGCTTATCAAGTTACTAAATTTTGTTGAGCACAAAAGTGACTAAAATTAGTGAATTAGATAGGTGTGAGAAAATGTTCGAAACATTATATTTAGTTGTTGAAGTTTTGTAACTCAAATACTCTATTAGATAGGTGTGAAGTAATGTTATATATATATATATATATATATATATATATATATATATATATATACTAGGGTATGCCCGTTATTAGATAGGTGGAAAATCCCAACTAGATGCTATTAGATAGGTGGAAAATCCCAACTAGATGCAACTAAATAACCACCACAACTGCAAAATCATGCCAGTTATTATTCATATCAAGCTTCTGATAATTTTACGCAAAGATGAAGGACAAAGTAAGATTTCAATGCAATTTATAATTGATTCACAATGCAATGACTAATCAAATCATGAATCTTTTTTTATCGGAAACAAAATTGATTTTATTAATGCTCAACATCATGAACACAAACAATACAAGCTAGGAGATCTAGAGGATCACCTCCACAAATATAGAAACAAACAATCATAGCTAAAAAAAACATAACGTAACAAAGAAACAGACCCTCAAACAAGTAATACAACAAATATCCTTCTGAACAATTACTCATAAAAGCCTCATTAATCCAACGTATAGCTCCCAGCTTATATCAGCACCGTAACCCAATTCTCTAGGATAAAAGATAATAAAAACTTGTCGAATGCCTTAAACAAAGATCCCCAAAGGGATGCAGTGTGGTAAACAAACGGATATGGAGTGTATACCATGTTTTCCATATCTGCATCCGCTATCTGGATGCAATATCCATATCCGTATCCGCTCAGATAGTTAAAACAATTATCCATATTCGTATCCTCTCGGATACCTCGGATTCGAATAATATCCGTATCCGTTTACGTTGTTTATCCCTTGCCTACTAACTAAAATTCATATTGAATAAAAATTCGACGATCAAAGTTCAAAGGAATTTTGCTATAATTTCATAAGTATGTAATCGTAAAACGAATTTTTTTTTCCTAAGTATGTAATCGTAAAATGAAAAAAATTTCACTCCCCAACAAAACATAGTATAATTTTAAAAAAATGGACATAACGTCTTTTGTTTATAGAACTATCTACCATGCTTAACAAATAAAAAATAATCCAACACCGTTCAAATAGTCCAACAACATTCAAAAGGTCTAAATTCGTCAAACAAAATCAAATTTAACATAAAATATACAATATTCATCAACTGAATTTACATTCGCCCTCAAATAAACAACGTGTCACTTTTAAAACAAATGGACATGGTCTCCTTTATTTATTGGACTATCCCCCATGTTTGAGGGATAACGACCAATCCAACAATATTCATATAGTAAAGTAACAGCCTCATCAACCAAAATCAACGATCGAAAAGCAAAAATTACCATTACAAAGACCCACAAATACACTTTTTACCTCAGAACCATAAAGTCAATAAAATAGTACACAAAGATGTACTTAAAATATAGTGTATCAATTAGTCGTAATATAACTGAAGTTGTACAAAGTAATAAAATAAAATTTCATTCAAGATCATCATTATAGGCTAAGAATCAAGTCCTGACTATTTCCCATAACCGAGTCACTTCACTCAGTTGATGCTTGTGTTTCCCCCATCTTCATGGAGCTTTCTTTCCTAGAAAAATGGTAATAATTTTAAATTTTAATAACAGATGTGCTTGTATACACAAACAAACATAATTAAAATTTTAAATAGTGAGGGATAGAAGATAAAGAGATAGTACCTTTGTGTTTTGGACAATTAGTCCATTATTAGTTCTTAGATGCTGAGATATGTTAAAATCATTAGCAAGCTTTATGAGAAATGTATTTTAAAAGATAATGTAGAGCAACGACAATTCATAAACGTATATACTAACAATTGATTTGAGCGACAATTCATAAATGCAAGAGGGGGTGAATGATTTTTGGACGGAGAAACTGTTAAGAATCAATAATAATTATAGCTCATAAATTAAAAAAAAAAAAGCATATTTAATTAGAGTTATTTTCATCTTCATAATTTTGATCTTATCACAAAGCATTTTGGTTTCAAGTAAGGCAAAGCATGAAGATAAGCAACAACGAAATTGAATGGCAATACGACCAAATATTTTAGGCAAAGCATTTTGGTTTCAAGTACATGTGGGTTGAAAGTTCTAAATGTAAAAAAAATTAAATCAAAATTGAGTTGTAAATTGAACAAAACATAATAATGACTAACGGTGGAAGCCAATTTATCTTCATTCACTCTCTAACACTACCAAATAAAACTAAACAACGGCAAATATAAATATTGAAAAATATAAAGAAAATTTGAATCCACGTCCATAAATTTATAACTTGAATCCACGACCATAAAGTTCTACTACTTCAATACACACCTCTGTTTCAGTAAAATTATTGGGATTGTGTTCTTAGTAATGATGTGAATAGAAAACACCAACAGTCACCCACAATTCTATTCTCTATTTGGGATTGTTTTGTGGCAGCCTATATACTATATAGCAGCTATATAGCTGCCTATATAGCAGCTATGTAGCAACCTATATAATAGCTATATAGCTACATATATAGCTGCTATGTAGCAACCTATATAGCAGCTATATAGAAGCTATATAGAAGTTATGTAGCAGCCTATATAGCAGCTATATAGCAGTATCCATAGCTATATAACAGTTGTATAACTATTATATAGCAGTTATATGACTAATATATAACAACTATATAGATATGTAACAACTATATAACTATTATCTATCATTTATGTAGTTACATAGTAGCTATATAACAGTTATATACCTGCTACATAGCTGCTAAATAACTGTTATATAGCTGCTATCTAGCTATGTTTTGCTACGGACTTCATTGAATTGCTATATTTTTGCTATCTAGCTATTTTTCTTTGCTTTCCTTGAAATCAAAATCAAACAGTCCAATCATGTGAGAAATCAAATAGTCCTAAAAGAACATAGATTACTTATAGTCCACATTCCCATCAATCATTTGGAGCATCCATAAATCTGAGAAATCAAAATAAAATTTAGAAAGAAAAAAGGCATATATCAGCAAAAAAAAATTGAATACAACCATCATTCTTGAGAGAAAACAAAAAGAGAAATTTTCTTACTTCCTGTAACATATGCTCTACAAAAAAAATGACCAATCATAATTGATCCCTCCAAACAGTCCTACAAGAACAGAACAATCCTAAACGAATGATCAAACAATCGCAGGAGAACAAACAGTCCTAAAAGAACTGTTCTGAAAGAACCAAACATATTTGTGCATAATGAAATCACGATAGAACATATGAGATTCAAAAATGAAATCATGACAGTAACTAATGTTAAATGATATTGTGACTCGCATAGTATTTATTGTCCCCAAATATGTACATACTATGTTAATAAAGTTTGAAAATTCAGTAACCAAAGTGGTGAAATTCAGTAACCAAAGTGGCGAATTCATTTATATTTCATCATGGACATAAACAAACATTTATAATGAATTGGTTTTGATCATAGAAGTTATTATTTATTTTTTCTAACCTCGTGTTTTCCGATTCATGCTTATTTTAGAATTAACTTAATGGGACAGTTAATTGGTGCCCACATTGCTGCTTGTGCTATTCTTTGCAATCCCCTACGAATTGTGTACGACTTATATTAGTAACAATAATATGTAATCATTCCACTCTACTTTCAAATTGTACTTCAATGTAATAATGATGCAATGTAAAGATACATAATCAAAACTACAATATAACTTGTTTTAAAGTAATAGAAAGCATAAAAGAACATAACATTGAAACCCCCCAATACCTGTTAGAACATAACAGTCAAAACCCCAATACCACTTTTGTTCTTAATATATTTCATATCTTCCACATTTATGCACTATCAACTATGGTTTCTTGCTAGTTAATAAAAAAAGATATATGATATCAGAAATCTACTCATACACAATGGGGCAATGTGGCAGCCCACTATTATAAACAAATGAATGTCGGGCTACTAACGAATGTCGTGCGATGAGAAAATAGGGCAACGGGGCTATACTAATGAATGTAGATATCGAGCAAAGCACTCCGATATATATCATGGCAATCCCCTAGAATGAACCTCTTACATAATCTATCTTGTCGGGATATGTAGGGCAGTCCCTCCCCCCCCCCCCCCCTCCCCCACCCGACCCCCACCCCAAAAAAAGAAGTCATCCTGCACTAACATAATTCTTAGCGCCCCTAATTCCAATATTCCAATGAAGTTTACTACAAGACATAAAATAATAATTGAGAGGTCAAAAAATAATATGCATTTGCATATTAGATGTAAATTAGGTTGCTTCATTTCTTAGTGGTAAATATTTTTTGTATTCTAAACATTACACTTGCAAAATGAATGTAATTACAAAATGAAAACTATATCAGATCTGAAAATGTAAAAAACATAAAGAGAAGCAGAGTGAACCGGAGCGGGGCAACGGAGGGCGAGCAGCGGAGGAAGGGAGGGAGAAACGGGAGAGAGTTGCGTTGGGAGGGAGGGTGAAATGAGCGGATCATTAATTTGAATGCATAACCAAATAAGTTTAAACAAACAACATTCATTCAATAACGCAATAAAGAGGTTTGGAAGAGTATTTTCTAAGCCAAATAAACATAATAATATTATCCAACGCAGTATATAGAAGAAACCCCAAATTTCTAAGCCATATAAAGACAATAATATCACCCAGTATGGATTTTGAACACACACCCATTATGAAACCCCGATTAAGTACAAAATAGTAATCAAATAAAGGGAAAAAATCTGAAACTTACTTTTCATTACCGATTCCTTTGTTTTGGAGAATACAGTATACCCACATGATCAAAACAAAATAAGAAATACATAATCAAGTGAAATTTCCAAAGGTAACAGAATCAACGTGACTTGGAATATGGTTAACAATGTGTTATTCGTCCTACAATTAAGTATTACTAAACACATCAAAAAATACCTAATTAAATGGTGTTTTGCAAATAACTGAATTAAGAAACTCTCCTTATATTTGATGTCCAAACTCCGCAAAATAATACACAAATATGATATCCAAAAGCCCTAAAAGACCTAAATAACAAATCGAGAACATAAATAACCTCTTTTGCAATCGGGATCATGCAATGTGATGATAGAAATTATGCAATCGGTCACCAAAGCCTACAATGACAAAAATAATGAAAGTGAGCAGGGACAAAATAGAAACAATAATAATTTATTTAAAGCTTCATCTGTAAAGAACCATTAGAAGAAAATTAGAAATAATACCGATATGTCAAAGAGTTGAGATAATTTGTTGAGAAAACATATGGTGGCAAAAGATATGGCGATACCTCCCTTATTCCCCTGTTGTCCAAAACTTATACCTATTTGTTGGTGTGAGATTTCAATTGATGTTATAAACAGTGTTATAAAGAAACAACTATAAAAGTTTCATATACATTTTAGTACAACAAAGTTTCTTTTTCATTTTTTTCCAAATAAAGAAACATAGAAACAAATCAAATAAAAAATTAAAAAAAACTCATCTTCAAGTACAGAAGTTGGAGAATCTACAACCGATTCGTTTTCACCTTCTTCAACTGTTTTTTTCCCAGCCGCCATTTTTATGTCCAAACCTTAAACAAACAGCTCCTGAAAAACAAAACATTCAACCAAATCAAATTTACAAAATTGACCTCTATTAAACATTCAACTAAGAAGCTAAGGGGCTATGGTTTCAACATAAAATATGTATAAGTGTACAATCATAGCCCTAAAAACTTGTACAACCATAGCCCTAAAATCTATACAATCAAGATTACAAAACCTAAAAGTT
Organism: Sambucus nigra; assembly: GCA_949130495.1. Taxonomy (NCBI): domain Eukaryota; kingdom Viridiplantae; phylum Streptophyta; class Magnoliopsida; order Dipsacales; family Adoxaceae; genus Sambucus; species Sambucus nigra. The sequence continues at coordinate 598,311,165 of OX422217.1, read as the reverse complement.
AACCTCAATGTTGGGGCTATGGTTTCAACACAAAATTTGTATAAGTGTGTGTGTATGAGAAATCACAAAATATGTACAACCATATAGCCCTAAAATCAGAAATCTAAAATCGATTTGCGTGTGTGTATGAGTGTGTATATGTGTGTGTGTGTGTATGTGTGAGTGAGTGTGAGTGTGAGTGTGCGTGTGAGGCAGAGGCGGGAAGGTAAAGAAGTGTGTGTGTGTGTGTGCATATTTAAGAGGGTGAGAAAGAGTACCTGAATCTAACGGTGGAGGGCGGGCAATGGAGGAGGGAGAGCAATGGTGACTAGGGGTTGTGGGTTTGGAGTGAGAGCGAGAGAATGAGGTAGACGGGGGTGGGTTTAGGGTTTAAAGCGAGAGAATAAGGGAGATAGATGAGCACGTGCGTGTGTAAGAGTGTGACGGAGAAAGAATTTCGAAAATGCCCTCATTTTTGAATTCAAGGATAAGTTTGATGAGTAAAAAAAAGGGGGAAACCAAATAATTGAGGTGTAGGTTTGTAAAAAGAGAATAGATGTGATCCCAACCATCCATTTTTTCAAAATATGTAAGGAGGTGGCACACATCTTGACCGTTAAAAATGTGTATATTTTCAAAAATCAAGCTACTTTATTATATAGATATTATCATACTGATGAATGAATGTTTATTTTATTTTATATGAATTTAATATTGTCGGATGCTAGAAAATTTGTTTACCAATAAGCATTGAACAAAGTAAAAGAAAGTTGGATAATAAAATGAATATGGTGTTGTATGTTATCAGTTATAAAGTGACTGATTTTTTCCATTCCCTAACTGAAGTCACTAATAACACACCGTAATTGATATGCTTTGTTAAATAGTTAAAGTATCTATATTTCATTTATCAGAATGAATAAATTAAATTATTTTCTTTAAATTAGCATGATAAATACCTATACTTACCTTTCAAACACACCTAAGCTTACTAATTTTTCAGTTTTTCGATTATAAACTAGTCCATTTACACACTTAATTGTAAAAACAACAATAAAACAACATAGATTATTAAAATCATAGTTTATTGATAAACATATAACAATATCAAAGACAGTTGAAAAAAATGAAGATGGTGATGTTTGATATGAGTTTTAAAGTAACTGATTTTTTCCACTTGGAAACCAAATTCACTAATAATACCAACATTTTCATTACATACTTAAAGAAACTATACTTGATTTATCATAATGAAAAGACAGTTGGAACGAAATGAAGATGGTGTTGTTTGATATGAATAAAATAACTTATTTTGTTTAAATTCACATAATGAAAAGTTATACTTAAGTTTCAAGAGCACTTATATATATATATATATATATAACAACATAGATTATTAAAATCATAGTTTATTGATAAACATAGAGCAATATCAAGGACAGTTAGAAAAAATGAAGATGGTGATGTTTGATATGAGTTTTAAAGTAACTGATTTTTTCCACTTGGCAACTAAATTCACTAATAATACCAATATTTTCATTACATATTTAAAGAAACTATACTTGATTTATTATAATGAAAAGACAGTTGGAAAGAAATGAAGATGGTGTTGTTTGATATGAATAAAATAACTTTTTTTTTTAAATTCACATAATGAAAAGCTATACTTAAGTTTCAAGAGAACTTATATATATATATATATATATATATATATATATACATTCAATTATAAAGACATTGCCATTTAATTATTAATTATTAAAAATAATAATCTTGACAACATATAGTGCTTAATTAATGACAAAATCATTAATTGTTTAATGATTTATCAATTAAAAATGGCAATGTCTTTATAATTGATGCCATTCTTAAAGTAACTCATTTATTCCTTTTCACACATAAGGTCACTAAAATCATTATTGAATTACCATGTCTGAATATGTTAACTTATTAACTATAAAGCCTGAACATAAACAATATATTAACATTTAAACTACACAAACTAAATAACTCCAATTTTTTTCAATTATAAAGTTGGAAAATAAAATTAAGATTTTTGTGTATGATGTCATTCTTAAAGTAACTGATTTATTTCTTTTCACAAATAAGGCCAATAAATCACTTATGAATTACCATGTTTGAATATATTAATTTATTTACTATAAACCATAAATAGTATATCAACTTTAAACTACACATAAACTCTCTATTTTAATTTTTTTTAATTATAAAATCATTGACTTTTTAATCTTACCTAACACAGGATCTTACAAACTATTGTTACAACCACTGATTAAGTGAACACACTTCTTTGGATAGACTAACAAAGAAATTAAAATCAAATATTTTGATTACTAACACAACAATATTAATAGTATCAAAAGTAGAAAATTGAATTACTATTTGTTTCTCATTTATAAAAACTCCAATACAAACCAATATATCAAATCAAACATCAAATTCTTTATCCATAAACAAAATGCAAAGCAATTCTAAACAGAAATGTACTTCATTTAACTATGCTCAACTAGCTTATAAGGTTGCTTTACATGTTTTCTTATTATGATTCCCAACCTTTTGACACCTATTAGACTTCATCGGCCTTCGGTATTCGTCTCAAGATGTTATTCTACACTTTCTTGGTCTTCCTAGAGGATATTTTGTTGTACCAGTCACCAGAATAATAGGAAATGAGTAACTCTTCTTGAAATAGTTAACAGTGATATACTACTCAACATATAGAAATATATCTTGACCATTTGACTGAATTTCAACCAAGGCATGTGAGCATAAAAATCCACTTAATTGCCATTTGTAACAAGAACAAGCACGATCCAACAAATTTACAATCTTAGCTTTCTCACTATGAATATGAAAAATAAACTCACTTGACCGTGACACATCATATCCCCCACTAAATTCTAGTAACTCATGCAACCTCTTGTTTATATCAGGGCACAATATCATTGTCCATTTATTTGTATCTTCTAGAGATTTTGTTCATCGTTTTAATTTGAATACTTTTAACCAATTGTGCTACTGGTAAATATCTCGCCTCTTTATACCAAGCACTGAATGACTCAGATGCATTTGAATACATCTCCCTAAATCTACGTCCATTGAAAAATGCACAACATCAATGCTTCTCTGGGCAATTTTGTAAGAAATCTTTTATCAAACCACCTTCCTCATTTATCAATTCGATCCAATGTTTCACAAATGTTAAATATTTTCACCATTTTCACCTTAAAATTTGAACCAAATCCAAGATACTTATCTCGTATGTTATTTTGAGGATGATAAAGACAGAAAGCATGCAGAGAGTTTTGGAAATGTTTCGGAACAGCATCCAAAATCCCGTGATTGCATTCCGATATAAATGTTATCTCTCTCTCCATAATAAAAACAAGTGGAAATAAACCTATAAAAGTTTAAAACAAAAAATAACATAAACACACACACACACACACACACACACACACACACACACACACACACACACACACATATATATATATATATATATATATGCACCAATATGTTTGCACACTGATAAATTCCTTAAAATTGTACAGAATAAATAAAGTCATTACTAGTAGAATTTTTTTTCCAAAATAATGTTAAGACAATTTCAAAATCATTTTAATGCAATGTAATAACATTAAATCTATTGATTTACAAACACATTGATAAGAATACCATAACATACCTTGATCACCGTTTTATGACGTGGCTGGCAACAATGTCCCTTTGTATTTACTATACAGTTGTGTCCCATCCAGGAATAATAGTGGTCTACAAAGTTGAAATCATAATACACAAGCCCCAAAGCTTATGAACAATCTCTTAAATCGAGAATCAACAACATCACGCTCAATAAAACATAATGAATTTGGATTTGTTTTAATTAATCGATTGCAATACGATATTAATTGGTTGTAAGATTTCTCCTCGTGTTCATGTAACTCAATACTTGCAAATTCCTTTCCCTTCCACGCTAAATGGTAGGATATATGAAACCCATATTTTTCTCTTAAAGCTACTCATTATGTCAATTGGCCTAATTGAGGACTTATTAGAAATTTCATTGAAAAATACCGATGAAACAATTTGAGATGATATTAGTTCACTACTTGACTTATGGACACGGCTCCTACAAGTATGCATATTATTCAACGTCCGAATATCGAAAAAACCATTTACAACATTCACAGATGCATGCACATGCCAACTACTTACAATATCTTCATCTTGAATACACCTAACCCTCACCCTAAAATTGTCATTCTTTATAAACTTGAACTTAAATCCAATCTCTAATGCATAATTAAGTAAAACTATATGAAACTCTTTCGTAGCCCCTTCAAACAATTTCCAACCTTCAATAATTCCATTCGCCCAAGAATCCAACAAAAAAATATTTGATTTTGAAAATGTTGATGCAACCAAATATTCATCAATAACATCCAATGAATTAATACTTAATGAAAGCTCAACATAAATTAAAACGTCATCGATCTCACAAACTTCACTACTAGCACAGTTATAATCTTCTACCTTAATTTCAATAACATCACAATTTGACTTCTTCCAACAAATCAACACAAGTCTAAAGTCCCCATCGGACTAAAAAAATAACTCTTGAAAAACTTCCAACGGAGTATGAGAACTTGATAGTTTCTCTTTACAAAATCATAAATTTTGAACATATAGCATCAACAAAAGAATAATACGAACTTGTCGTTTCAATGCGTATAGCAGCCAATATGCAACCATGAGACCGCATACAAATAAGAATATTATCCATAGCTTTACGGACTGTAAAAAAAATAATACACGTCAAATTACCATCAAAACTCATAAAAATAAAATCTGACACTATTAAATTAACAACACTAACGAACTGTAAAAAAACACAGTAATACCTCAATAAACAGATAAAAATATATAAAAAAAGGGCAAAACAGAGCATAAAAACCGCACATTGAATACAACTATAAAATATTCAAAAGATCCCCAACTCTCATAGTAAACAACATATGAATATCACACATCAATTAAATTCATATATAATACAACTACATCATGAAATCAAAGAAGATGCATAATGAATAAAATTAAAACATAAAAGTTATGATCTTAATACAATCCATAACTGATTACTTTCATATAAAACATAAAAACAGATAATCTAATACATAATCAAATCAAAATTAATAGACAATATATAGTGCCGAATAAAAAGCGTGAGTAAGTATAAACACTATATACATATGCCCAAACATAATCACACAAATTCGATACAAAATCGAAAATAAAAAGTAATTGATGAATAAAACATAGAAATGTATACATATATTACCTGGTATATGAATCAATATGGAGAAAAGAACAATCTATACCGTCTAGTGTCAAGAAAAAATATCAACGATCGCAATGAGATGAAGAACAATAAAGAATCGCAAGTACGTAGTAAATGTTAACCTAAATTTGAGATTGAATATGATTGAGTGTAGAATTCATAAATTTTTAGAAGATCAAGTTAACTATTTTGGACAGACTCTGTAATTTGGAAAGTCTAACGAATTTTCCTATTTGGACGCCTACGATGTGGGAAGAGAAGTGAGCAAATAATATATTGAAAAATGCGAAGGTCATAATTGAAAAGATAAAATGTATAATATATATGGAGGGACTATATGTGTAAATATAAAAATGGCCCCATTATGAAACACATTATAAATAATAATTATTTTCAAATAATTCTAACAACGTATCCATTTTTTCATTCTTTCGTGGTTTTGGGCAATTTTCTTCCCACAAAATAAGTATATATACTTCTGGCAAGAACTTAGTGGACAGTTGTCATGTGATAACAACAGCAGTATGAAACAAGTACCCCCCCCCCCCCCCCGGCCCTAAATCTCTTTTGAAGTTAACCTCTTTTAGGGGTGTGTTGGTTGATGTAGGTCCCAAAACATTGGCTATGTTATAACAAACCTGGTTTCCAGCCCACCAGCAAGTAATAATGGAGTGAACAATGGAGAAAGACCATGATCTAGCATGTTAATTGTGGTCAAATTTTATGGTGTCAAAACTTTAATTCTAGTTAATTATGTTAATGTACAACTGAAGTTAATGCGTAAAGATGCATTTAAGAAAATCAATTCAATGCATATAAATTGCATTTAAGGAACTATATAATCCGGTGATTTTTCCATATGTCTATAACCTCTAGTACGTAGATGGTAAGGATAGACAAAAAATATAATTGTGGGTATAAAACTTAAGGAACTAAGCTGTTTACAATTGCTGTTGCTATTATATTTTCGTAACTTGATATGACCAGCAGCTTAGCTGGTATATATACAAAGAAGAAATAACAGAATTCAACGTTAAAGTTACAGATGGAATTTAAATAAATTTGAATTGGTCAGCTGCTGTTGGAACGAGCCTTTGATGTAGGAGCTGCCTTTGATGTAGGAGCAGTCTTTGAGATGTGCAGTTCCTTATTAGTAGGAAACTGAATTGCTACCGTTGACACTCCCCCGCAAGCTGATGGTGGTTTGGGAATGACCATGAGCTTGTTACGAAGAAACTGAAATTTAATTGTTGAGAGCCCCTTTGTGAATATGTCCGCTATTTGATCATGAGTGGAGATAAATTGAACTTGTAATTGGTGCTTTGCAACTTGATCCCGAACAAAGTGAAAATCAATTTCAACATGTTTTGTGCGAGCATGAAATACCGGGTTGGCGGATAAATATGTAGCGCCAATATTGTCACACCAGAGGATGGGAGGTTGATGAGGTGGATAGCCAATTTCAGTAAGAAGAGATTTGAGCCATGTGAGTTCGGCGGTAGCATCAGCAAGGGATTTATACTCTGCTTCGGTAGAAGAGCGGGACACAGTTTTATGTTTCTTAGATTGCCATGAGATGAGGTTGGAACCCAAATAAATTGCATAACCACCCGTTGATTTGCGATCATCAACACAACCTGCCCAATCAGAGTCTGTAAAAGCTTGAAGTTCAAGGGAGGAGGATTTAGTGATGTGAAGTCCATGAGATGATGTAGCATTAAGGTACCGAAGTATGCGTTTAACGAGGGTCCAATGAGTATCCGTGGGCTGGTGCATGAATTGACAAGCTTTGTTGACAGCAAAAGTAATGTCGGGACGAGTGAGGGTAGCATATTGAAGAGCGCCAACAATTTGTAGATAAGGGGTACGATCGGATAATAGTTTTCCATCATGTTTGGATAGGGAGAGGGTGGTGGAGAGAGGAGTGGTTAGAGGTTTGGAATTGGACATTCCATGCCGATTAAGAAGATCTTTAATGTATCGTTCTTGGGAGAGATGAAGACCAGTGGAGGTAGATGTGACTTCGATGCCAAGGAAGTAATGAAGAGAGCCAAGATTTTTGAGTGAAAATTCAGTGCTAAGAGAAGTAATAAGAGACTTGATGAGGTTAGAATTGTTCCCAGTTAAGATGATGTCATCTACATAGATAAGAAGAAATATTATAGTGGGACCATGTTTATAAATAAATAGAGAAGAGTCAGTTTTGGAGCCAATAAAGTTTTGGTGAGTAGATATTGAGTAAGACGGTGAAACCAAGCTCGAGGCGCTTGTTTGAGACCATAGAGAGAGCGATTTAATTTGCAAACAAAATTGGGGTGGGTGGGGTCTTTAAAACCAGGGGGTTGTTCCATATAGACATCCTCATTAAGAAAACCGTGTAGAAAAGCATTATTGACATCGAGTTGGGATATAGACCAATTATTTGTCACAGAAATGGATATGATGGTTCGAAGAGTTGTGGCTTTTATTACAGGACTGAAAGTTTCATGAAAGTCAAGTCCATATTCTTGATAAAATCCCTTGGCAACTAAGCGAGCTTTATAGCGTTCAAGTGATCCATCAGATTTTCTTTTAATGCGATAAACCCATTTACATCCGATAATATTCATTTGTGGGGAAGGAGGAACAAGATACCAAGTGTGATTGTGTAGAAGTGCATTTATTTCATTTGTCATAGCTTTACGCCAATTAGGATCTTTGTTGGCACTCGTGAAGCACGTAGGTTCATGGAGTTGGACTGTAGTTAAGTGACTGTGAGGCGGTCGGGAATTTTTAGATTGGGAGCGAAGTTGCATGGCATGTGTGTTGGTGGGTAAATTACTAAGATTAATTTCTAAGTTAATGCCAGCAGGGTTAGAGTATGTGGTGATAACTGGAGAAGAGATAGGAGGACAGTGGGTAGTGGACATGGGTGGGAGTGATGGGCGCTGTGACTGTGTGGTTTTAGCTGGGGAGCGAATAGTGTGAGATGGAGCAGGAGAGGGCGGCTGTGGGAGTTGCGTGGCAGCTTGTATAGGGTCTGAAATGGGATTTTGTGGGAGGGATACTAGTGTAGTAGGAAGGCTGCCCCACGGAGACGTTTGGACAGTTTTAGGTGGTGGGGTAGGTATATGAGTGAGTTGGGCAAAAGGAAATATATGTTCATCAAATCGAACATGACGGGCAAAATAGATGCATCCAGTTTGCGGGTGAAGACATCTATAACCATGTTGGTTAGAACTATAACCGAGAAAAGTACACGGATAAGATCGATAGTCCATTTTATGATTATTATATGGACGGAGATATGGGAAACATAAACAACCGAACGTTTTGAGAAAGGAGTAATTAGGAGTTTTGAAATAAAGGATTTCAAAGAGAGATTTATTTGAAAGGGTGCGTGTTGGCATATAATTAATTAAGAAAACAGCACTTTCGAATGCGTAATGCCAATATTTTTGTGGTATAGAAGCGTGGGCCATTAGGGTAAGTCCGGTTTCAACAATATGTCGGTGGCGACGTTCAACGAAGCCAACTTGTTCGTGCGTGTGAGGGCAAGAATAACGATGATGAATTTCACAATTTTTAAAAAAGGAGTCTAGTTTACGAAATTCAGCACCCCAATCCGTTTGCAAATTTTTTATTTTTGTATTAAATTGGCGTTCAACAAATTTCTGAAAAGTAATAAAAATTGAATACACATCGGATTTTTGCATAAGAGGATAAAACCAAATAAAATTTGAAAAATGATCAACGAAGATGACAAAATATTTATGACCATTGGTGGACATAGTAGGAGAAGGTCCCCAAACATCACTGAAAACTAAATGTAATATAGAAGAAGATGACTTAATACGACTCGGTAAAGGTTGCCTACACGACTTTCCCATTTGACACGCTACACATAGATTATTTTGACTAGATTTATTAAAAGGAAGTTGATGTTGATTGATAACTTGATGAAGAACTTGAGTGTGAGGATGACCAAGACGGTTATGCCAACAAGTTGATGAGACTCTCTCGGTATGATGAGCTTGAGGTGAAGAAGGTAGTGCTGTTGGAGAGAGTGTGTAGAGACCATTTTTACTCGTTCCGTGAAGTAGAGGTTTCTGGGTGCGACAATCCTTCACAACGCAGAAAGATGGATGAAATTCAAAATAAACGTTATTATCTCGAGTAAACTTTTGAACAGAAAGTAGAGAAGTAGAAATAGTTGGAACATGAAGAATATTATTTAGAATGAGATTAGAAGATGGAGTAAAAATAGAGGAGTTACCAATGTGGGAAATAGGAAGTCCCTTACCGTTACCATTGTGAAGAGTGTCCGGTCCATTATATTCATAAGGATGATGGAGATGGGTGAGATCAGGGGTAACGTGATGAGTGGCACCGGTATCTGGGAGCCAAGCAGTAATGGGTGAGGGTGGGGTGGGTAGAAGACCAGGTTGAAAATTTGGATTGTGAGTGAAATGGGCAGTGGGTGTAGAGTGGGTACTGTTAAAGCGATGTGGGCAGGACATGGCAGTGTGGTAGGATGCATTGCAAATTTGGCATCTTGATTGATAAGGAGGCCGATAATTAGAACGGCCTCTACCGCGTCCACGTCCACGATTGTAGCGACCACGAGATGGGTTGTAGTATTGGTGACCAGACTGATTAGTAGGTGAATGTGAACTGTTGGTATGATTAGATGAGTGTGGGGAAGAGGTAATAGTATTGTGAGCAGCAGGTGTGGTGTTGGAAGGCTGAATAGTGAGAGAAGAGATTTGATCAGTGTTAATGAACTCATGGCTTAATAGTAGGGAGTGCAGTTCTGAGAACGTGACGGGTGTGGGGCGTGCTGTGAGAGTGGTGATTAGGTCCTTAAATTCAGAACGGAGACCTTTAAATATGTGAATGTTGAATTCTGCTTGAGAGAGAGGATGTCCAGCTGCGCTAAGTTCGTCAGAAATCGCCTTGGCTTTTTGGAGAAAGGTAGAGGTGGAGTCATTACCTTGCTGTAGCCGATGAAGGTGAAGATGGAGATTCAGAATCCGAGTTTCGGATGGAGATGCAAGTGCATCATTAAGTGTTTTCCAGATTTGGTGTGAGATTTGGAGTCCCACAACAAGAGAGATCATTGGTAGAGATAAAGATGCAACCAGCATGCTGATGATAAGCTTGTCCTGTTGCTTCCAAAGCGTGGCAGCAGGTTCCTCTGAGGGACACGAATAACTTCCGTCAACGAAGCGGAGAAGGTTTTGTCCGCTGAGGAAGAGATCCATCTGAGTTTTCCAGTGTAGGTAGTTTGTATCATCAAGTCGGATTGTGATGTAGTGGTGAGAAGGCCCGAGATTGATTGAGGGAATGGGTGAAGTGATATCACTGTTTGTGTTGGAAGAGGAAGTCATGATGTTATAAGGGGGAAAAAAAATTATAATGGCTCTGATACCATATAAAACTTAAGGAACTAAGCTGTTTACAATTGCTGTTGCTATTATATTTTCGTAACTTGATATGACCAGCAGCTTAGCTGGTATATATACAAAGAAGAAATAACAGAATTCAACGTTAAAGTTACAGATGGAATTTAAATAAATTTGAATTGGTCAGCTGCTGTTGGAACGAGCCTTTGATGTAGGAGCTGCCTTTGATGTAGGAGCAGTCTTTGAGATGTGCAGTTCCTTATTAGTAGGAAACTGAATTGCTACCGTTGACAGTGGGCAGGTCCACAATGAAAATGTAAATTAGTATTTTTACATTTAAAGATCTCTTATTTGAGTCTCCAAAATATATCCAAAATGCGTTTAAAATCAAAATTTATCTATATAATTTTACAATAACCCCAAAAGATCAAAATCACAAAGAAAAAAAAGGTACTTTCTTGAACCAAATGTGGTCTACATACTTTTTTCAAATATATTTTATTTTATGTCAAATAATATTTAAAGAGTTTTACAACACCCTCGTAAGATCAAAATTAAGAAAAAAAGAGTAAGTCACTAGTAATTCAATATCTTATAGCAATTACATACATGTTGTTTATTTATTAGTGTTATATATATATATATATATATATATATATATATATATATATATATATATATATATATATATATATATATATATATACATTAAATGTACTTTTATTAAAGTGTAACTAAATAGTAAACGGGGTTAGTGCCAATTAATAAAAAATATAATGTCCATAAGATGCGAATAAGTTGAGCGCGTGTCCTCATTGTGAATACATAAAAAAGATTAAAGATTTGTCAGCATGTTTCTATACGTAATTCAGAGTCATATTTGAACGGTTAATTTTTCTAACAGAAAATTATCGTCAACATGAAAGGTTGTTTAACTTTTATACATAAAAAGTTTAAAGATTAATCAACATGTTTCTATATGTAATTCAGAGTCATATTTGAACAGTTAATTTTTCTAACAGAAAATTATCGTCAACATGAAAGGTTGTTGAACTTTTAAACCTAAGTCTACAACTCTCTCTCTCTCTCTCTCTCTCTCTCTCTCTCTCTCTCTCTCTCTCTCTCTCTCAACTTAAGGTAACTTCTACTATAATTACACAATTTGATTTAATATACAACGCGATATCACAACTTGTTTGTGTGTGATAATAGTTTTGATCATAAGTTAGTCCTTGTATGAAGTTTCTATTTTAATGGAAAAAATATTCAGTCTAATAATTATTTTTATTAATGTGGTATCACAAACCAATACAATATCTAAATGATGATCAAATACGAGTTGGAGAAAAAAAAATATAAATATTTATATGAGTATGTGATATTCACGCAGCAAAATAATCATTACATAACATATTTTCTCGTTTCCATGAGCATCAAAATTAACCATGCTTGTTTGAGTAATAGCAATAAGATTCCTCAATATTCAATTAAGAATAGCGAGGATTTTCAGAAGAAGATGCCATTCGTTTGATGACAAATAAAAAGAAAAATAAAAAATTCGAGTGGCTGAAGCTGAAGTAGCTATATTCGAAGTAACATAATGAAAAGCAACGACTGGAGTGGGAGAGCCAGAGTCAAAAAGAGGATTCCTCACTTCTTTCTCTCATTCAAAACCGTGCATGAGATTTTCTTAGCCAGACTGGGATATAATAGCATATCAAGTAAGTAACATAACAAAAATGTGTTCCTCGTCATTAGTAATATATTTGTTTGTGGCAATTGTGGTCTCTCGGGGGAATTGGCGACTGCATCTTTGATGCACTGTACTAGTACATTTGAGAATTTTTAATTGAATAGTTGTAAATAATCTCTAGATTATGAAATAAATGATTATTCCAGAGCTACACCGACCTATCATTATACCGGATTGATTTTTTTCACAAGTTTCAATAAGTTGGTAGCCAAGACATTATAATAATGGTAGCCAAGCTCTTGTATAATGAGTTCATTTCAGTTGATTTATCAACCATTTATAATAAGTCCACTCTTTCATGACCCAAATTATTAAACTAATACCCAAGTAGGTTCATTCCTCATCAAATTTCTACCCTATTTCAGGATTACAAGGTGGCAATAATTGGACCTGTACTATACAAATCTAGCAAGCAAACAATGTACCCTCATTTTCTATGAAACTTCCATTTCCTTGTTAAAGATTCTTGTTTTCATTATTCTTTGAATTAAAGTTCGTCTTCTTTTAGCCACTTTTATTGCTTGGGAGGTACTTTGTTATTAAGAATACGTTATACTAAGCTTCATAAGAATACGTAACATATAGAGCTAAATAAATTGCTCTAAAGACGGTTTTTATTTGAAAACCAAATCAATCACGACTCTCTCTCCTTAGGATTCTCTTGGTATTATTGGATTGTATAAACCACATAAACTAAACAACAAGAACGAAACGTTTACTTGTACTTAGTCTTCAATTTTACGAACTAAAAATGTATAAGGAGTTTGACAAATAAATTCTATTTATATAAAATATTTTTTAATTGGTCTTATCTAAACAACTTTTTTTAATATATCCTATTTATTCATGTAGTGAATATTCATCGCAAATTTAGAAATATGAATCTATTGAAACAATTTTTTTTTTCATAGGACCGTCCGAGCAAAAAAATAAATCGTTGACTTATTTAATTACATAGTTGTAAAGGAGATTAATTGAAAAAAAAACTCAAAAATATATATCAATTAAGTTCCAGCCACTCCCCCCCAAAAGATTTCCTGTGTATATTTTTATTATATTACGAGTGTTTGCGTGTATGGTGAAAGCAACCTTCCACCAAAACTTAACAGAAAGGGTTTAAGAGGAGCGGGCCATTAGTGCAATCATTTTAACGAGGAGTGATGACATCTAACAAAAATTACATATTAATAGTGTTGTGCTTGAACTATACATATATCCATTCACCATATAGTACGAACAGTTGTGTTGTTCAAGCTAACAACAACCCAATATTTTATACAAATGTAATTTCTTTGAAAAAGAAAGTAAAGAAAGTGCCTACCCTTTATACGACATTGACATCACATGTTTTTCACGAAAATTCATTCTCAAACCTTTCATTTTTCTTTTTGGATTTTAATTTAAAGGTCTGCTTGGTTTGAAATAAAATATTTATCACCGCAGTGAATAGTAAATTGGTAAAATATATTTTCACCTATTTAGAGTTAAATTTTGTTTACTACTTTTATTCAAAAATTCATTATTATATGGTGTGCATTTATTTACGATTTCAAATCAACAAAAATTTAACTTTAAATATGCGAAAAATATATTTCACCATTTTACTTTTCGTCGCGATTACAAGGATTTCATCCCGAACTAAAGAGCCTAAGGGTGTTTGGATTTACTCCATGCTGAAAACCATTTGTGGGTTTTAGGATAAAGTAATGCTACTCTTACCAAAAAAGTGATCCCCAAATTTACCCAATGTGCTTTAAGACTATTGTAGCATGGTGTGCTCCCCGAATTTACCAAATGTTCTTTAAGGGTATTTTACCATAGTGGAACCCACACCATGATACAATACCCTTAAGAGCAGATTCAATAAATTGGGTATACACTTTTTCGATAATGTTTCATTTTTCTTTAGGATAGTACAAAATATTTTTCAACAATGTATGCGTGAAAATTGTAATCCATTCATGCATTTTTTTAGTTGTATATACAAATATTTATAATTTACATTTGGAATTTTTTAATTATACATGAATTTTTATTACATACACAAGGTTTGTGTATATGTAGTGCGCTAGAGGTAAAAAAAATCTTATTGACCAAGTGTACTAAATTAAGAAGCTCCATTTTATATATGAGCCCCAATAAAATAAACTTTTCCCAAATTCTCCTTTCACTTGGTAAGTCCTACTCTAAAATAAAATAATTCATAATTTATATGGCTCAAGTATCTCACTAATGGTCACATTTACACTTCGACACATTCAAAATTTAGTTACACTCTGATATATTTTGCGTTGTTAAATTTACATGTTTCATCCAAATTGTACCAAAGTATCAACCACAAAATATTAGTCCTTAAAGTAAGTATATACCTTGACCAATTCATGGAGCAGCCGCTACATTGAATTTTGTCCCGCGTATAGCCGTGTCTCCCCCGAGGTTCCACCTGTTAGTTGCTTCCTATACAAACACTGGCCCCACCCCAACGCGTATTATCCAATTTTTCCATCCCACACACTGCATGTATAAACCCCCCTCCATTCCTCTCCCTTCAACATCTACAAACAACTCAGCTATCAAAACTTCATATCACCTGTTAACACCCCCACTACTACTGCTATTATTATTACTCAATTGCTAACAAAGTCAGTCAACAATGCAGAAAAAAACATCATCATCCTATGTTACTAGTAGAGCATGGAAAATTCTCAGATTAGCCTTACTATGGGCAAGAAAAGGTGGAGTTTTTAAAACGAGACTCATTCTCAACCTCTCCAAAAATCTCAAAACCCTACGCCACACTGCCACATCCCGCAGCGGCGCCACCTTCTACTACGGCGAACGACAACTCTCGTTCGATGACACGCCGATTTTCCACGTCAAAATGCACCGCCCCAACTCGCTCCGATTCAAACTCCCTCGCATTCCGTGCATAAACTCGCAAGTTGATTTGGACTACGATTTCAACAATGAGAGTTATGACAATGATGTGTTATATTATAATAATGGAGCCAGAGAGATTTTTTTGATTAAGGGTGGTGATGAGTTTGAGGCTAATGAGGAAGAAGAGATAAATGTTGGTGCTTGTGATGCAGGCATTGATAAAAAGGCTGAAGAGTTTATAGCTAATTTCTACCGGCAATTGAAGTTGCAAAGACAAATATAGTATATTCAGTATAATGAAAAGATTGCACGTTAGACATTTTCAGTTTGTTCATCTTGCGGATTTATTTTTGTGAAAAAGGCATTTCTGTAAATACCAGAGGATTCCTTTGGATATTATAATTTCATAGTAGATACTTCTTTTTTGCTTTTATTTTCTTGTCATTATTGTGTGTTGAGGTTGTTCTTTGTTATACTATATGAGAAAACATAACCCAAAAATAATACCCACAAGATACAATCACTTGGATATGTTTGATATATATGTCATTATTCATGAGAAATTTACTTTGTTTTTTAGTTTAACATTTTCTCTAATTTGTAATATGATTACTTGGAGCAAATGAATACATCAAAAAATCATTGAATTGTACACTATGTATTTTGTGATTCTTCTAGCACTTTTGTTTTCTTTTCTATTCATAAAAGGTTGTTTAATACTTACTTCTAAAGCTTAAATAAAAATGCTTATTTCTAATGCATTTTCAAAATGAACATCTTCCAGCAGTGTTTTAATACTATGTAACATGATTCTTTCATAACTATGCAGCTATGCTATTTGTCCCCTAAGTAATTCTTCATTGTTAAAAAAAATGCAAGGCAAAGTAATAATTTTCACTTTTATAATGCACTTTTGAGATAGTTTATAGGACAAATAATATTATTAAAATGTTTAAATTTATATACTATAACATTACTTAGAATATAATACCATAGTTTTTATATTATGTGATCGGGTCACTAGCTCCACAAGAATCACAAGAAATAAAAACATTCTTACTTGTCTTTTTCCTTCACATTGCCACACCCACACTGCATGTACACAAACTATCATACAATAATTACAAAAAGAGACCAGGTGTGAAAAGGCGGATGATCTAGAAATCCAACTAGAGTACAGCTCACAATGCTATAGCTCCTCCACCAAACTTCTAAAAGACCATTTTCTAACCGTTGGTACAATTTTTAATATGAATAATATATCAGATAACCTCATTAAATGTTACTCAAAATATAAAGAATGTTCAAATTATGAAAGTTTTTTTTTTCATTTTTTCTTTTAATTTTTTCTAATTGTTTCGAGGAGAGATTTCATAAATAAATTAAAATAGTGGATGTGAGTTTGATCACACATTATTATCTCTCACAAATAAGGGGGGGGGGGGGGGGGGGGGGGAACTCACTTTAAAGAGATCTCTTCCTGATTAAACACTCTGAAAATAAAATAATTGTGCCAACTTAGCAATTTCACAAAGTGTAATACTAGGGAGACTTCTCCTCGTAATCTTTTTTTGACCTTACTGATGTGTCAAATATATATTGGATGGTTTTTCAAATGAACTCACATAAATTACAAACACAACCCAATGTGTGTTTAAAACATTAGTGGGATAACAAAAAAAATCATGAAAAATGTTGTCCCTAATATTACCCTTACACAAAAATAGTCCCCAAATGTAACAAAAAAAAAACATAACATTTCGCAAAAAGGAGCTTACAAATTTATTCATGTGATTTTTTTCTCCATTTTATTACGCTATATTATAATATGCATAGATTTTCAATAAAATAAATAGTATTTAGTATTGCATAGTTACGAAAAAATGACAAAATCATTATTGTACATTCAAAGATAAGATAAAATGACAAGATCAGGAATAAAGAAAAAAACCAATTTTGTATTGTTTCGGCATATTATACTTTTATTTTCTTAGGATTTTTATTAAAATAATAGGACTTTGCCCTTACAAAATTTTACGAAAAATATTTAGTATGGCCCCTCTAATGAAGGTAAAGGATTATTTGTCATATCTATTTGTTAAGAACATTACTGAAGTTAGTAACTAAGAGTTAGTTAGGTTGGTAGAGTTAGTTAGGTTGTTAGTTTTTCTCTCTTTCGATATGTGCACTTCAGTTTATTCTTGAATGTACTTTATCTCCTATAAATAGTTGTTTGTATTACATTCATATCTTAAGTTGGAAGTAAGAATTCAATTCATCATTTCCCTCTTCTTTCATATCTCAATTTGGTATTAGAGCCAAGTTGTTTTTCTTTGGCCTAAATGGAAACTTCATCTTCTAATTCTCAATTCTTTTCTTTCAACTCAATAATAGTTCCTACTATCTTACCCTTACCTTTCCTAAAACTTGATCGAACAAACTGTTCCTACCGGAGATCTTAAGTACTGCCAGCAGTACATGCTCATGATCTAGATGGAATTCTCCTTCAAACTAATGAAAAACCTGAACCATTCATTCTTGATTGCACTAATCCAATAATTTTTGTCAATAATCCAACCTACAATGCATGGATCAAACTTGATCAATTCCTGATCAATTAGTTATTGCCTTCAATTTCTGAACACATGCTAAGACAAGTTGTTCATTGCATAACTGCCGTAGAGATATGGAATACTCTTGAACATCAGTTTACAACCACGTCCAAAACTAGGGTTTTACACCTATGATTTCTTCTTCAATCTACCAAAAAGGGATCAATGTCATTTGATGAATATATTCTCCAAATGAAAGGGCATGTAGATAGTTTAATGACTACTGGACGATTGATATCCGATGATGAGTTAATTCTATATGTTCTTGTGGTACTTAGACGTGAATATGAGTATGTTGTTATAAAGCTTATTGCTAAAGACTCATATACAATTCAAGAAGTTCAATTCTTGCTTTAAAATCATGAAATGAGGCTAGAATTAATGAATAATGATGCTTGCGATAAATTTTCCTTCAGCTAATGTTGTTTAAATTGAGAAACCATTTAATACTTTCCAAAACTTTGGTCCTACATATACCTCTCAAAATCTTGGCACTGCAAGAGGTTATAATAATAATCGCGAGAGAGGAAGAAACTTCATATCAAGCAATGGAAGTGGATATTCAAATGGGATTAATCCCATATGTTATGTTTGTGGCAAAACTAGCCACATAGCATTCAAATATTATCATAGATTTGATCTCAGTTACCAAGGACTTGAATCTATCACTAACACAACACACCAAGCATACATAACATCGCCTCAAATGGTGAATAATGATACTTGGTATATGGACAGTGGAGCATCTTCTCATGTGATATCTGATTGTGTAAGGACATTTATATCCATTGTCAATATGTATGTCGTACGCCGTTACACCGTTAAAGAAATTCAAGATGGTATCTACATCAACGGATCCGAATATCAAAGCGTCTTCAACATCATAACCTCTGCGAGAAAGAACTTGGTAAAGTTTTGTTTTTAAGTTCCTTATGCTTCATACTTAGTATTGGGAAATTTTTATGAATGTTTTTTATAAAAATAAGAAGTAAGTTTTTTCAAGCAAAAAGAGGCTTTTAAAATATTTTTTAATTTCTGGGTAACCGGAGCGGTACGCCCATTTATTAAACGAACCAATCCACCCCCGGACCTGTCCGCCTACCTATCGGACCGATCCGCTTTGCACCAGCATACCACGGATCAAATGCAAACCGAAGAGGCGTATTTGGAAAATGAACCGATCCGCCTCCATACCGGACTGGTCCGGCTGGGATAAACTCGATCAGTTCCGTGTGATGTTTATCCACCAGCTCATATTTCCTATATATATAACTATTTCGGTGGTGTATTTTTGAAGTCTTTGAGAAAAAGTTTTTTAAGAGTTCAAACACAACAAGACTTCGATTTTTGATGTGCCAAACATCTTTTTGATTCACACACAAAAATTCCAATTACTTTTGTGAATCTTTTGGAACCCTAGAACACAAGCTTTGTTATTGTTCATCTTTGTGGAGAGATCTTTGCAACCGAGGGCTGCGTGTCATTGCTGAGGGAGTCTCTACAAAGTGTTATGACTGCGTGTCATTAAGGAGAGCTACGGTTATTCCTTTATTGTTTAGGTTGCGAGTCCTTGGAGGGTGCTGTGTGTATTCTCTTGCTGAGTTCAAGACTGCATGTCTTTGTGGGTTGGCTGCGCGTTGATCCATTGCAGATTTCTCTACGTAATTGTAAGTTGCGATTTATATATTCATAGTGAAATAAAGGTTTTACCCGAAAGGGTTTTTTTCCTGAAATCTGTGTCTCAGCATATTTACTGTGTCGCATGCTTTATATTTGATGGGTTGATTTAGATGCATGTTTAAGGGTTGTATTTGTTTGATTTAAAAGTAGACTCTAATTAAATAAGGGTACTTGAAAACTTACAAATTTAATTTAATCAATTATCACACAGTCGCACTTTTCAGATTGCAATACTTTAACTAAAAAAGTTGCATACATAGGAGGTGAGAAATTGATTGTAGGTAATGGCGCTAGACTCAATATTCTTAATATTGGATCTAGTTATTTTGTTGCTAAGAAATAATTATACTTATATAATATACTTCATGTTCCAAACATAAACAAAAATATTATAAGCATTTTTCAATTTACCCAAGACAATAATGTGATTGTTGAATTTATTTATGATTATTGTTTTGTTTTATGATTCCTTTTTTGTTAAAGACAAAATTTCAAAGACTACTCTATTGGAAGGAACACTTAGAGATGGATTGTACCATTTATCCTCAGTTGCTGTCAAGAACTCACATCACTCAAATTCTAGCAAATATTGTATTCTCAATCCTAGATTTTTTATATGTACTAAATAGATCTTGTTTCTCAAAATAGTCATGCTTCTAGTTCTTATCAAAGTCATGTGAAAAAGAAGAGTGTTGATGTTGTTAATATGTAGCGTAAAAGACTTGGAGATCCTTCTAGAGTTATACTGAATAAAATGCTTCAACATTTTCATATTTGCGCTTCTTATCTTATACCAGATTTCTGTTATGCTTGTCAATATAGAAAATTATATCAAGCACACTTCCATCATCCCAAACCTCTACATCTAAGGCAATTGAAATTTTCTATTCTGATGTATAGGGTCCTTATCCATATTCATCTTTAAAAGGATATAAATACTATGTTCATTTTATGTATGATTTCACAAATTCACTTGAATATTTCCTCTCAAACTAAATTCTAAAGTTCTCAATGTCTTTATTAAATTTAATGCCTATGTTGAAAGACAATTTTCTTGAAAAATCCAACATCTCCAAACTGACTGGTGTGGGGAATATAAATCTTTGAAATCACTTCTTGCAAATCTAAGCATTGTCTTTCGACATCCATGTCCTCACATTTATCAACATCAAGGTAGAGCTGAGAGGAAGCATAAACACATAACTAAAATTAACTTAACTCTACTTGCTTAAGCCAAACTTCGACTTCAGTACTGGTGGGATGCCTCTGTTATGGCCACATACCTCATAAATAGACTTCCTACTCAAATAAAGTCTTAATCTTGTTTTGAGCTCTCGTTTCATCAAGTTTTTTATCATTCTTTTCTAAAAAAATTTGGATCTGCTTGCTTTCCTTTCTAATGATTATACAATAAATACAAGTTTGATTTCAAAACAATTACTTATGTTTTTCTAGGATATAAACCATCTCATAAATATTATATATGTCTTCGTCTTACTGGAAGAATTTACATTGCCAAAAGTATTAACTTTGATGAATAAAATTTCCCCTTTTCTCAGTTATTTCCTAAAAACTTTATTCCAACTTTTACCCTGACCTTTCCCAATTCTTTTTTTATATCTATTTCTCCAACTATTATTCACTCAACTATCACTAACAACACACACTTCAATAATACTATTCATCCATTATATTTATCCACTTCATCTACTCACTTGCCAAATCATAATCATACCACTGAGTTGCAGCATACTCAGTTCCTATTGAACTTCCTCTCATAAACTCTCCAACTACTCAAAAAATTCTCCTTCCCCTCCTATTAACACCTTAGCGCCCATTTTATCAACTCATCCTATGCAAACTAGAACCAAATCTGGATTTTTTAAACCAAAACTTTTAGCAACATAAATAACTAAATCTAATATTAATTATATTGAACTATCAACTGTTGCACATGCTCTTTATGATCCCATGTGGAACACAACTATGTAGTCTAAACATCAAACTCTACTTGCAAATAACACATGATCATTGATTCTCCTCAGATAAATTTTATTCAAAACAATTGGGTGTTCAAAACAAAATTCAAGGATGATGGATCTCTAGACAAATTCAAAGTTATACTTGTTGCTAAGGGATTTTAACAGACACCCAAACATGATTCTTTTGACACCTATAGCCCTATTGTTAAAGACCCTACCATTTGTATTATGTTCACTCTTTCTATTCAATGTGGATGGGATATTCATCAAATTGATGTGGATAATACCTTTCTTAATGGTGACCAACAAGAAACTGTTTATATGCCTCAACCAAAAGGTTTTAAAGTTAACTCCTTTCCAACACATGTTTGTAAGTTGAACATAGCCTTGTATGGGCTAAATCAAAATCCTAGACCATGGTTTGATAAGTTAAAAAATGTACTTGTTTCACGGGTCTTTGTTAATTTAGTTTAAGACAATTCTATCTTTTACTGAATAAAGCATGTCTCCCTTATATGATACTTATCTATGTTGATGACATTTTAATTACTAGAGAAGATAAACATTTCATTAAAAGCCTTATCACTCAATTTAGTACTCAGTTTTCTCTTAAAACTCACTTCTCTATTAATTACTTTTTGGGCTTTGAAGATTTAAGAAATACATCAGGCATGCATCTTAGCCATGCCAAATATGCCCTTGAATTGCTCGCTTGCACCAATATGGACTCAGCCAAAGCTACCTCTACACCTATATGTCCTGGACACAAACTTCATCAAGAATATATCACTCTGTTTGAAAATACCACATTATATAAAAGTGCTATTGGGGCTTTTAAATATCTTACATTAACCAGACATGCTATATCCTTTACTGTTGATAAGTTAAGTCAATTTTTTCAAAGTACAACCACTTCTCATTGGTATGCTTACAAAAGGTTATTAAAATATATTAAAGTCGCAACTCACTTAGGTTTTATGTTCAAAAGAGCTCCTCATCTTACACTTGAAGCTTTTTCTGATGTAGACTGGGCTTGTAATCTTGATGACAAAAAATCTACAATAGGTTTTAGTGTTACTCTTGGTATCAACATGATTACATAGGGATCAAGGAAAAAAATCAGTGGCTCGCTCAAGTACTGAAGCTAAATAGGGCCATAACAGCAACTAAACTATTGTGGGTTATATCCTTTTCTCACTGAATTAGGTCTTAAATTATCTCATACTCCATATTATGGTGTGATAATCGAGGAGCTCAAACGTTAGCTTCAAATCCTGTATTTCATTCTCGCACCAAACACATTGAAGTAGGTGTTCACTTTGTTCAAAATTTAGTCACTACATTCCATCTGAAGAAAAACATGTAGCTAGATTCACCAAAGCTGTTACTCTTCCCAAGTTTCACTTTATATGCAACAAGCTTAATTTGGCTAAATCAATGTACAGTTTGAGGGATGATGTTAAGCATATTCCTGATATTAGTTAGTGGTTAGGAGTTAGTTCGGTTGTTATCTTTTCAGTTAGTTAGGTTATTAAAGTTATTTAGGTTATTAGTTTTTCTCTCTTTCTATACATGTACTTTAGCTTATTATTGCGTGTACTTTATCAACTATACATAGCTATTTGTATTACATTCATATCTTAAGTTGGAGATAAGAATTCAATTCATATTTTCTCTCTTCTTTCATATCTCAAGTCTCGATAATTTTATAAGTAAAAGTCAATATTTAGTTGTTATATCTTGAGGTATTTACAATTCATAAACGTATATATGTACAAAAGATATTTATTTATATATTTTATTATTAAATTTTTATTTTTTGTATTAAAAAAAATAATAGTTAATTGAAAAAATTGGCTATTGTTCACCACAATTTCCCCCGCCTAAGGTTGAATTCTTCGATATGTCCATGCTCCCCAAACACATACACCATTATAGCATACTCAACATCCACACACACACACACACACACATGTGTGTGTGTGTGTGACCAAAGATTTGTTAATCATTTAATTTTGGGGTTGTAAACCATTTAGGGTTTTATTTTCTATGTGTGAAAAATTTTCTCTCATGCGCTCTTATGTTTGATTCATTCATATTTATTTTTATTACCACGACAGTCTTATACTTATTGTAATAATAAGTATCTCGAGAAGAGAATAGCATCCCACGTGAAACTTTGCAATTGTAATATAGAAATAAACACTCTAATAGTTCTTGTCAAACTCACATAATATTTTGATTATATCATTGAATTCATCCTTAGAATATGTCGTCCTTAAATATCCTGAGATTGATAATCTTAGACAAATTATTTCCTCCCAGTTTAGACATCGATTATAGTATTATTAAAATTTGATTTTTCTTATTACTTATAATTACAATACGACTTGCAGTAGTGCTCACACATTGCATTTCCTGAGGTACTTTGAAATTGTACAGAAAACAAAAGAAATGAGAGAACCAATAATGTGTTTCTTCACATTAAAGTATAGATGTTATCAAGTTGCAAAGTGCAAGAAGCTTCTTCCTTACTTGATGTTACAATGTGATATTAGTAACATTCCATAGTACCTATAAATGCCGTGTGATATCGATTTAATCAAATTCACAAATTTTCAATTTAGACCTATTTAATCAATTGTAAATTCTAAGCCAAATTAATTAAACCCAATTTTATTTCAACCCTATATAAATATCTAGGTGTAGTGGATCATGCCAACACAAATAATAATGAATTGATGACTCGTAGATTTCAGGAAAAACCCAAAAAGGGAAAACCTTTTATTTCACTAATAATACTCACAATGAATACAAGCGAAATCTGCAATGAATATCCTCAGATACCCACAAGAATCACAGTTTTGAATCAACCCAAGAATACCCATGAGCACTCCCTATGACATGCATTCAACGGCATCCAAGTACCGCCCTCAAGTGGCAGTTAGATCAGTAGTAGGTTATCCTCCCTACAAGAGAAACTCCAACAAAACTGTATTTTGGGTTCCAAAAACAATTCACTAAAAGATTGAAATTTTTGTGAATTGAAAAAAAAAAGATTTGAACCTTTAATGAAAAAGACAAAAGTAATATGTTGTTAGCAGTTTATGCAGAAAGAAATTCATCAGGTCTTCCTAACGAAAATGGAGTGGCTTAACACACTTTATAAAAAAAACTTAAGTCAACAGGTCGCTCCAACGAAAAGTCAGTGCCGCTCGAACGAGGTCATGTGTCGCTCGAATGACTTTGCGCGACATCGTTATATCGTTCAAACAACATAATGATATCATTTGAACGACGTCCGCATAAAAAAATTATTCCGTTAAAAACTCCACCTCAACACTTAGGAAAACAAAATTGATGAAAAACAAGGCCTCAACACTTAGAAAATATTTTAGAAAAAATATCCCAACACTTATAATGAATCATTAAGGTACTTAAACACATCCTTACCAAAATTAATCACACAGAGGCTTGAACGCTGATGAACTTTGATATTTGGATTCCTCTTCATAAATCTTTAAACTTGAACTTTTTCTTCGATGGTTTGTAGTGGTATACAACATACACTAATGTAAACATGACTTATAAAATATGTCCTTACAAATATCCATCTATATTTATGCCGGTACAAAATAAAAACATCTTAATTAAAAATTTATAATTCCTATAAAAATCTAATACCCTCAAAACTCTCAAAACTAAAAAGGTACTAAAAATGCAAGAAAACATTTCTTCAAAAATCTTCAACATCAAATCTTCAAGCTTTTCTCATCAGGGTGTGCTTCATATGATCATTAATATTTTTACCTAAATACGTGAGACAAAATAAATACCTTCGTGATGTATCGAGTTTGAAATGAGATAAACAAAACATCAAAATAAAAAAAATACCGAATCTCAAATCTTCCCCATAATTCGTTCTCCCCTTTTTTATTTGTCCGGAATAGATAAGAAAAATAATAAACAAAATAAACATGGAGTTGTCATGAAAAGCAAAGTAAACAACTACGATCATCAAGAGATACTCAAAAGCATTCTCCAAACTATTTTTTATTTTTTATTTTTTTCAAGCAAAACTAAATTTTTAAAAAAAATCACACACCAGGAATTTACATTAAGATAACCAAATCAAGGAAACATAATGAATGGATGTGAACAATCAACATAATCAAACATAATATATGTGCACGTTGAATACGGATACTCCTGACGAATGATCTCAAAATCGTCCTTAGGTGTAAAAAAATATGAATTCGTATGACATGTGTAAGGACACAAATTTTCAATTGAGTCTTATGTAGTGTTGGCTCAATTCCGGACAAAACAATTTGAGTCATATGATAGAGTGTCATGAGTATCCATCCAAGTCTATGACGGTTTGTTGAAGATGTAGCGACCCAGATTTTAAAGCTTCATCATTACCGAGTTTTTAGTGCCTCATTTTTACGTCATTAAGTTGAGGATTCCATTGTCTCTAAAAGGTATGAATGCATTTAATATATATAGGAGACTTGGAATATTTTTATGGGTGTAATTCTATCTAAAATGACTTTTATTTTTGGAAATTGATTTTATAACTTAATATAAAAGTTTGGACTAAAAATAAAAATTTGAGAAATTATGTTTTTTCGTTCGAAGAGTCGTTCGAACGAGTTTTTCAACGAGTTTCCCAAAATTCTCTATTTTTTCGTTAGAAGTTTCGTTCTAATGACCTCGTTTGAATGAGTTTTTCCAATGAGATTTTGGCCTATTTTTCCCTCTGAAATATCGTTCGAATGACCTGGGAAAGTCGTTCGAACGACCCTGCGTGGGAAACATTCTTTTTGGCAGTTTTTGAAAACAACCCACTAACCCACTTGTTTTTTACCTGCTTTAACCATTTCGTGGGAACATTTTTAGCAGAATTTTTAGGAGTTTTTCACCTTCCTTGAGAGCACATCTTTCCATACCAAAAGTTCCCTTTTTATGTTTTGATGTCTAAATGATTTGATTTCATAAAAACACATACACACCCATATGTTTTAGTTTCAATTCCAAGTTCTTCATATATATATATATATTTTTTCTTGGAGTGTTTGGCACCATTGGTTTTCTCTACACCAACAAAAAAAGGAGAAGTTTGGTTTTTATTTCTACCCACAGAGGAGAGTAATTGTTTGCTGCGGTGTTCCCACTCGAATAAAGGCTTCACGTGAGGATGACGGTGACCTAGAGCTCCATAGGTGGATTCCGAGACCGTGGAGGATTCCATGGTTATCTACTAGGCGGAGGTGTTTACAAGAAGGAGCATCAAGGCTTGGACGGAGTCAAGTTGTTGATGTAATTCTACTGTCTTATAAATTTAAATTCATATTTAGTAGATTTGTTAGGCTGGGTCTATCTGAGGTTTTTACCATTTGAATTTTCCTCTTACATCGGCATGTAGTGTGATTGGTTTATCTTTATCTTGCAAAAATCTCTTAGAACGCATGCTTAGGATAATTCAAGATAAAATTTGTTTAAATCTCACACTTGATTAATTTGCTGCTATAATTTGTTTGGGTGAAGTTTTAGTTAATTCAATTCAAGTCAAGATAATTTTAATTTGATAAAGTTTGGTTTGGCCTAAATATAAAAATGAGTTAATCTTGTTAGGCAAATTTCAAGGACTTGGGTTGAATTAAGTTGTTTACGTGAAAATATATTTGAGTAATTTAATTTCACTTTTAGTTTAGTTTAATTTTAATTTGAAAGATTTTAAAATTTTGTGGGTTCTAATGTTTACATCATAGACTCAATTTAATCGACACATCAAAGTCTAAAATGATTTCCACATCAATAGCGTCTAAAACTATTGTTGATACCAAATTTAGTCTGCTGACGTGGACCAATTATCTGAGGACACGTGTCAATCCACATGGCACTCGCGAACATTTTTGACAACACCTTGACTCCGAGGAACTCAACTTCCCCGACCAACTCAGACGCTCCGATCAACAAATGCCCTTCGAGGAACTTTACTGCACCGAGCAACTCATGAGTACCGAGCTACTTTGGCGGTCCGAGCTGCTTAGGCGGTCCGAGCTGCATCTCGCACAGAGCATTAATGTCAGGATCATGAACAGATTTACTGCGCATTAAATGCTTATTACTATCATACAGATGTACACGCCTATTGGACAGCTATGTATTACCCTTTCACATGTACAACCTCAGGGCTATAAATACATTGTATCATCCTCATTAGCAGGGGACTCGGAATTTCTTGGTAAAACCTGTTATCGAGAACTCCCAAACAGTCAGTATTAACAAAAACAGTGGATGTAGGCCATTATTATAAGGCTGAACCACTTTAAAATTCTTTTGTCTTATTTATTTTTATCTGTGATTGAATAATTAGAGATAACCTAATTTTTTACATCAACATATTGGCGCCGTCTGTGGGAAACGACTTAAACTATCATTTTTCACCAAAACAATTTATCACCAATGGCTGATAATCCGGAATCTAGTAATCGAAACGCTGGAAACCCCCCGAATCCATCCGCTCCTCCAAATGTCCAAGATCTGGCTGGAATTATGGCCAATTTCTCTCAAGGCCAGACGATCATGCAAGAGACTATGCGACAACTCATGCAAACTATCCAGGGTGGAGCGTCGACCCATTCAGGCAACGAAGTGTTCAAAGAAATACCCGTTTACTTTCTTCGCGTAATAGGCAGAGCGATTCATATCGTACTGAGAGATCTGATGATTTTTCTTATCAACCGGGTCCAACTTCGTCAGTACGAGCCACATATACTGAACAACACATCACTCTCTCTCCAGAAAGGACTAGTGCATTGGAGATATTAAGTAGGGTCTCTCCTTTTGATCGATTAGTCCCTAGGAAGAATAAAAGTCCTCCTAAGGCTGTGTCGAGAAACTTTTGAGACCATCTGATCTAAGAGAGGGTTCTGCCGAATCACAACTAGTTGCTCGATATGATAGATCCCAGGAAGCGACTTCAACACGATCAATTGCTCGAACCAATAGGCCCGAGGAGGGAAATGATGAATGGAAAGGCTTTATTCAAAGGTTGGAGGATAGACTAGGGGAAATGGCTAAGGCCAAGAATCCTCTACAAAGAACCTTTGTCCAAGGGATGCCTTTTAGATAGGCAATTGTGGATTTTCCCACACCATCGAAGTTCAAAGCACCTGTTGTGACCCCAAAATATGATGGAAAAACTGACCCTGTCCTTCATATAGAACAATACTAAGCTGCTGCCGACATCTATGCCGTAACAGACGAGATGAGATGCAGGGCATTTTCGAGAACTCTTACCGGATCTGCACAGATATGGTACAATAATCTTCCTCGGGGGAAGATTTTAACTTTCTTTCAACTAGCCGAGCTCTTCATTGGAAATTTCTGTTTTGGAGCAAAACCAGTTAAACGAGTGGCACATTTGTTAAGTGTTAGGCAAAAAACAGGTGAGAGTACCAGGGATTACATAACTCGTTTCAATAACGAGAAGCTCGAAGTTATTGATTATGGGGAAAAAACAGCAATTACTGCTTTGATGAATGGACTGTTGCCCAATAAATTGTACTATACTTTGGCTAAAGATCCACCCAGAACCATGTCGGAACTAATGGCAAAAGCGGCCAAGATCATGAATGCCGAGGAGGCTATGGATGCGAAGAAGAATATGGACACTAAAGAAACCAAGGTGGAGGTTGATAAAGCTAAAAAGAAAGAGCATAAGAACAATGGTGGCGACAAGTAGTCAAAAACAAAGCCATCATGGGAGGTATTGAAGAAATTTGAAAATTATACTCCTTTAAAAGTAGACATAAATCCCGTTCTAGAAGAAATCAAGAACAACGAGGAACTAAACTGGACTGAGAAAATGAAGTCAGATCCTGACAAGAGGAATAAGGCCAAATATTGCGAGTTCCACAAAGTCCATGGTCACACGACCAAAAATTGTATAGCTCTTTAGAATGAAATCGAAGCACTCATTAGACGAGGAAAGCTGGCCAAGTATGTTGATCGAAGAAATGAAAGAAAAAATAATGACCGAGCAAGACAGAGGTCTAGATCTCCTCGTCGAGCAGAAGAAAACAAGAAAAGAGATCATGAAGATGATCCGGAAGACGACCCCGATCTCCCCAAGAGACCAAGACAACCAAAACGTGAGGTATTTTCAATTCACTTTGGAACATTTGATTGTAATGTTATTACAGGTGGAGATGCAGGAGGTGGGGACCTTACTACGGAAAGGAAAGCTTACCTCAATGAGGCTCAATCTTGTTCATACATTCAGCGAATAAATCTAGCTGAAGATGATCGCCCGAGGAAGGTGAACAAAGAAAAACTGGTCATCGGTTTCTCCAAGAACGACCTCGCAGGTGTACTATATCCTCATGATGATCCACTGGTGATCAAAATGAGGATGAAGGAAGTAATAATCTCAAGAGTACTGGTGGATAATGGTAGCTCGGCGGATATCATGTTCTACTCATGCTTCGATAGTTTAAATCTAAAGTTATCTCAGTTGGAACCTTATCACAGGCCCCTCCTCGAGTTTGCTGGCGAGAAAGTCTTTCCACTTGGAACGATCACGTTGGATATGTTCATCGGTACATGGCCTGCTTGTCGAACAGAAAGAGTACGTTTCTTTGTGATGGATAAGAATGTCCAGTCAGCTTACAATATCATCACGGCAAGGGTAGGATTGAAGAAGTTCGAAGCAGTACCATCTACTGTACATCAATGACTGAAATTTCCAACCAATTTTGGAGTGGGAGTTGTGAAGGGTGACCAAAAAGTAGCTCGGGAATGTTACTACTCATCTGCCGAGCACGAAGAACTGGAGGAATCTAGGAAAAAGACTACTACCTACTAAGTGGATGAAGGTGTAGAGATTAAAATATTGGATCCTAGAGACGAGTCGCAACTCGTGAAAGGTCAGGTGGTGGAAGCTACTGAAAATATCATTCTGGACGACGAGCACCCGAAACGAACAACTCAAATAGGTTCGTCGTTAGATGCCTCACTAAAACAGGAATTGATAGTTTTCCAAAAAAGCAGAAAACAAACTTTTGCTTGGAGTCATGAGGATATGCCAGGAATAGACCCAAATTTCTTATGTCACGAGCTCAATGTAAATAAGGAGATCAAGCCCGTGAAGTAGAGAAGAAGAGTGTTCAGCCCCGAGAAGAACCAAGCTATACAAGAGGCGGTCGAGAAGCTCCAGAAAGCTTTCTTTATTGACGATGTCAAATATCCAGACTGGTTGGCAAATATAGTAATGGTGAAGAAGAAAAACAACAAGTGGAGGATGTGTGTAGACTTTACGGACCTTAACAAGGCATGCCCAAAGGATCGTTTTCCTTTGCCCCGAATTGATCAATTAGTGGATGCTACCTTGGGACACGAGTTGTTGAGCTTCATGGTTGCTTATTCTGGTTACAACCAGATTAAAATGAAACCTGAAGACAGGGAGAGTACCTCTTTCATTACCCCTAAGGGAACTTATTGTTATAATGTTATGCCTTTTAGTTTGAAAAATGTAGGTGCAACATATCAGCGGCTGATGAATAAGGTGTTTGCAAACCAAATCAGTTGCAATATGGAAGTTTATGTTGATGATATGCTGACTAAAAGCAAGAGAGCTGTTGACCATCTAATTGACTTAGGCCAGACCTTTTATCAACTAGATAAATATCAAATGAAGTTGAATCCCACCAAGTGCATATTCCGAGTACGAGAAGGCATGTTCCTCGGGTATATTGTCAACCAACGAGGTATTGAAGCAAACCCTGAAAAGATCAAGGCTCTATTGGGGCTGCGATCTCCAACGACGAATAAGGAAGTCCAAAGTCTCACAGGGCGAGTTGCAGCACTTAAAAGATTTATATCATGAGCAACTGATAGATGCCTCCCATTATTCAAAACACTCCGAAAAACGTTCGAATGAAATGAAGAATACGAGAAAGCCTTTCAAGAATTGAAAAAATATCTGGGGGCACCTCCACTATTGTCCAAGCCAGTAATGGGAGAAAGATTGTACTTATATCCGACAGTTTCAGAAAATGCAGTTAGCTCGGCATTAATAAGGGTGGAGGATGGAGTGCAAAAATAAATTTATTACACTAGTAAGGCCTTCCGAGGAGCAGAGATCAGATATCCAAGACTGGAAAAGTTGGCACTAGCGCTGATCGAAGCGAGTAGAAGAATGAAGCCATACTTCCAGGCTCATACCATAGTCGTGTATACCGATATGCCGTTGAGGCAACCTCTTCATAAATAAAAAAAATCAGGGAGATTGATGTATTGGGCAATAGAACTCGGTGAATATGATATAATTTATGAGCCTAGGTTATCACTTAAAGGGCAAGCAGTAGCAGATTTTATAGCAGAGTTCACCTATCCTGATACCTCTGAGGAGCAAAAGTCGCACACCGACCAACCTGTGGACGTTACAGGATCATCAAATTTAAACCCCGATCATCTTAAGGTGATCGACAAGCAAGAAAAGATGGTCGACGAGCATCAAGAAGTGCTAGAGGAGGATAAAAGCAAGCAGGAAATATTCCACCGAGGAACTCTGTCCGATAAAAAATTTGAAGACAATGTACCTATATGGAATCTATATGTAGATGGATCTTTGTGTACTGCAGGTTGTGAAGAAGGGATTATTTTGAACAGCCCGGACGAGGTCGATGTGGAATATGCTTTGCGCTTCCAATTCAAGGCTTCTAATAATGAGGCTGAATATGAAGCTATGATTGTAGGTCTTAATTTGATAAAAACCATGGGGGCAGAGCAAGTTATTGTATTCAGTGACTCGCAATTGATCGTAAATAAAATGCTGGGAGTATATGTAGCCCAAGGAGAATTAATGATCAAATATCATAAAAAAGTGATGAAGATTTTATCAAGTCTGATGGCAGTGCAGATAATTAGAATACCAAGATTGGAGAATGCAAGAGCGGATGCCTTAGCTCAGTTAGCCTCTGCAACACGCACCGAGCTACGAAGAACAAACCCAATAGAAATCTTGGCTAGTCGAAGCATAGATGAAGACCTGATGACGAACTTTATTACCCTTGATTTAGGACCATCTTGGATGGATCCCATCAGGACATATATTGAAGAAGGGGTTTTTCCAACTGATAAACTCGCAGCCAAGAAACTGAAGTTTAAAGCTGCTCGTTATGTACTGACTAATGGCATTCTATATAGACGAGGAATCATAACAGGTTTGCAAAGATGTGTGCATCCCTCCGAGGTGAAAGATTTGATTGAAGAGGTCCATGAAGGGTCCTGTGGACACCATGTAGCAGGTCGGACGCCTTTGCAAAGAATAATGACGCAAGGATACTACTGGCCGACAATGAGGGCTGATTGTATAGACTTTGCCAAGAAATGTGACAAATGTCAACGCTTCTCCTCTTTTAGAAGAACTCCCCAAGCATTGTTGACACCCATTACTTTCCCTTGGCCATTCGCCATGTGGGGAATTGATTTGGTCAGGCCACTTCCAACGACCAGAGGAAGATTTAAATATCTCATCGTCGCAGTGGATTACTTTACTAAGTGGGTGGAAGCTGAGCCTCTTGTCGACATGACATACGAAAAGGTGTACCAATTTATCTGGAAGAATATCATCTATAGATAGGTCTTCCCCATGCATTCATCACCGACCATGGAACACAATTTGACAACGAATAGTTCGCTGCATATTGTCATCAGTCGAACATATTAAAAACCCACTCTGCACCAGGACATCCCCAGAGCAATGGGAAAACTGAAGTGATGAACAAAACTCTACTGAATGGCTTGAAGAAAAGATTAAATGATGCAAAGGCAAATTGGATCAACGAGCTACATTCTGTACTGTGGGCTTATCGCACTACTCCCCGAGCAGCAACAGGAGAATCTCCATATATGCTGGCATTTGGAAGTGAAGATATTATACCTGCCGAGCTGGGCCTCCCAACACACAAAGTACTGAATTTCAATTCCCCTGTCAGCGACTTGATGAGAAGGTTAGACTTGGACATGCTCGAGGAAGTTAGAGAAGAAGCAGCAATCAGGAATGCTGCATACCAACAACGAACAGCTCTGTTCTACAATAATAGAGTAAAGAAATGTGATTTGAAAGCAGGGGACTATGTGCTAAAGAAAGTAATTCAAAACCACAATAAACTGGAAGCTAACTGGCATGGGCCCTACAGAGTAACAGAGGTTGTTCGACCAGGGACATATAGGATTGAAACTTTAGAAAGGGAGGAGTTTAAGAATACGTGGAACACAGAGCATCTTCGCAAATATTATCAGTAGTTGGGGATTCCTATGTAATGAAGTTTTCTTCAATTTAAATAAAAGTTGTGGATGTTTCGCCCAATTCTCTCATTTTGTTGAAATTTTTTCGATGTACTAGTGCTACACACTACGCATCAAACCTAGAAATACAACTACGGTTGGTTGGGAAGAAAATCCCCCAACTAAGGTTGGTCGGGAATAAAAAATTTCCCATAAATACCAACTACGGTTAGTTGGGAAGAAAATCCACCAACTACGGTTGGTGGGGAATAAACAAATTCCCAGAAATACCAACTACGGTTGGTTGGGAAGAAAATTCACCAACTAAGGTTGGTCGGGAATAAAAAATTTCCCATAAATACCAACTACGGTTGGTTGGGAAGAAAATCCACCAACTATAGTTGGTCGGGAATAAAAAATTCCCCCAAAATACCAACTACGGTTGGTTGGGAAGAAAATCCACCAACTAAGGTTTGTCGGGAACAAAAAATTTCCCAGAAATACCAACTACGGTTGGTTGGGAAGAAAATCTACCAACTAAGGTTGGTCGGGAACAAAAATCACCAACTCCGGTTGGTCGAAAAACAGTTGGTTAAACAAATGAAAGTTATTTCAGGGCTTAAAATTAAAAAGTGATCAATTTCTTGATACTTATGACAAGTTAAACTATTACCATAGTTGGTCAAAAAATTGAAATATCACCAACTCTGGTTGGTCGTCAGATGGTTATCATCAATTCAGGATAGTCAACAATAAGTTTTCTCCAACTTTAGTTGGTCGGCAATTTAAAATAACACAATATTGTTATCTTTTTAACAGATATACATGCATATTCATTAATAAATAAAAAGATGTTTTACAGAATATTTCCAAGACAATGACAATCGAGATTGCAAATAAAACGAGAAGTTTTTCATTAAATCCAGAGCAAAATACATTAAGAATGAAATACATATTTAAAAAATTATTACATCAAGATTCCTATTCTATTGGTTTCTTCCCCTCTGCCTTTGAAACAGGTTCTTTGCCAGCAGGAGGATCGTCTAAAGCATAGGGGGAATTTATGAAATTAAGGTCTTTGAGCATCCTGATGTTCATCACAGATGTCCGATCAAGTAGGTGCTCCGGGCGAGATATCTCAACGTTGGAATGAAGACTGTAGTCGCCGAGATATTTAGAGATTAAACACCGAGGGATTGCCCGAGCAGGAATCCAACTCATGTCGAGTTTGAATGGTGGCACTGGAAGGTCGAGCAACCCAGGATTATAGTAATACCACAAATAGTGACCATATTCCAATTGTAGCACACCCAAGGCATTTAGCCATCCTTGCTTGTACCCCTTGTTGTTCGACTGCTGGATTCGGTCATCGAGGTGATAGAGGACTTCATTATAGCCAGCCATCCAAAATTCTCTAGGCTTCTTGTGGAATTGGTAAGTCAACCTTTCCAACTGCTCGTGGATATTTTTTACAAAAAGTTCTTTATTCTTCAAGGCAGACTTTTGTGCAGAGAGCTGCTCATCCAAATTCATAATCTTCTTGGATATCTCAGCTAATGCTTGATTCTTTGCCATTAACTGGAAGGCCTGATTCTCCAAAGCTGATTGAGTTCTTTGCTCTTCAATAGTAAGCCGAGCAGCCCTTGCTCGTCCTCGAGAACCTCTTGCTCGATCGCGAGCAGAAGTAGAGGCTCCAGTTCTCTTCAAAGTCTCCAATTCGTCTCTCCAATTGGCATTTTTGACCTCTAAGAAAGAGAAACCCTCGTTGTTGACAGGGACCAAAGCGTTCGAGGAAGACGCTGCAGATTTCAACTGAGATATCTCTCCTCGCAGGTTATTATTTTCCTGCTCCAGCAACTTTGCGATCTGCCTATGCTCTTCAACCTCGGTCTTCAAAGTTCTCTCCTTTATGTTATAGGTAGCAATCAATCTATCATATCCTTTATCAGCACTTAGTTGCTGATACTTCTTCTCATATCCCTGGTGCAATAGGGTTATAGATTCCTTGTATTGTTGTTGAAGCTCCTCGAGAGTGCCCTGGAGGTCTTCAATCATCTCATAATATGCTACATTGTTAGCCACTGCCCGGTCGAGCAGACACTTTAAATATTGGTAGGCTTCAACTGCTCGTTCTAAAGCATCTGGACTGAGGATATCGACGATTTTAGATTCATTCAAGTCAGCATGGACAGCCTTGAAGTAGTCGTTACATTTTTTCATCAGTTCTGTATCATGGGCTGACAAGAGTTCCATTCTAGCCATAAACTATTAAAGAAAAGAGATGGAAAGAATCAATAAAATGCAGACAGAGCAAGAAGAATAAAGGCAGAGTAAGAAAAAGGGAATTAAGTTGCACAACAAAAACTCGATTTTTATTCATCAAAAGATAAGTACAAAGTTCAGGGTTAGATTCAACAGAAATAATAAAATTAAAGCCCGAGCAACTCTACAACTTCTCCTTGTGTTTTGCGACTTCCTTGGAAGGATGAGATGAGGAGGCTGGTTGCTCGAAGGATATTAGCAGTTGCTCGACAAGGGTGCTGGTAGATTGAAGTTTCTCGGTAGGAGTAATAGTTGGTTGGGGCTGCTCGTACCGAAGTTCAATAGTGGGGACCTGATCCCCAACCATCATTGAAGACTCTTCAGAGGCAGCTTCGTCCTCTTCTTCTTCGCCAGGGGAGGGAGGAGGACCATGAACATGGCGCTAAAAAAGTTCAGAACTCTCTGAAACCTTTAACTCCTGCAGAGCAGCTGTAACACCCCGTATTTTTGTATAGTTAATATTTAATTAATTCGGGAATTTTAAATTACTGGTGTGTTGTAATTTTAATTGAATTAATTATGGCAATATATATATTTAAATATTAATCGGGGAGTGAATGGTTAATGTTTAGGGAAATTTATTTACTAAGTGAATAGTAATAATTTAATTACGTCATTTTGAGTATTAATGACGAGGTATACACTTATCTCAACAGGGAGTCGGTATAGACTAAATTGGGTGTGAAATAAGGATTTTTATAAATTAATTCGGATGTCAATTCTGAGGGCGCGGTTGAGTCCGGATGGGTCGAGATAGTCAGAAAAGAGTACCCGGGGGTAGTAATTGGGTCTCGGGGTATTTTTGGGCATGGCCGGGCCCACACGGGGTGAGTTGGGCCACTTTAATTAAGCCCATTAGACTAAAAACGGGATTAAGGATTTTTAACCTAATTGGGAGATTAAGGGATGGCAGCCAACATAACTCTAAACCTAGGGTTTGAGAGGAGAATTGGGGGAAAGCAAATCAAGAACAAATTGGAGGTTATTGGAGCCAAATTAAGGGACATCAACAACGGATCAGACACTACGAACACTTAGAGGCAAGTGGTTAACTGTTTTTACTCCTAAATTGTGATTTCCAATTCATATTTTAGTGATGTGTAACTAAAATTCATTTTTGGAATAAATGGGTACATAATGGGGTTTTGTTAATGGAATCTTTATGAGTTCTTGGATGAAGAACATGAATCTTGAATGACTTAGGGTTTATTTGATGAACACAAGAGGTCAATCTGCCAGAATTTTTGATACAACTTTAAATGTATGTCATTTGAGTTGTACTTCGAATTAGAGTGTGAACCATACATGCCTGGAAAGGTATTTCTCTTAGCTATCCACTGAACTTGGAATCAGGTCAATAGGAGTTCTGTAGGGGGAGTAATCGACCTTTTACTAGAGGGTGTTTGATCTGTCAACATAGTAATCTTCCAGACTTTTAACGTGACTTTAAACGTGTGCGATTTGAATTTTACTTCGAATTAGAGTGTGAGCCATACATTACTGGAAAGGTATTTCTCTTAGCTATCCAATGAACTTGGAATCAGGTCAATCGGAGTTATGTAGAGGGAGAAATCAAAATTTTACTAGAGGGTGTTTAATCTGTCAGAAAATTTGAGATTTTTCTTTTTAAGCCTCAAATGTCTAAAATGTTATCGGGGAAGTGTTTGGGACCTTGATGAAATATATTGATGGAATAATGATATGGAAGTAGGTCTATGATTGAGTGTTGGACTTTAATTTTGTGAGAGAGTTAAAGTGGAGATTCATAGGCTTGATTGTGACGTACTCTAATTCGAGATGATAAGAATATAATTACGAAAAAGCATGAGCGAGCTTAAATTCGTTAGGTCAGTGGGTTAACAAGGGTAACTACTGAATTGATATAACAAGGGGTAACTAGGAACCTTAGAGTTGTGTGAATACTTGAATTAATACGAAAGTGAGATAAATTCGTAAAGCAAACAAGTACGGTGAATATTAGAGAGAAATATATTACGTACAAGTATGAAGAATTGAGTTGTGTAAATACCTACTGTTTTATAGGATTACTTGGGTTGTGAATGCCTATTGTGTGTTCCCTTGTGATAGGAACAAAGACTCGGGAAATATTAAGTTTCGGGCTAAGTAAGTGAGTCCGGGAATAATGATTGGGTGACACCAAGTTATTAAATTAATGGATGTGATAATTAATGAAGGTAGAGTCGGAGGGTAGACTCGAAAAAGTATTAAATTAATTGATGTTGTAATTAATTAGTTTAGGGTCGGGTTGTAGACCCGGAGTTTGGTATAAACTAATTATTGTGTAAATTAATTATATTAGAGTCAGACCACAGACTTGGATTTGTGTTGATTAATTAATGTGTAAATTAATTAAATAAGAGTCGGATTGTAGACTCGGGTGGGTATTAAATTAATGGGTGTGTTAATTAATTTAATGAGAGTCGGATTGTAGACTCGGGGAGGTATTAAATTAATGAGTGTGTTAATTAATTTAATTAGAGTCAGACCACAGACTCGGAGAAAGTATTATATTAATTGAGGCGTGAATTAATTATATTAGAGTCGGACCATAGGCTCGCGAGGATGATAAATTATTAAGTGAGAAAATTAATTACGTTGAGTCGGGCCACAGACTCAGGAAATTACAAGCAGGGTACGGGATTTTTAGTGCACGGTAAAGCCGGGGTTTATATTATATATATACGGTGTAGTGATAGTATATATATACGTGTTCATATATTGTGTGTGATATTAAATTACATGCAGTGTACGGGATTTTGAGTACACGGTAAAGCCTGGGTTTATATTATATATATACGGTGTAGTGATAGTATATATATACGTGTATATATTGTGTGTGATATTAAATATCAGTGACTAGATATTTATTCAATTTATATACCCTAATGCTATCAAGGGAGGTTGCGCGATGTGGGTGAATCCCCTAGCTTGAGGAGTAGGGCGAGTATATCCCGAGGTCATAGCGTCCGTTATATATGGGTGAGGGATGTATCTCACTTTCAGGGAAGGAATATGACCGCCTCCACTTCGTTTATATTTTGGTCCAAGTTGGTGAGCGATTCTAACTTGGGGAAACTAGGTTTTGTGAGCACACCTAGTGAGATAGCATTCTAGAGGGAATCATCCGGTGAGGGTAAACTCGGAAGGATGGATACACGTATGATATATGTGTGGATGTTAGTAAAGGTACGTATAATATGGTAGTAAATATTATATGTAGGTGATAATACAGTGTGTGATGTATTTACTTTATATAACTCGGGTTACAGTTATATGCAGTTAATTAATGAGAAATTAATTAAGTTAATCATTTGTGGGAATAATACAGAGTGTGATGTATGTACTTTATATAACTTGTGAGACGGTTATATGCTGCTATTTAAGAGGAATTAATTAAGTTAATTGTGAAATAACTTATAATTCAAGAATCATTATACTCGGGTTAGAGTAGTATGGCAAGGGAAGGTTATACCAGGACTAGTTGGACGGGGTAGTACAACTAGGTGGGGTTAAAGTAACCGGTAGGTGTGCACAATAGTGGAGGGGTGAGAATGTCCACAAGGGAGTGCGACACTAACTTAAATATGAAGCGCATTCATGCATTTTAAATTACTGCAGTTAATTCACTTGCTAAATATTTTCAAAATATTTTGGGTTCTAACCCTTGCTATAAAACTATTTTCAAAACCTTTTAGGTGTCCAGCCACAGGGACGCCAGGATTGATATTCTATTCCAGGGACACGGAGTTGCGGCATATGTGGATGCTAGCAGGAGTTTGGATTAGACACATCATTCATTCATTCCTAGAGTAGGAATCTTGTATCAGTCTCAGTTTTATTTAGGGCTTGTAGCCCAAACTTCTCGGTACAGTTTTCAGGTGTAATTTATTCAGGTGTTGAATATTTGTATTTGGATTATTTTTTTGGTGGCCGGTGATTTATTCGGCAAGTTGTGTAATTACTATTCTGTTTACTTTCATTCAGTTGTGTGAATGGTTTATATTTTAATTCCGCATGTACTGTTTTGTTTAATTAAAAAGTTAAAATTGGCACCAGTTTTTGGAATACTAGGTGGTTAGTAAGTTTTAAAAAGTTTTCGACAGTGATGCTAAGGATGATCCAACTGGGATTCCTGTTTTAATTTGGTATAGGACTGATCACCCGGTATTTTATTAGGCGGGGTGTCACAAATGGTATCAGAGCATCAGGTTCTAGTGTCCTTAGGATCTGTGCGGCTTTTCACGTTTCAGCTTAGCAATCTTTGATATAGAGCCCTATCATAGGATTGTTGTATTCTCATACGTATGCGCATATACGTTCTTCTGCAAAAAATTTATTTGAGAGTGAACTCATACAATTCAATTCTAATTCCAGATGACGCCCAGGAGGGAGAGAACAGTTAGGGCAACAGGGGGAGATGAGACGGGGGAGGCCCGTTAGGAGAACGAACTACCACAGCAACGGCCATAGATGATTTTGGCAGCATAGGTCACTGAAATAGTGGCACAGGTAGTTGGACCAACGGTGGTCACAACGGCAAGGTACTTTCCACGGAATCAGCCACAAGTGTTAGTGGCGTCGGATGTTCAGACTCACGCAGGGTCGTCGGGGTGGAAACAATAAAGAGAGGTTATTTTAGCGGGAACCCACCAAAGTTGCGAGGGGGTTCAGGTGTAGTACTAGCGTGTCAAGGAAGAGAGGATCCAGCGTCACCTACGCATAGGAGATTGCGATGGGGTGCGAAAGTAAATGCTATCCACTTGTAGTTAGTGGGAGCGATGCTACAGTGGTGGGAGTCGATCACCACAGTTGAGGAAAGAGACACACTAGCTACTGCAGAGTTTTGGGTGCGGTTCGACCGCAAGTATTTTTCCTTCAGCGGTTGAGACCGAAATGAGGAGAAAATTTTGTGAGGTGACTCAAAGGGAGACCGTTCAGTGGCCGATTATGAGGAAGAATTCACTCGTTGGCAAAATTTGGTACCGGATGAGGTAAGCGAGGAAAAGAGAAAGAAAGCAAAGTTTATGGATGGGTTAGTCTGGAGAATCAGACAACATCTAATTGATAATTTCGCATTAGTAGATTATACTGATGTCATTAACGTAACACTCCGGTACTGTTGGGAATATCTCTTCCACGCGAAAGGAAGCGGGAAGGGAGTGGGGACTAACCAGTCGGATGAGGCAGAAGGGAATAATACCAGTGGGGTATCCCAGCAGCAGACTGAGGGAGATCAGGGGCAGGATTTCCAGCAATGAAATCATGCTAAGCGATCTAGAACTGGAGGCTATTGGCGGGATGGCCAGGAATTCCAACAAGGTTGGCATGAAAGGGATCAGTGGCAGGGTGAACATATTAGAAAGTGTTTCGTTTGTGGGAAAATCGAGACACATGAAGAGATATTGCCTTAAGCGAGGCAGGGATCAACTACAGGACGAGGTTCTGGATTTACAGCCACTAAAGCAAATCACGGGTGCATTCGGGCAGGGAGAAGCTGCTCCGGAAATCGAGAACCAGTCGTTGCAGCTGGAGTATAGAAGTAATTATTTTACCCTAGGGGCATGGGGTATATTGTTGAGTGACAAAGAGGATGTCATAGTATAAGACTTATTTTTCACTAGAGTTCGCAGGTGAGTCGAACTTAGTGGGTGCGTTGGCGGTAGCAGCCATAGCATGTGGGTAAACTTTCCGTAGGGTAGCGGAGTTCCTTAGTGTTCTTCATGGGAGAGTGGAGGCGTACACTGAGTGATTGGTTGAATTATGCGAGGAATTACTACTTTCGAGAATTATGGGAGTAGGGTTGATAATACTTTTTAAACATCGGCTGGATAGCGATGGAATTTAACTATTGTGGATAGTGGAGTTAAATTTTGGTGTCCGCGACACCAGGGTATGGTTGGTACTAGGTATCACCGGAGAGGGCGTATAGCCTATATATATGTGGGTATATATGTTGTATTACGTGGTGCAATAGCACATAGTGAGGTTTTGTGTTCTCACATTTTATCCCGGTAAATGGGGATGTTTACTGAAGTGAATCAGGGTGGTTAAATTGATTTTCGAGCAAAGAGAGATAGCTCGGGGTTTATTTCGTGCAAGGACTAGTGGTAGTAAGGGCGCGGTATTTCATGTTGTCTTCGGTAGCATAAGGGTAAGCGTATATACTTTTGCGTTGAGAGACAAGTATTTATGGGGAGAGGTTTGAACGTTAGCACATGGGTTGGGCACCCGGGTTAATTAAGGCAAAATTTTGTGCTGTTAAGCATGGGTATAGGGTGTATGGGCGCCCTGGTAAAGTTAAATGCATACTTGTGTAACGTATTATTAGAATCGGATGGGATAGATATAGCGGGCTTGGAGGCACTTGACTAGTGAGTAATATGTGAATACTGGAACACTAGGTTTATCTTAATTTCGAGGACGAAATTCCTTTGTAAGGGGGGAAGTATGTAACACCCCGTATTTTTGTATAGTTAATATTTAATTAATTCGGGAATTTTAAATTACTGGTGTGTTGTAATTTTAATTTAATTAATTATGGCAATATATATATTTAAATATTAATCGGGGAGTGAATGGTTAATGTTTAGGGAAATTTATTTACTAAGTGAATAGTAATAATTTAATTACGTCATTTTGAGTATTAATGACGAGGTATACACTTATCTCAACCGGGAGTCGGTATAGACTAAATTGGGTGTGAAATAAGGATTTTTATAAATTAATTCGGATGTCAATTCTGAGGGCGCGGTTGAGTCCGGATGGGTCGAGATAGTCAGAAAAGAGTACCCGGGGGTAGTAATTGGGTCTCGGGGTATTTTTGGGCATGGTCGGGCCCACACGGGGTGAGTTGGACCACTTTAATTAAGCCCATTAGACTAAAAACGGGATTAAGGATTTTTAACCTAATTGGGAGATTAAGGGATGGCAGCCAACATAACTCTAAACCTAGGGTTTGAGAGGAGAATTGGGGGAAAGCAAATCAAGAACAAATTGGAGGTTATTGGAGCCAAATTAAGGGACATCAACAACGGATCAGACACTACGAACACTTACAGGCAAGTGGTTAACTGTTTTTACTCCTAAATTGTGATTTCCAATTCATATTTTAGTGATGTGTAACTAAAATTCATTTTTGGAATAAATGGGTACATAATGGGGTTTTGTTAATGGAATCTTTATGAGTTCTTGGATGAAGAACATGAATCTTGAATGACTTAGGGTTTATTTGATGAACACAAGAGGTCAATCTGCCAGAATTTTTGATACAACTTTAAATGTATGCCATTTGAGTTGTACTTCGAATTAGAGTGTGAACCATACATGCCTGGAAAGGTATTTCTCTTAGCTATCCAATGAACTTGTAATCAGGTCAATCGGAGTTCTGTAGGGGGAGTAATCGACCTTTTACTAGAGGGTGTTTGATCTGTCAACATAGTAATCTTCCAGACTTTTAACGTGACTTTAAACGTGTGCGATTTGAATTTTACTTCGAATTAGAGTGTGAGCCATACATTACTGGAAAGGTATTTCTCTTAGCTATCCAATGAACTTGGAATCAGGTCAATCGGAGTTATGTAGAGGGAGAAATCAAAATTTTACTAGAGGGTGTTTAATCTGTCAGAAAATTTGAGATTTTTCTTTTTAAGCCTCAAATGTCTAAAATGTTATCGGGGAAGTGTTTGGGACCTTGATGAAATATATTGATGGAATAATGATATGGAAGTAGGTCTATGATTGAGTGTTGGACTTTAATTTTGTGAGAGAGTTAAAGTGGAGATTCATAGGCTTGATTGTGACGTACTCTAATTCGAGATGATAAGAATATAATTACGAAAAAGCATGAGCGAGCTTAAATTCGTTAGGTCAGTGGGTTAACAAGGGTAACTACTGAATTGATATAACAAGGGGTAACTAGGAACCTTAGAGTTGTGTGAATACTTGAATTAATACGAAAGTGAGATAAATTCGTAAAGCAAACAAGTACGGTGAATATTAGAGAGAAATATATTACGTACAAGTATGAAGAATTGAGTTGTGTAAATACCTACTGTTTTATAGGATTACTTGGGTTGTGAATGCCTATTGTGTGTTCCCTTGTGATAGGAACAAAGACTCGGGAAATATTAAGTTTCGGGCTAAGTAAGTGAGTCCGGGAATAATGATTGGGTGACACCAAGTTATTAAATT
Source organism: Sambucus nigra (assembly GCA_949130495.1). NCBI lineage: Eukaryota > Viridiplantae > Streptophyta > Magnoliopsida > Dipsacales > Adoxaceae > Sambucus > Sambucus nigra. The sequence goes on along the minus strand of OX422217.1, from coordinate 598,266,700 downwards.
AATGGATGTGATAATTAATGAAGGTAGAGTCGGAGGGTAGACTCGAAAAAGTATTAAATTAATTGATGTTGTAATTAATTAGTTTAGGGTCGGGTTGTAGACCCGGAGTTTGGTATAAACTAATTATTGTGTAAATTAATTATATTAGAGTCAGACCACAGACTTGGATTTGTGTTGATTAATTAATGTGTAAATTAATTAAATAAGAGTCGGATTGTAGACTCGGGTGGGTATTAAATTAATGGGTGTGTTAATTAATTTAATGAGAGTCGGATTGTAGACTCGGGGAGGTATTAAATTAATGAGTGTGTTAATTAATTTAATTAGAGTCAGACCACAGACTCGGAGAAAGTATTATATTAATTGAGGCGTGAATTAATTATATTAGAGTCGGACCATAGGCTCGCGAGGATGATAAATTATTAAGTGAGAAAATTAATTACGTTGAGTCGGGCCACAGACTCAGGAAATTACAAGCAGGGTACGGGATTTTTAGTGCACGGTAAAGCCGGGGTTTATATTATATATATACGGTGTAGTGATAGTATATATATACGTGTTCATATATTGTGTGTGATATTAAATTACATGCAGTGTACGGGATTTTGAGTACACGGTAAAGCCTGGGTTTATATTATATATATACGGTGTAGTGATAGTATATATATACGTGTATATATTGTGTGTGATATTAAATATCAGTGACTAGATATTTATTCAATTTATATACCCTAATGCTATCAAGGGAGGTTGCGCGATGTGGGTGAATCCCCTAGCTTGAGGAGTAGGGCGAGTATATCCCGAGGTCATAGCGTCCGTTATATATGGGTGAGGGATGTATCTCACTTTCAGGGAAGGAATATGACCGCCTCCACTTCGTTTATATTTTGGTCCAAGTTGGTGAGCGATTCTAACTTGGGGAAACTAGGTTTTGTGAGCACACCTAGTGAGATAGCATTCCAGAGGGAATCATCCGGTGAGGGTAAACTCGGAAGGATGGATACACGTATGATATATGTGTGGATGTTAGTAAAGGTACGTATAATATGGTAGTAAATATTATATGTAGGTGATAATACAGTGTGTGATGTATTTACTTTATATAACTCGGGTTACAGTTATATGCAGTTAATTAATGAGAAATTAATTAAGTTAATCATTTGTGGGAATAATACAGAGTGTGATGTATGTACTTTATATAACTTGTGAGACGGTTATGTGCTGCTATTTAAGAGGAATTAATTAAGTTAATTGTGAAATAACTTATAATTCAAGAATCATTATACTCGGGTTAGAGTAGTATGGCAAGGGAAGGTTATACCAGGACTAGTTGGACGGGGTAGTACAACTAGGTGGGGTTAAAGTAACTGGTAGGTGTGCACAATAGTGGAGGGGTGAGAATGTCCACAAGGGAGTGCGACACTAACTTAAATATGAAGCGCATTCATGCATTTTAAATTACTGCAGTTAATTCACTTGCTAAATATTTTCAAAATATTTTGGGTTCTAACCCTTGCTATAAAACTATTTTCAAAACCTTTTAGGTGTCCAGCCACAGGGACGCCAGGATTGATATTCTATTCCAGGGACACGGAGCTGCGGCATATGTGGATGCTAGAAGGAGTTTGGATTAGACACATCATTCATTCATTCCTAGAGTAGGAATCTTGTATCAGTCTCAGTTTTATTTAGGGCTTGTAGCCCAAACTTCTTGGTACAGTTTTCAGGTGTAATTTATTCAGGTGTTGAATATTTGTATTTGGATTATTTTTTTGGTGGCCGGTGATTTATTCGGCAAGTTGTGTAATTACTATTCTATTTACTTTCATTCAGTTGTGTGAATGGTTTATATTTTAATTCCGCATGTACTGTTTTGTTTAATTAAAAAGTTAAAATTGGCACCAGTTTTTGGAATACTAGGTGGTTAGTAAGTTTTAAAAAGTTTTCGACAGTGATGCTAAGGATGATCCAACTGGGATTCCTGTTTTAATTTGGTATAGGACTGATCACCCGGTATTTTATTAGGCGGGGTGTCACAGCAGCCACCCAACCATCCCTGAAATATTTAAGGCTGCCATACTCCATTTGTGAGATCATGGCAGCCAAACCCTTATTCCAACCTTTGTCCCAGCCAGCACTAATGGACTTTTTCACAACCAATTTTCTTTTCACTTTATCCGAGGAAATCTTCTCAGATAGAAGTTCCTCGGCAGCTTTCAATTTCTTTTCTGCCTCTTCTTTCTGACGGTCAGCTTCACGGAGTTTGCCTAGTTCCTCTTCAGCAGTTTTAAGCTTGGTCTCAAGCTCTCCATCATTCTTGAGCCTTTCTTCAAGCTCTTCATTCTTCTTCTTAAACTCTGTCATTTTCCTCTCCAACTCCTTAGAGACTTCAACAACTTTATCTCTCTCTTGCTCGGTGGCTTTTAGTGGCTTCCCCCAAGCAACTTTATCTTCGTCATACTTCTGACGAGAATCCTTTAAAGATTGGAATAATCCAGTAAAAGTCTCCTCCACACCTGAAGAGGAGCACGAAGCTTTAATAGCTTCATCCCTTTTCAGAATGGTGTTGAAACAAGTTACCAACTGGAAAAGAAAATAACTGTATGTCAGTACAGGGACAAAACATTGAAAAAATGAAAGTTTAAAATAGTAATACTAACTGAGGAAATGTGTTGAGCTGCCAAGTTAGTAACCTTCTCCCGAGAAAGATTTTCTTCAACACCTTAGATCTCGGGGATAATCCGAGACTTCACCGAGCTCATGGCAGAGCTCGGAGCAACAAAAGTGGGAACACCACTTCCAGTAGTTGGAGGTCGAGAGATGGATTCAGCCAAATTGTCCGAGGAACTTTTCTTTAACTTACTCGTGGAAGCAGGAACATTCTCGACCAAGGATGTCGTCTTGGTCGGCGATATAACTACAACCTCGCCTGGAGGAGAAACAACTGTAATCTTGCTTGGAGCCACAGGGGGCTTCTCGGCAACCTTCTTAGTAGCAGCTGGAGGAGGTGGTGCATCAATTTGTCTTGTCCCTTTTTCTGGGACATCCTGCTTACTTTTCTTTGCCCCTTCAGCAGTATAGGCAGACTTATCGAAGAGGGCAGGAGCTCTTCTTCTCTTCATTCTGTCACTGAGAGGAATATGTGATTCAGGAGAAGAACCTTCAGAAGTTGGTGCTGGTTCTATCACTGGACGAGCAGTAAAAGACGAGGTGTAACTCTTATACTGCAACAAGTACGAAGATGATCTGATATGTTCATCGGCAACAGTTTGATGCAAACCCCATATAAGTTTCAGATGCTTTAAATTAACTTATGTCTCTTTTGGAGACCTTCTTTTGCTATCAACTGTAAATAAATGAAAATTAAAATATCAGTGACACATTTTATCAAACACAGAGAAAGCATAATTTCAAAAATAAAGTAAAAAAAACCTATCCCATTGCCATAGGGAGGACATCTAGGACCCTGATACACAGCATTTCCAATTAGTGGAGATTGTTGCCAATTTTCCATAACAACACCATGCTCGAAGTAATCCCTGTTGGCATCTGGGAGATTGACGACTAAAGCCCCATTTAAAAACCTAGTTTTCAAATAAAAAGTACTGTCACTGACAGCCCATCTGTAGCAACACATAATTTCTGGAATTCCGATACGAGTTCCATGAATCTGATTTAACCTATGGACCCCATTAACTATTCTCCATGTATTGGGGGCTATTTTCGCAGGTACCACGTCAAAGTATTGACAAAATTCCAGACACAAGGGGTTTGGGGGAAAAGAAAAGTCACATTCAGCTACAAAGAGACTGGGAAACCAATGTCCCTCAGCCAAACGAAAATAATCTGAAGGTTCAGAAAGTTCTTCCAAAATGACCTATGAAGGAATAGAGAAATCAGAACGAAATTTATCAAGCGACTCAATAAGGTAAACCATGATGAATAAAGGAAATAAAAAAGAAGGAAGGAGATCTTACAGAAAAAGGGTGGATCAGTTGACAACGAACGATGGTGTAACAACCCGCCTAATAAGATACTGGGCGATCACTCCAATATAAATTAAAACAGGAGTTTCATATGGATCATTCTTAGCATCACTGTCGAAAATCCATTTAATTACTAATATCCTATTAGGTGGCCGTTAAAAACTTTTACTAAACTACTCTTTTTAGCGCACAAATTAAAACATCCACAATTAAATGCGTAATCAACTGAAATAGAAATGAAAGGAACTAAAATAACCGAACACTCGGTCCAAAATACAACCATGTCGAATGTTGTACTGAAAGAATAAATAAATGCAATTGAGCCATTGGCTCGAATGTTTATACAATATCTCCTATCTAGAGTGCAAGGAAAAAAAACGTCTACCGATAACCTGCAAGCATCCACAGCTGCTGCAGCAGACGTCTGACTCGAAAGAGTTTCCATCCAGGCATCCCTGTGTCTGGACACCTATATATATACAATATAGAGAAAGAAAGGAGAGTAGACAAACGGGTCAGAGCCCGAATGTTTAGAAAATATTTTGCAAGTGCATAAATGCTTTATTTTTAGAAAAATAGTTTTATCTCATATTTAAATTGGTATCGCACTCTCGTGAGATACCCCTCACCTCTCCCCTAACAGTGCACTCCTAGCGCATCCCTAAACTTCCTAGTCAAGCTACCCTGCTAGACTAATCTAACACCCAACCACTATCTAACCTAGATAGTCAAACAGATGTACTAAGGGCTAAACTTCACTTTAATCTCGACGCTATGCCATGTTCGTGCGTGGGGTGTCTCGCGAAGCGAAATCCAAACAAGGAACCCCCCCAATACACTACTATGCAGCAAGGTCGATCTTTGAGATCCGCCAGTCCCTCAGTACAGAAAGATATATAATATATATATACCATAACATTTAATTAATATAAGAGCACTAAGGATTAAACTTCTCCCCAGTCTCAACACAGTGCCATATTCGTGCGTGGGGTGTCTCGCAAAGCGAAATCCAAACAAGGAACCCCCCCGATACACTACTATGCGGCACGGTCGATCGTCGGGATTCATTAGACCCTCGGCACCCAAATTATACATATACATACATCTACAATATATTTCCGGATAATATAAATATCTCCCGGACTGAGGATTACTAGATACATAAAGTATTTATAAATACTTATCCTTTTCATTTCAAAACTTCCATTTCCCTTCTCATATCCAGGAAATGTATTTAAAAGCCAATTCATTATCATGAATTGCTTTGATAAATCATATACCTTTTCAAAAGCCAGTTTTATTATCATAAAAATGCTTTCCTTATCAAAATATCCCATTTCCCTTTTCAGCAGAGGTCGATCGATCGACCCATGACCGTCGATCGATCGAAGGCTTCGATCGATCGACTCCCGATGATCGATCGATCGATCAAGTCGGGCAGCTTCTTCTCCGAGAAGCTCTTTCGGCCATGGAAGCTCCCCCCCAAGCTTCCATCTCTACACCCAACGGCCTACAACTTCTACCAACAACAAATACACTTATAATACGGGTCCTAAACATCCCAGGACCCGGAATCACCCAATATATTTGGTTAATTACTAAAATCTCCAATTTACCAATTTTAGGGGTTTATTCTTTTTATCTCCCGAAAACCCGTTTTATTCACGAATACCCAACCCAAAATCATTAGGGTTTGTTATACCAACAATGATATGAGATATTTATGCTCAAAAATAAATAAAGCAAGTAAACACTTACCTCGTGGATACAATCCGACGTCCTCGAGCCGAATCCCGCGGAGGCCGGCCGGAATCTCCCCCTTTTTCTTCTTTTCTTCCCTCTCTCTCTCTCTCTTCCTTCTTTTTTTTCTTCTTTCTCCCCTCTCTATCTCTATATATAGAGAGAAAAAGGGTTTTAACCCTAAAAACCCAAAAACGACTCGTTTACCCAATTACGAGCCTATTTAACTCCAAAATTACCCGGAACTTAATTTCGACAATCGGATACTCTTTTCCGACTATCTCGGACATTCCGAGACTCGTGGCGCAGTCGAAATTTCCATCCGAGGTACTTGACCGCAAATCACTATTTAGAGAAAATCTCCAAATTCCAAATTATACTTAATTATGGGATTTAATCGTCTCCAACAAGGACGGGTTATTACACTCCCCCCCTTACAACGGAATTTCGTCCTCGAAATTCGGATACAACCTACACCACCAATCTTAGGATCACTCCAAATCCTAATACCTCAAGGGAAACAATACTAACCCAACGGTTCCCAACCATATGCTACACGACTACCACAATCGCAAAGTGACTCTTATACGTCACATAATACCCATCATCTATAATGCCTATCGGCATGAATTACAACCTTGTATACCACTCCTATCGTAACTAGGCGGTACATCAAACTACCTTACCAAGGTGCCCATACACCTTTCTAACTTGTGCATATCAGCACAAACATTACGAACGTCTGACACGCATCACTCTCTCCCAATAAGGATCTCCTTTCCTCGGTGTAATACTCACCTATGGGTCCTCCGAACCCGCGCAATTCAATACTCCTAACCTCGGCGCTGCTAATACTAGCGAACCTATATCCTAAAAATGCTACGATCTATGCGTTACCCTACCTACACGAAACTAATATAATCCTAAGTATGTCCCTAGTGCCCAAGGCCTCTCATAACTCCAGACAAGTGCTTGGTTTCATGCGTGGGACGTCTCGCCAAGGCGAAATCCAAACATGGAACCCTCCCGTTACACTACTCCCTCGCGTAATCGGTCATCGAGATATAGCGACCCAAGGCACAGAAGCGGGACGTCCTAAAACCTACTAGGCTAGCCTACGAACGCATTCCTACTGTCTTATCATTCCGCCCATACAGAAGGAAACCTAACTAATCAAAGTGCCCACTTTCTATAGAAAGTGTCACGAACATGATACCCAAAATGTAGCTCCTCAAAACTTGCCTTTTCATTAAGGCCTGACTATAGTCCTCAAATCAATTTCTATAAGTCCAACCTCACCCACCCATTTGTGGCGAAGGGACCACTTTAGTGCTTCTCCATAGCACCATATTTCCATAAGCATATTAACATTATGTGGTTCATAGCCTATAGTGGTTCATCCACACTATAAGACCTTTCCACAAGATCAACATCCTTGCATCCCATAACAGCTCCCCACTCCCGACGCCGTTAAGAGTCATGTGTGGAGTGTCTCGCAAAGCGAAATCCAAACAAGGAACCCCTCCACACATTAACCCTTGACTTCGTTGGTTGTGGAGTTCAGTCATTTCAACATGCAACTGGGATAACCCCATCCCCTAATCCAACAAAAGGTGATCTGAGCTCCTATCTCTAACTAAGAGTCATACCACCCTGCGCTCGCACTCATTCCTAAGTCCTTGCGCAAATCAATACTGAACTAAATCTTACCGCTCAACAACGATTTTGTGGGCCTTAAATTATATCTATAAGGTTGCCATATATACCATCCAATAATAAGGAAGCCTCTGCTCATCGAGGTTCCATAAATCCATAATAACAAAGGTGTACTCAACCTGTATCAAGATGAGACACCACCATAACAACCTGTTCCCTCCAGGAACTGCGGACACGATAGACTTGCCATCATTTAGCCAGATATCGCTCCGTTACACTATATACCGTATATGTATATATACAAAATATAATCACCCGCCTCTATGGCGAATGAAGGAAAATAAAATTCCGCTATTGCGGAAAACACATAGTCATACATTATAATGTTATCGAGACCGCCACAACTCAAAATACACACACGAGTCCAGGGCTAACTAATACCGCGACTTTATCTAGTCACGCCAAATATACCTCCTCAATTAAGGTAAAACTCATAACAACATCTTCGCCTTTATTCACTATCGGCCTCTAGCCGAACCTTATGTGAATAATCCAAAACAGCATTCTTCTCGTCCTGCTGATTCATGGGGACTCACGGTTAGAACTATCCGTAAGATCCCTTTCTACTCCCTATCTCCACGGGGAAATCCAACTTTAGTACCACACCTTACTACGGCGGCACTAAGGTACTCGAACTACTATGCTTTAGTAGTCATTGAGATAATCCTTAACAATTACCATAGAGAGAGTGACCTCTACTAAGGTACTCATCCCAACCTTCTACCAGCTGCACCGGCTAAGCCTCACCTCCTGCTGCCATCCAAGCTCCGCACACGATCCACAACGAGCGCGCAAAAGATTTCTATAATCTTATAATATGGCAGGAGAACGAAATCTCGCAATAGAAATCAACAATCCTATTCCTGAGGCTCTATAACAAATCGAGAGCAATGCTGAAAGCGTAGTACGTCCGCACAGATTCCTAAAGACACTAGAACCTGATGCTCTGATACCATCTGTAACAACCCGCCTAATAAGATACCGGGCGATCACTCCAATATAAATTAAAACAGGAGTTTCATATGGATCATTCTTAGCATCACTGTCGAAAATCCATTTAATTACTAATATCCTATTAGGTGGCCGTTAAAAAATTTTACTAAACTACTCTTTTTAGCGCACAAATTAAAACATCCACAATTAAATGCGTAATGAACTGAAATATAAATGAAAGGAACTAAAATAACCGAACACTCGGTCCAAAATACAACCATATCGAATGCTGTACTGAAAGAATAAATAAATGCAATTGAGCCATTGGCTCGAATGTTTATACAATATCTCCTATCTAGAGTGCAAGGAAAAAAAACGTCTACCGATAACCTGCAAGCATCCACAGCTGCTGCAGCAGACGTCTGACTCGAAAGAGTTTCCATCCAGGCGTCCCTGTGTCTGGACACCTATATATATACAATATAGAGAAAGAAAGGAGAGTAGACAAACGGGTCAGAGCCCGAATGTTTAGAAAATATTTTGCAAGTGCATAAATGCTTTATTTTTAGAAAAATAGTTTTATCTCATATTTAAATTGGTATCGCACTCTCGTGAGATACCCCTCACCTCTCCTCTAACAGTGCACTCCTAGCGCATCCCTAAACTTCCTAGTCAAGCTACCCTGCTAGACTAATCTAACACCCAACCACTATCTAACCTAGATAGTCAAACAGATGTACTAAGGGCTAAACTTCACTTTAATCTCGACGCTATGCCATGTTCGTGCGTGGGGTGTCTCGCGAAGCGAAATCCAAACAAGGAACCCCCCCGATACACTACTATGCAGCAAGGTCGATCTTTGAGATCCGCCAGTCCCTCAGTACAGAAAGATATATAATATATATATACCATAACATTTAATTAATATAAGAGCACTAAGGATTAAACTTCTCCCCAGTCTCAACACAGTGCCATATTCGTGCGTGGGGTGTCTCGCAAAGCGAAATCCAAACAAGGAACCCCCCCGATACACTACTATGCGGCACGGTCGATCGTCGGGATTCATTAGACCCTCGACACCCAAATTATACATATACATACATCTACAATATATTTCCGGATAATATAAATATCTCCCGGACTGAGGATTACTAGATACATAAAGTATTTATAAATACTTATCCTTTTCATTTCAAAACTTCCATTTCCCTTCTCATATCCAGGAAATGTATTTAAAAGCCAATTCATTATCATGAATTGCTTTAATAAATCATATACCTTTTCAAAAGCCAGTTTTATTATCATAAAAATGCTTTCCTTATCAAAATATCCCATTTCCCTTTTCAGCAGAGGTCGATCGATCGACCCATGACCGTCGATCGATCGAAGGCTTCGATCGATCGACTCCCGATGATCGATCGATCGATCAAGTCGGGCAGCTTCTTCTCCGAGAAGCTCTTTCGGCCATGGAAGCTCCCCCCAAGCTTCCATCTCTACACCCAACGACCTACAACTTCTACCAACAACAAATACACTTATAATACGGGTCCTAAACATCCCAGGACCCGGAATCACCCAATATATTTGGTTAATTACTAAAATCTCCAATTTACCAATTTTAGGGGTTTATTCTTTTTATCTCCCGAAAACCCGTTTTATTCACGAATACCCAACCCAAAATCATTAGGGTTTGTTATACCAACAATGATATGAGATATTTATGCTCAAAAATAAATAAAGCAAGTAAACACTTGCCTCGTGGATACAATCCGACGTCCTCGAGCCGAATCCCGCGGAGGCCGGCCGGAATCTCCCCCTTTTTCTTCTTTTCTTCCCTCTCTCTCTCTCTCTTCCTTCTTTTCTTTCTTCTTTCTCCCCTCTCTATCTCTATATATAGAGAGAAAAGGGGTTTTAACCCTAAAAACCCAAAAACGACTCGTTTACCCAATTACGAGCCTATTTAACTCCAAAATTACCCGGAACTTAATTTCGACAATCGGACACTCTTTTCCGACTATCTCGGACATTCCGAGACTCGTGGCGCAGTCAAAATTTCCATCCGAGGTACTTGACCGCAAATCACTATTTAGAGAAAATCTCCAAATTCCAAATTATACTTAATTATGGGATTTAATCGTCTCCAACAAGGACGGGTTATTACAGATGGAAGGAATGAACGCACAAGATAGAGAGGAAATGGAGAACTCAAAGATACAAATTTGAAAAAGTAAAAAACGATAGGATTTTCTGCAACGCTTAAATACCTCACCTTGGGAATGGGTAAAAATAATGATTATAAAGAAAGACGTTTGCGCTATCAGCGGCTAAAAAGATAAAAAGGGCACGAAGACCGAATCAGTTAGAAAAATTCGAAAAGTCTGATTCTATGATTTCGAAAGGAAAAATAAATACAAGGAAAACACTCCTAAAATTCAGGATAACCATTTAATCCCGCCATATTTCGAGAAGAATGTTCCACACTCCTCAACCTCGAACTGTGAAACATTGGGGGCTTCTGTTGATACCAAATTTAGTCTGCTGACGTGGACCAATTATGTGAGGACACGTGTCAATCCACATGGCACTCGCGAACATTTTTGACAACACCTTGACTCCGAGGAACTCAACTTCCCAGACCAACTCAGACGCTCCGAACAATAAATGTCCTCCGAGGAACTTTACTGCACCGAGCAACTCCTGAGTACCGAGCTACTTTGGCGGTCCGAGCAGCTTAAGCGGTCCGAGCTGCATCTCGTACAGAGCATTAATGTTAGGATCATGAACAGATTTACTGCGCATTAAATGCTTATTATTATCATACAGATGTACACGCCTATTGGACAGCTATGTATTACCCTTTCACATGTATAGACTCAGGGCTATAAATACATTGTATCATCCTCATTAGCAGGGGACTCGGAATTTCTTGGTAAAACCTGTTATAGAGAATTCCCAAACAGTCAATATTAACAAAAACAGTGGACGTAGGCCATTCTTATAAGGCTGAACCACTTTAAAATTCTTTTGTCTTATTTATTTTTATCTGTGATTGAATAATTAGAGATAATCTAATTTTTTACATCAACAACTATGTATGATTTTTCAAGACTTAATCAGGATGTGCAAACCCATTTTTTATATTTTTCCATCCGAACACCCTCATAAATAATATATCTTTTATTTTTTCTTGAGGTGATCTATTTTTCTCTCCTTAGATAAATCCTATTGGCCCCATTTTTGGCATATTTATCTTTTTATTGCCTTAATTTTTTCTTTGGGCTCTTTTAAACAATTTTTTTCATGATGAGTTAATTTTATACTCTCTCAGCCTTTTTCGTGAACACTAATCATTTTTTGGAATTTAATTCCCTACCAGTTATTACATGCACTACTTTCATTGTCAAGTTTTATTGCATTTGATTCATTTTAAAGACAAGATTGATATGGAAACACTTCGACCAACAAGTGATTTGACAAGTAGAATAATCAAACAAATCCGTGCAAGTGTGCATTAAAGGAAACTAAGAGTCAAACATGTAGGTAGTACTATCAAATTTCATCTTAATAACTCCAAACATTATAAAGCACAAAAATGATTGATGACGCATATCAAAACACTATCAAATAATCACATGGATATGAAATGAAATTGTGACTCGATCATCCTAAATGTTCATCCATAAACGGTGTAAACAAAATATAAAACTCTTTTTCTCTTTTTTAAAAAAATGTATCAAAATAAAATCTTTTTGGCCTTTTCAAATTTTCTCAAAAAAATATTTTTCTATTTTTCCAAAAATTTTCAAAAACGTTTTTTTTTTGTTTTTTCAAAAAATATATCAAAAAAAGAAAACATAACTACAAAAATGGTACACGCTAGCAATAGGCATAAAATATCATCATGAAAATCATCATATTCTAACAAATAAGTCTAAACATCAACCAGTAGGTGCTATGGAGTTTTCCGAAGGTGGTAACATCCTATGAAAAACATCCATCAAATCATGTGAAGTTTTAACTAAAAACTTTACCTTCTCCCTAATATGTGCAAACTCTCTCCTATAATCATCTGAAGCAACATATGTGGGTGCGTGTGTGTGAACACATGGAGTAACAAAATGTGATGCATTACTAAACTTAAAAACAAAGCTCCCTAAGGTGTCCTCACTTCTTACAATGGGTGCAAACATATACATGCTTAGGAACACCTCTCTCAAAAATTCTACCGCGAACTCTCCTATCCTGAACGGGATGACTAGGTGGGTGGTGTTAAGAGGCATATAGATCTATCACAAACTTGAAAATCATCTTGGGTGCAATGTGTGAAGTGGACGCACCATCATGACCTATTCTTAGTATCTCAACATTACCCAAAGCGGGACTGAGGAGCATCTCAACATCACCATCATGACAGGTGATGCCTCATTTTTTACCTACCTTGAGGATTGTAAGGATGGTAGAGTCGCCTTTGGAGATGGGAGCAAGTCTAGCATTGTAGGACGAGGTACAGTAGAGTTACCAGGATATCCTAAGCTAGAGAATGCTTTGTACGTCAAAGGATTGAAAGAAAACCTTCTCAGCATTAACTAGCTGTGCGACACTGACTTTATCATAAAGTTTGACTAGGACACGTGTAATGTCTATAATCAATCCAGTAAACTTTTAGTGCGAGGGGTGAGGACAGAGGATAATTGCTATGGGACTGAGCCCACGTCCTCACTTGTTTGCCACAATGCCACGATCACTCCTATGGATCTGTGGCACCAACGTCTAGGCCACGTGAACGTTAGAGATTTGACTCGCTTAGCTAAAAAGGACCTAGTACGTGGCTTACCATCACTTGGAAAGACAACTTCCACGGTTTGTGGACCCTGTCAGTTGCGAAAGCAAATTCGTATCCCCCATAGGCATTTGCATTCCATTACCACCTCCCGTGTACTTGAGCTAATTCATATCGATCTTATGGGTCGCACTCGTACTGAGAGTATGGATGGTAAGAGGTATATCCTCGTAATGGTAGACGATTTCTTCTGATATTCGATTATAGGTTTTCTGAGAGAGAAATCCGATGTTGTAGAGTTTTTAACGACCAAGTGCCGTGTTCTGCAAAATCAATACGAAGTCACTATTAATAGGATACGTAGTGACAACGACACAAAATTTAAGGAAGAAAAGGTAGATCTTTACTGTGATAGCCTTGGGATCAAACATGAGTTTTTTGCTGTGAAGACTCCTCAGCAAAATAGGATTGTTGAGAGAAATAATAGGACGATCCAAGAAATGGCTAGGTCTTTGCTTCTAGGTCGTAAAGTCTCTAGGAGATTTTGGGCAGAGGCAGTGTCTACTGCATGTCACACGGTGTATAGGCTTTACCTGTGTCCACATACACTTACAACGCCTTATGAATTGTGGACTAGCAGGAAACCAAACCTTGCATATTTTTGTATCTTTGGGAGTAAATGCTACATCCTACGGAAAAGAGAGCAATTAGGAAAGTTTGACTCTCGGAGCGAAAGAGGGAATATTGATAGGATATTAATCAAATAGTAGAGCATACCAGGTTTTTAACCTGAAGAGCTCTAAGGTTATGGAGTCAATAAATGTCACTGTGCAAGATGACGGACCTCCGACGGTTATTGATCCTAACCTTTAGTGTAAGGATGAGGACTTTTCTGGAAGCGATTTACTTATCCCTCACCCACACCCTGTGGACCCTACTCCTGTGTTAGGGGACACACCTGCTTGGGTTCCCAAGAGTCATGATCCCTCTGCCATTGTTGGCGATCCCACTTTGGGGGTCAAGACTCGTGCTCAGCTAGAGAATGTTGTTAGCCATCTTTGATACACGTCCAAAGTCGAGCCCAAGAATCACAAAGAAGCACTCAAGGATGAACACTGGATAACTGCTATGCAAGATGAGTTGCTTCAGTTTAAAAAGAACAATGTCTGGGAACTTGTACCCCGACCTAGTGAGACTAATGTGATAGGTACCAGGTGGATTTTCAAGAATAAAATGAATGAAAATGGTACCATAATCCAAAATAAGTCTAGGTTGGTCGCTCAAGGCTACACACAGATAGATGGTGTAGACTTTGGGGAGACATTTGCTCCTGTTGTGAGGCTTGAGTCCGTCCTCTTACTACTCGCCATCGCATGTCATTTGCGCTTTAAGTTATATCAGATGGATGTCAAGAGTGCCTTTCTAAATGGAATTCTTCAGGAGGAGGTTTACGTGGAACAACCAAAGGGGTTTGAAGACCCTAAGCACTCGAAGCACGTCTACTATCTGAGGAAAGCCATGTATGGTTTGAAGCAAGCACCCCATGCTTGGTACGAGAGGCTTACTTCCTATCTCTTTGCCCGTGGCTTCAAGAGAGGGAGAGTTGATTTGATGTTGTTCATCAGGAGAGATGACGGTGCTATTTTGGTTACCCAGGTCTATGTGGATGACATAGTCTTTGAATCCATGTGCTCCCAGCATGCTCACCACTTTGACGAGGAGATAAAAAGTGAGTTTGAGATGAATATGGTATGTGAGCTTATATTCTTCCTTGGTCTCAAGGTTCGTCAGCTAGAGGATGGGATGTTCATCTCCCAATATAATTATGCTAGAAACCTAGTGAAGAAATTTGGTTTAGACTCCGCTAAGCATGCACATACACCTATGACTACTTCTATAAAGCTTAGTAAGGACACTTCAGGCAAGGACGTAGAGCAAATCTTGTATCGGAGTATAATAAGTAGTCTTCTCTACTTGAGTGCCAGTCATCCCAACATAGCCTTTAGTGTTGGAGTTTGTGCACGATATCAGGCGTCCCCGAAAGAGACACAATTACTCACTCTAAAACGTATAATCAAATACGTGAGTAGGACTCTCTCATATGGTATTTGGTATTCCTTTGATACCAATGACCGTTTGTCCGCCTATTCGGATGCCAATTGGGTCGGGGATATAGATGGTTGTAGAAGCACTTCTGGTGGGTGTTTCTATTTTGGTTCTGCTCTTGTCTCCTGGTTGAGCAAGAAGAAAAATTCCATCTCTTTGTCCACTGCAGAGGCTGAGTACATCGTCGCTAGGAGTTGTTGCATGCAACTCTTGTGGATGAAGCAGATGCTAGAGGATTATGGGATTTCACAGGACACCATGATCATTTCATGTGATAACACGAGTGCGATACACATATCCCACAATCCAGTCCATCATTCGCGCACAAAGCACATCAGGATACGCAAGCACTTTATACGTCAGTTAGTTGACGAGAAAGTCGTATCCCTGAGTTTCATACCCACCGACCTTCAGTTAGCCGATATATTCACGAAGCCTTTAGATGCCCTTAGATTTGAGAGTCTTAGAAAGTCTTTGGGAATTTGCACAGTTGACTGAGGGGTTGGTTTATGTCTAGGATAGGATGCATTGTCATGTTCATGTCATATGATTCCTATTCTTAGGTTGTATCATTTGTATTATTATTGTTTTATTTTATTTTTTAAAAAAAGATTTTCTTTATATAAAAATTTTCAAAAAGCACAAAAACATTTTATTTTGATAAAATTTTGAAAAATCCAAAAAAGATTTTTTGTTTTTTTTTTTGGATTAGCATTTAAGATAGCAGAGTCACAATTTCATTCCATTTATTCATGTGACTGTTTGATAGTGATTTGAGACACTACATCATTTCATCCATGTGATTTACATTGTTTGGAGTCTTTGAGATGTGATTAGTGATATCTTTCTACATATTTGACTCATATCTCTTTTATTGCACACATGCACGGCTATATTTGATTATTATACTTGTCTATCACATATTGGCTTGAGTGTTTCCATATCAATTCGGTATATTCAACGTACAATATGCGATAAAACTTGACAACATTGGAATGCATGTTATAACCGTTTGGTGAGACTGTGTGTTTATTTGAAAACGGAGAAGGGATGCAAAAGGTTCATTTAGGCTTTGCGAATACTAAGCCACCGTTAAAATGGACCTAAAAATTTGAGGAATTTTATTATCCGGGGTCCAAAGAGGTTAAAAGAGCCCGAAAAAATTTAAAGGTAATAAAAAGCAATACATGCCAAATATGGGCCATTAGGTTTCACCATCAATTCTTCAAAGTTTGGTAATTTATATTACCTCTATTCAAAATATAAATCTGAGGGAGTTTGGTTGGAGATTCTAAACGGGTTTGCACTTCCTTGAAAGTCCTAAAAAATCATGAAATCGTTTTGGACGTTATTGGTGTGGAAATCACTTTGGGCTTTGATTTGTTGATTTAATTAAGTCAATGTCTCATATTTCCATTTTTTTACACCAAAAGAAGATTTTGAGTTTATTCGTTAGGAGTATCTAATATTCATCGTGCACATATGTCATGTTTGTATGCATTGATTTTCCTATCGAATTTTATCACACCCATACATTTACGCTATCATCGACTTGGTTGTTTTGTGTTCGTTCATGGTGTGTTTCTTTGATTGTCTATTTTGTGTGAAAAATTATGAGAAATTCAAAAATAGCAGTTTCTTACCTTGTGACATTCTCCATTTGCATTTATTTCTACTTCTCATTTCTGTCTATTTGGGGACATAATAAAAAGGGGGAGAAAGAATTATCATAATATGGGGGAGTTTTGAGATGTTGATTATTATAAGCTAGTATCTATGTTTATCTCATTTCAAACTCGATACGTCACTTGGTATTTGCTTTATCTTATGTGTGTAGGTACTACATTGATGATCACTAAATTGCACACCTTGATGAGAAAGAGTTTGAAGATTTAAAGAACAAACGATGAAGACTTATTCATTTGTACCTTTCCAGTTTTGGGTTCATGGGAGGGTATTTTTATATAGGAAATTTGTTATTTGATAATTCAGATTTTTATGTATGCACCAGCATAGACATAGGGGGAGATTTGTAAGGACATATTTCTCATGTCCGTTATCTTGCATTTGTGTATATCGTACGCCGCTACATTTGGCACGTCTCTTCACGATCTCACACGAAGGCCTCAATCCAAATTCTGGGAATCATGCATTCAACATCTCCATCATGTGTCCCACATCTGCCTTAATGACTTCACGTTCAATGATTTTAGGGACTTAATGCAAGTGGTACGCAAGAGAAGTCAAAACAGTGAAAAAAGGCAAGATATGAAAGTTCAAGGGTATTTTGGTAATTTTAAAGCCACCGTCTGGAGGCTCGATCAACTGTAAATTTGAAGAGCTCGCCGAAATTAAAATACTGGAAGAAACAGCACGTCAATCCGAGCTACGGTGAAGAAGTTATGGTCTTTTGAAAATGGAGAAAATTTCGAGAAAAGACTTAGAAAAATGCTGAGTCCATTAAGCCCCAAACCAACAAAATTTTGCGAATCGAAGGCCAAACCGGTTCGGTGGGAGAACTGGTTCACGGTACACCTGAATCGATTCGGGGTACCTGACGCTGGCAAGTGTTTTAAAATCGTGAAATTCCTTTTGGATTCCTATAAAAGCCAACATCGGGGGAGTTATTTGATAAAACTTGGAGAGACGATTTTAAGAGTTCTAATTTCTCTAGTCTTCATATTTTTGAGTTCCAAGACTCATGTTTTGATTCACATATCATTGTCAAACCTTTTTGAATCCTTTTGTAACCCAAGAACACAACCTTGTGTTTGTTCAACCCTTGTGGAGAAGATGTCTTTCTTCTTTATTGCTGCTCACCTGGAGTTCCTGAGGGAGATTCCAGCAGACGACATCAAAATCGATGCCTGCGGGTATTTCTGTATCACACTGTATTTTCACTGTAATCCGTGTAACCGTCTCTTACAAAATTATAGTGAAAATATAAAGTTTTGCCCCTTTAGGTGATTTTTCCTCACATGTGTGTGTTTGAATGTTCTTTCTTGATTCTATCATCTTCAATCACACCTAGATGCATGTTTAGGATTTAATTAATAAAAACTGAGTTTAATTAAATAATTTCTTTATTTGAACACAAGCGCACTCGTTTCATAAAATATTTGTTGAACTGATTTAAAATGATTTGTTTCTAAAAAGTTTTCAAAAGAGGTACGATTTTGATTAATTTTCCACCCCCAAACAAAAGAGAACACCGTTCTCAGTGTTTAAAACTATATAGTAAAAGTGAAAAGAACATGGTAGGAAAGAGACACCATAATCAACCGCTAATGAAAATATACCGCATGATGGTAGCAAAGGTGGAACCTGAACAACATATGCAGCATAAAAATATGTACAAGTCTATAATGCATTATAAAATCAATTGGGGAGGATAGAACATCACCCCCAAATAGGATAAGACTCATACTCAAAAATAATATACGATGGTATGCCTCCCGATAGAGCTAAGTTTAATGTCTTCATCCAGACCGATCGAAGCTCACCTAAAAATAAGATATAATCTAGGATAGATTGGGGTTTCAGAAATGGAGAGGGTGATGGGAATCAACCCCAAACAAGACTGAACAGTCAGTCTTGATAAACTGGGTTACAAGGTCAATGCACTTGTATGGTAAAGTGATGTACTCGATGTAAAGCATCGGTGGACAAGGGGTGGGTGGGTATAAGGGTAGGGCAAAGACAAGTAAGGGTGAAGGTGAAGAGCCACCTATCACGATCCTTATTGATCATAAATGTGAGGGAAACAAGGGCCCGATAATTATGACGCTCTAATTGTATTTGGGCACAAAATGGTTACGCAAAAGTGATGGGGTGGGCTATAGAGAAAAGGAACGACCGTTCTATAAATGGACGATGATAATGGTCACACTGTGATACATCAATAAGATAACGAAATAAAAATCCCCACAACATGATAATGATGAACATGGAGGAACAATCACGTAAGTGGGGAGAAGCAAAAATACTTTTTTGGATAGGATGGTAGATGAAAACAGCAGGAGCCACTACACCAAATCTACCGAATTGGCACGGTCATTGACCTTGATAAGTTCATTAGACTTGTCACGGTACTTGACCTTGACAAGTTTTATCACGGTTAAGGACCGTGACAAAACCATGACATTTAATAAAAAATTATCACGGTCATTGACCGTGATAACTTTCTTTGTCACGAACTTGTTACGGTTAATGACCGTGACAATTCTAGGCAGAATTGAAAAAAAATCTGCTGGGCTATATGGCCACTGCCACTGTCTAGCAGTATATTTGTACCTGTTATAGCAACGTTGTACCTGTTCAAACATTATATATCCAAATAAAATAGAGATAGTTCAAATATACATTCAAAAAAGAGACAATATGCATCACGATATAATCCAAATATAATTCAAATGTACCAACTTAAAAATAATGCAATTCAATTCAAATAATGTCACTACATGTCTTGGGTAAGATTAAATCCGAGGAGGTGAGTAGGCCATATGATATAAAAATTGACACACCCACTGATATACAACGTGCCGCATTGTTCGTGCAACCACAATGGGGAGTTCTCCTTCCCGGGTATCACATGCGAGACGAGCACCTTGGACTCGATGTCTTGAAGCTCACGTCCATGAACTAGTCCACCCTGGACGATATTAGGGCCCCTCAACCCCCGCCCTATCCGCTGGCCATCAAATATGTCCAGTATAATCACGCCCGGCCAACCACGTATCGACATCGATCGGTCAAAGGGATCCAAATAGGGAAGTGGATCATCAAAGTCCGCACGTGTCGGCGATGAAGCAGCGAAGTCCATATCCTCGTCATCCTGCACCTCGTCCTCCCGTACCTCCCCCCCACCTTCTCCTTCCCTTTCCCCTTACGTTTTTCTCTGTCCAACGAACGCTTCATGAATGAGAACATATCTTGGACCTTCGCCTCCAAACGAAACTTCTTCTCGTCATGCGAGTCCACCGTTCGAGCCAACCTGGTGTCGCTCGTCACCAATTCGATGATCCTAGATTTGGCCACCCCCGAGCTCATCCCCTTGTCCTCGCCTTGCGATCAGAGCCAAACACTTGGTTGAGTGCACCTGTGGACAAAGATGCCTTGTCGGCATCAAACTGCGACTCATGCACTTCCTTAAGCTTTGCCTGAAACGACAAAAAGCACATGAGTAGTAAAATAAGTAAATTAAAAAATTATAACGTAATTAATAAAAAGTAAAATGTCGGATTACTTACAATCGTGGCCTCGACGCTTGGGGACACCTCCTTTTCCTTCCCCTTCTTCGTTCGAAGAGCCACATAAGTATCGAGCCTATGTAGTCTACCCCCAGGGCCACTCCCTATCCCCTGAAATAAAATAAAGTAAAATTAGTATCTGTTCGACAAAGTAAAATAATGCAGAATAATATATTTCTGTAGTTATAGAAAAATTAAATCTTACCATCATCCTATGCTCCACCTCAACGTAAGATGTCCGGCCTGAGTAGTGCACGTTCGACTTTTTTGCTCTATTTTCCCTCCCTGATTGGCGAGATGGCAATTATCGCTCCCCGATCTCATTGTCAACGAACTTTTGTCATTGTGCCAATGAGATCGACTCCTTCGGCGGGACGGATTCACGCCTTTGGATAATGGACTCTCGTGTCTTCCCAAAGTATCGGGTTCGCATATTTTTCTTCCACGTCTTGTGTTGCCCCGTCAACTGCTCCAAGACGGAATTGCGTAGCTTTGGATCCAGGTTGAATTGTTCCTGTCCAACAAATACAGTGTTAGTTGCAAATAAATATAAATATAAATATAAATATAAATATAAATATAAAATAAAATTGAAATCGAAATTTAAATATTCATATGAATATAAATATAAATACATTACCTACAGTGCCACCCAAACAGCTAACTTAAGCTCATATGTCACCTCCTTCCAACTAATGTACCCCGGGCCGATGATCGTCTTTACCAGCTCGAGGGATCTGGCTAATTGCCCCGACTTGTTCTCGATGGACATCCCCAATTTGCCATATTTGGGGAGCCTAGGGCCGAGGAGCCCTCGTCGCCTCCGCTACAACCGAGCCCAGACGACACCATCATAACAAGCATCATCATCCTCACCTTAATACCGGAAGGAGGCATTTGCTGTAAAAAAATGTTATTAGTACATATCAAAATGAATTAAAAGAAGACATGCAAATATGTACAATTACTATAAATAAAAATGAATTGTTACTGTCAAACACCTCAATTCTGAATTCCAAAACAACACCATCTAGCTCATAATATGTAAAATTACTAAAAATCTGAAACATCCCCACCCCCACCACTACTGCCCACACACACGCACACTGCATAAGAGTGAAAATGATAAAGTGCAAATCAATTAAAAGCATTAAAAATGGATGTTTTGGTACAAATTGGAATATTTATTACAAATTGAAAAATTGTTTAAATTTCGGGTTATCATAAAAATGGATTGATATTCGGTAGGAGCAGCCAAGTCATCCACACTACTATTTAAACGTTTTGGCGCATGTTGGACAATTGACCACGGCTCGTTGTTGATATACTCTGAGTAAAACACTTGGTTAACCTTTTGAAATGCACAAACAAACGGCTCATCGCTCACGTGGTCGTTGCTCTTCAACTTGGACAAGTCAACCATGATCAAATTGGTGACAGGATCAACTTTACAAGCATTTTTATCCTCAACTCTTACCCAGTCACAGTAAAATACAACCTCTTTTAAGCTTATATAATCCAATTCAAATATATTTCGGATTACACCATAGTAAGTCATTTCAGCTTCAACGTGGTTTTTATCTTTTGCGCTCGCTCGAAAGAAAGTAAGAGCCTCGTATGAAATGCCCGAGTTCTGTACATTTGTACTTCACTCTTACACTTTAGCGCCAAAAATGTAACCGTTCAATAGATACTTTTTGTACTCTTATGCCACGAACAAGGGTCTAGTGGCTAGACAAGCAAGCCTTAATGTCGCATCACCCATCTTTAAGAGCTGAGAATATAGATAAATTAATTATATTAGTTGTAAAATTTGAGTGTAATGTAACGTTATATAACGACCATTTTCATTATAATTACCTCTTGTGTCAACTACAGCCTAAATTCGTTGTTTGATTGTACCATTGTTTTTCGTCTTTTATTGTTCTCATTGGCTTAATATTTTCTTCATATTACAAAATTAATCATGTATAAAATAATCTAAAATAATGTTAAACATTATAATAATCGAAACTTACCTTTTCCATTCTTCATGTGTGTCAAATAGATAACGAGCTACTTGTTCATGTTGCAAACTCGTTAATTTCACTCGTTTTCCCATCATATGACCACCATCATCGACGAACTCATCAGTGTCATCAATGCTAGTCGAGTCAGGCATATATTCTCGAGTATATATTGATGACTCCACAGTAATGTATTCCTCTGCAATTGATCCTGCAATGTATCGCGTATTCTTGACGTAATCTTTAAAAACATTCATCAATCTTTCAAACGCATACATCCATCGATATCTAACTGGAGCACAAAGAAGTGCCTCGTCGCATAGGTGTACCAACAAGTGAACACTTATGTCAAAGAATGCTGGGGAAAACTACTTCTCCAACACAGAAATCGCTTCGGTCACCGCCAATTTTGCGACCACTGTGTGTTCTCGATTGACTACCTTCTCACACAAGAGTTAGAAGGTAATACTAATTTGCATAATAGCCCTCCTTAAATCCTTGTGCTTTGAGAAACAGTTCTTAAACAATAGAGGAACCAATTGCATGATCACATGCCAATCATGGGACTTACACTTATGTAAATCATGAGTAGCATAATTCAAAATCCTTTGCAAGTTGGATGAAAAAGTAAATGGGCCCTTCAAATTATATATTGTGTCTAAAAGAACCTTCCTTTATCCACTCGTCAAAGTAAACGCACCAGAGGGAATTATTGTCCTTCCCCTACTATCGTCTTCCAACCATAGTTGTGGCTTAAGTTTCAATGATTTAAGGTCTTTTCGTGCATTTTCTCCATCCTTCGAATGACTCCCCCCAAAGAAAGTTCCCACAATATGTTCAGTGAAGTTCTTCTCTGCATGCATCACATCCAATACATGGCGCACCGGGCTATTCTTCCAATAAGGTAAGTCAAATAAAATTGACCTCCTAGACCATGCCTTTCTTGTCTCAGTTTCACTCCCAGTTGGGGTCTTCTTATGCTTGACATTCTTAAATTTGGGATTCTTACCTGGCATATTAGGGTCACATTCAGAAGATTTACTTTCAATTTTTGAACCCAAAAGTTGTATCGATAATAACCTATGTTCAACCTCGCCCAATAAAAAATTGGAACCTTTCTCAAATCTGAAACTATGAGCCGAGGGTAAAAACCTTATGTGGCAATGGTATACATTTTTTGAGCTAAAGGATACAACATTAAGATACGATTGCAGAACTTCCTTCAAAATTAACAACTTTAAGCCACTAAGAATATTATACAGAAATTATGCAGTCCCAAACTGTCCAAACGGGACAATTCGAGAGATCTCATTATAGGGGTAATGACTCTCGAAAGGGTCTAAGGGCTATTGAATGTGTACGCATAAGAACTAGAAGGCTAGTATCCATGCGCACTATATGTAATTTCAAGTATGTTTCATTTAATTATCATACTATATATATATATATATATATATATATATATATATATAGTTCGATATACAAAATAATTTTAAAAAAAAGTTGAAAAATCCCACCCCTATATGGACAATAATCCAGTGGTCATGCCACTTTTAAAACTAACCAACTGAACATCGATGCACTATAATCCAACAGCAATGTCAACAATAAATGTGTATCCCGTAATCCTTCTAATTCATCTGCTCAATTAATTATTTTCATCAATTAAACTAACAATTAATGTATATAATTATTAATTTACTAATTTACAATGAGGGGCAATCCGACTTTCATAATTAATCATATATTAATTTACTAATTTACAATGAGGGGCAATCATATATTAATTTACTAAAAAAATTAATAACCAATCAATTCGCTTACAAGGGACATTACGCACAAACACGCACATACACACACATAAACACACACGCGCACATACACACACACACCCGCGCACATTCACACACACACACACACATGCAGCCCCCCACCCCTCCCCCCCACCCACCCATCCATCCCTGCCCCCTCCCCCCCACCCTGCCCCACCCCCACCCCTACCCCCACCACACACACACACATGCACACACACCAATACACACACATGCACACACACACACACAAATAACCCCCCCATCCCTGCCCCTTTCCCCCTACCCTTCCCCACCCCCTTCCCCCACCACACACATGCACATATATACACACACACACATACACACACACATATGTACACATACACACACATATATAAATGTAAGAGAGAAAGAGAGAGAAACTAACCTGAAAGTAGAGAGAGGGAGCGTAGCGTAGAGAGAGAGAAAAAAGGAGGGAAGAATCGGCGAGGGAAAAAAAGAAGTGGAAAGGGTTTTTTACTGGGACATTTGTCACGGACGTGTCACGGTCCTTGGCCGTGACAATATTATAAGGATTTTCACAGTCAATTACCATGACAAAAAAAGTGTGTTTTTTTTTGTCACGGTCAATGACCGTGACAAGGCTAGCCACTGGAAGGGAGGCAATTTACCCATTTTGATGTAGTGAGCGAAGTCGTGGAGCACAAGGGTTAATGGAGGGTTCAAGCGAGGATTTAAATGCATAGATGGGAATATGGGAGGTATAATAGCAAGGTCCAAAGCAGGAGGTGGTTTGGGTGGGACAAAAGGTGGGTCGATGGGACAAAGGGTGGGAGAAAATGATCCAACTCCAGAGTATGTGATACACACTCATCAAGAATCTTGGAGTTAGCCTAAAATACACTACCAAGAGGGAGTGTGGAAGTAAAGGAGTGAGATATCAACTTATCCACCTGTAAGTCACCATCTGAGGTGGTGGAAAAATATAACGAGGCATTAAAATTCGAGATATAAAAATCAACATCAAAATCAAACTCAAAGTGAGCATAGCTGGACAAGATCCATATCTAGAGAGGTAGGAACCATCTCGGATGTAGTCTTTGGGATTTGGTGTGCACTCGTAGCCGGAGCTAATCTCTAATGAATTGGATCCTACGGAACACACAAATTGGTCTTAATAGGTGTAAACTTGAGAGTATTTGTGGATTCAATTGGAGGGTAAATAAGAACCTAAATCGTGGGTTCCTTGAATGCAAAAACATCAGTCTCATAGTCGATGGATAAGTCAACACAATTATCAACATGGCCCCCAAACCACGGGGTGGTCTCAATGTCGAGATTCTCATGATGATAGGGTTGGACACAGTCAATATTCATGTCATAAGATGACTCATCATCAATCCAAGTTGGTGCAACATTAGGTGGACTTAGGATAAAATCTAACTCGCTCGCACACTCAAATTTATTTAATTGTTGTTCAAGACGTTGAAGGGCCTCATTTCAAGATTGAAGAGTGTCTCTTATTTGAGTATGAATGTTTGAAAGATGCTTTCGAGAGCGGATATGCGTGGTAGCGGTGAAGTGTTGGCTGATGGTAGTGGTGGTTGAGGTGGACACAAGTCGCTATAGACACTAGGATGCAGAGAATACTCTTATGAAGTGTAAAGAACAGGGTCAAGTTTCTCATACATGGGAGAAACGTCTCCGTGAGAGACAAAAGGTGGAAAATCATGAGGAGCATATTGAGGAGTCTGATTGGGGTGGGGTTCAGGAGGTTGCGATGATGACTCTTGGAAACCATAAGGATCCACATCATGGGGTTGGGATTCATATTTTATGGAAGGGTGATCAAGTCTCAATGAGTAGCTTGGGTGCTCATACCCCTCAACATTGGATATGTCGTGACAATACGCTGAGGGTGGTTCCAAAATAGTGTCATACGGATACACTTGGGACATTGTTGGTTCTGTTGGATATGAAAGATTTGGGTACTCATGGGACAAGTGATCGACGTAAAAGAAGTGGGTGCATGATAAAGCATTGGATAGGTTGACACTCATCACCGAAGGCGGTGGAATATGAGATGTGTGCGTGGACGGCGTAAAAGTATTAACAGTGGGTGCGAGAGAGTTAAATCCATGAAGTAATGTATGGAGGTACGACATGGACTCAATATCAAACATGCTTCGAGAGAATGGAAAGTGGCCAAAGTATTCCCGTAAAGGACGTTCTTTGGCCATGACGAGAGGAATATTTTTTTTATTTTAAAATATTTTTAAAAGAAAAGAAAATCTTTTTATGATTTTTAAATATAAGAAAATGAAAAATCCGAATGAGCACGTAGACAATTATTATCTTCAATTAAGCGATAGGGTAGTCAAATTTTTACTTAATCAACGGGCAAGAAAAACACGGAGCCATACGTCACCTTTGAAAAAAATGTGCTTCTACTTTCTTC
This sequence comes from Sambucus nigra, assembly GCA_949130495.1. Lineage (NCBI taxonomy): Eukaryota > Viridiplantae > Streptophyta > Magnoliopsida > Dipsacales > Adoxaceae > Sambucus > Sambucus nigra. The sequence continues at coordinate 598,239,933 of OX422217.1, read as the reverse complement.
CTGAGAGAACAAGAGACTTACTAGTTAAGGCTCACTACACTAGCTACTACCATAATCAATTGTCTGGTACCACGCTCGGGAAAGAACAAACCCTTTTGACTAGGCGGCCTCACTTAAAATCTAGTTTCCTTAGACAAGAGTCTTAAGAAAGTCGATTGAAGATTGGTAGGGGTCAAAATGACTCACTAGGATATCCTTCGAGTGTCTCGCTCCAAAGAGGTCCTAATGAACACTGATCCTAATTGTCTTGCTAGCTGGTTGATTTTAAATAAGTGATGGCATGAGTAACAAGCAAATTGGATAAAGTGATTGAGTGGGTGTTGTAATCCCAACTCGTTTCAATGATCGGATCTAGGTCTTATATTCATTAATTCATCAAACCACTCAAATTAAGTGCGATGCATAAAGTAAAATCACACAGGAGAAAATAATCACACAAAAATGAACTTGCTGGAAGGAGATTTGGAAGTGATAAATTTTTTACCTCCCACGGCTTTTACACAGGTGGGGTGAAGACCGAGGTGAGTCAATCGGGGGGAAGTTCTCCTAACTTCAGTAGTGCCTGAGAGTCCTACGGACCCAAAATAGAGAGGCTTCTAAATCCACTCCAATGGCGCTCTCTCTCTATTTTGTCTCGTTTCCCTTTTCGCTTCTTTTTACTTTGAATAATTATTACAAATAAAGTGGTGTCTAAATGCACCGAAATAAATACAAGGCCTCAATAAATCCTATACAACGAGTCTAAGGAGGAAGGATAAGGAATAACTACAACTAAAAAAATATAAATAAATAAAATAACAAAACTTCACTTTGCTCCAATCTTCAAGAAAGCGACAACAATGCCATTTGATGGCAGGCTTCTTGTGTATTGTCGTTGTCTTAAAAAGACGAGTTTCAAAATTCCATTAAATTACCTATAAAACTTATTAAACGACTCGTATCCTGGTAGGTACATGTATCAATCCAATTTTCAAGCTGAAACAAATAATGTGAATGCTTGTAATTTCACATTTTTTTTACAAAAAATCTTCTATTTTTTTTTATTATTTTTTTAAAACAATTTCAATGGAGAATTAACTAATTATTGCTAAAATTATGAAGTGATTAAATAACTAAAAATGGCACGTAATCGAATGTGATAAATGCGAGAAGGTACAAGAGATGGGATTACACCGCGTGATCAATTAGTTTAATTTCTTAATTTATTAACTTGAATTATTTCGAGATAATATTAAATTCATAATCTAACTCTCCTTACAATTAAAAATTTAATAATATATTTTTCAGAAAACTAATTTAAAAATGTCGCACTATGAAAATCTAAGATTGATGCTCTTTTTAAAGAAAATACCCGCTAGGATCAATTTAATAAAAATTGTATGAATCCTCGAATTTCAACATCGAATTAATATTTACTTTTAGAAAAAACCTACCTCTAGTTCGATTTCTAAAAATCAAATATTAATTTTTCAAATTAATTTCCTAACTCTCGTTACATAAATTAATTTGTGAAAATTCTAAATTAATTAGCTTAGAAATATAGCAATTATATAAATTCTTTAATTAACTTAACATCATACGCGTTTCATCCGACCCCTTGAATGGGGTGATTAGCCAAGCATATTGAAATAATTAACCACACTCACAAAAAAGAAATAATTACGAAGAAAAAAGTCTCCCCTTGAATCATGTCCTTGAATTTCGTGTCGTTCTTCCACAATCACTAAACTATTTTTTTTCTAAATTTTATTATATGAAACTGTACAAAATTTACGCTGACTTCTCTCTTTATTACCTCTCTGCGTGTGTGAATTCCATCAACGTAAGATGCCATCTCTTTGTTTATAACCCATGAGTCTTTGGGTAGTCAAAGACTCGTATTTGAAGTGGGCAAAGTCAATTTGGAACCTTGACTTGGAATATAAAATAAAATCTAAAAAAATAAAGTCTATAAAACGTGAAAACCTAATATATTAAAACAAACATATTCATAAATCTATTAAAAATAATTAAAAAATTAAATTCCTAACCTCTAAATCAAAAGACTCAAAATAAAATAAAAATTAATAACGATGAACCTAAACAAATAAAATTAAAAATAAAAAAATAAAAAAATAAAGAAAAACATAATAAACTAAAAACACTGATTAGGCGTAAATTCTTTTTATTTATCCCTTTAATTTCGAGGCTTTTATCACCTCGGGCGATATAAAATGCATTGAATTAACTCATATTTATGATACTAACATCTTATTACAAACACCCCGAGTTTTAAGTATTTCTCATAAATTTTGCCGGTATTTAATGCATGAGAGAAAGAAAGAAATCGGAAGAAAAGAAGAAAATTCAAAAGGGCAAATGAGTAATTTGCAGCTGGAATCCGGACGAGCACTCGGAATTAAGGTTGAAGACCTCGAGTCTACAAGCATGTAGGAAGAAATGGCGTCCAAATCCGAGTCCCGAAGCAAAAGTTATCATCCTTGAAAGATGAGAGATAATTATGAGAAACTAATGAAAACATGAAGAGAAATTGATCCAAGGATCCGGATTACATCATAAACAAATCGGTCCATCCCCCTTAAAGTCCTTGTCTAAGTTTGGTGAATCGAACTGATCCGGATTCCATAAAAAATGAACCGTTCTAAACCCTTGAAACTTTATGTCTAACCTTTATGAAGAGGACCGATCCAATATAAAAAGAAAATGAACTGATCCGGTATACACCGGACCGAACGAAAATATCAGGTCGAACCGGTCCGGAGGTTGAATTTTGTAATTATCCGGTTTTCCAACTAGAGTATTACATGGTTTAAACTCTTGTAATTTCATAGGTGATTTATTCAAAACGATTCCCAAAGCATGAGAGATATTCTTTTTACATATTTTTATAGAGAGAAAGTAGAGAATAACCCTAGAAGCTCACAAATTACTATTGTTAATTCTCAATTATAATTTTTGCAGTAAAGTTGATTGCTTTCTCTTCTCTATGGTTTGATTTCAATCATTCTTAGACGATTTGTTTATTCCCAGTAGATATTACATATTTATTCTTCTTTAGAAGTAATTTCATCATGAATTCAGTTGCATGCACCATAGAAACACTAGTTTTTATTAATTGCACCATGCTAGGCTAGACTTTTAGGGGTTAGGATGCATGAACCCAACCCGACTTGGTTTGCATGTGTGTAAAAATAGTTCCCTGAATTTAAGTAAATGATATAATCCTATTGTGTGTTGATCACAACCGTTGTAGGACTTTTGATCTCATTTGCCCTAGGTAACCGGGATGCTTAAGAGTGCAACGCGCGTGTAGCTACTATGACACCACTTTATTATTACTTTTGATTAGGTATGGGGTGGGCTACTACCCTCATTTATGTAATGCTTGATATTAATAAAGACTGAATTTAATCAATTATTTAATTCATAACTATTTTATAGATGGTAAACGTACTAGGGTCGGGGGATTGCATTCTAACCTATTTTTCCCATTCATACTTATTAAATCCTAATTAGCTTATTCTTGCATGTTTGGTTTCATAATTAGTTTAATTAACTTGCATTTAGTTGGTAGATATAATCCCACTTCAATCATCTTTTTATTTCTTTTTTCTGAGTGAGTTTAGAGTTAACCATCTTACCTATCGTCGTCACGTTACACGCCCTATTTCCCAGAGGATTCGACCCCGTCTTACCGGGTTATTACTTGAGTGACAGGCTTGCACTTGAGCCTATATGAGCACGCACTTTAGCCACTTTTTAAGTTACGTTGATTTTTTGGCACCATTGCCGGGGATTTAGGTAGACTGTAGGTTAGATCGAGTTAATCTAAAACTTTGATAAAAAATTCATTAAAACAAAACAAAAAAAAATAGAAAAAAATAAAAAAGATAGAACATTTCTCATAGTCCTTTCATGAAAAATCCGCAACAAACTCCTCAATCAACTCCCAATCTCATTTACGAGAATCCGTTAGTTGTATATGATCCTGATAGCCCATATATTCTTAACGTACCTCAGTTTTGGGTTCCACATCCTACACCACTAAACTCCATAGCACGTTACACTTCGAGTGATCCTTCAAATTACCCTTCGAGTTACCCACCAGGTTACACTCCGAGTATACCGAGTGAAGATACTAAGTCACTTGAAAAGAGAGACATGTCTGATCAAGCTAGTTATGGTAAGGGTGAGGCAGGGGCAGCGTATCGCCCTTTGAGATAATTCTTATACCCCGAGCGATCAGTCACTATGAGATGCATTCTACTCCCGTACAATGCAGGATAATTTCACTTTTAAGAATTTGATGATCCAAATACTTCCCACTTATCATGGAATGGAGTGGGAGAAACCATATCTCCACGTTGGTGAGTTCGAGGAGGCGTGCGAGACCTTTAGCGATCAAAAGTGCACGAAAGATGTAATCGGCCTCAAGCTTTTCCCTTTCACTCTAAAGGATAAAGATAAGACCTAGCTATGGTTTTTGTCACCAAACTCGATTACGTGGTGGAATGAGTTGCAATCCCAATTTCTCAAAAACCTCTTCCCTCCGCATCGAACGAACGCCATTAAAGATCAAATTCAAACTTTTTGACAACTAGAAAATGAGCCATTTGATCGATGTCATGAGCGTTTTAACAAGTTAGTCACTTCATGCCCTCACTATGGTCTTGATAAGCAATAACTTATCTCTTTCTTCCATAATGGGCTAAGTATAAACTCCAAAAAAACTTGTTAAAATGATGTGTGATGAACCCTTTATCGATCTAGATGCCAATGATGCTGAGATATGTTGCCAAGACTACTCAAGCGTGGGACACATCCTATCCTAATGCCCCAAAATGACCTCGAAAAGGGACCACTACTCCTGCTGCATCCGGTCTATACCAATTGAGTCATGCTACCTTAATCGACTGTCGATTTGATTAGTTTGAGAAGAGTATGAAGGACATGATCGAGGTCCAATTAAGAGAAACTACCGAATCCATGCTGTGAAAGATGAGGTGTGCGCTATTTATGAGGCGTGAAATCCAATAAGGGCATGCCCGATAATACCCGCCTACAAAGCCATGTATAAAGAGCAGGTGGAAGCTATAGGAGAGTTCAAGGGAAATTTTAATGCCCCTCACGGGAATGCATACAACCCTCAGTGGAGGAACCATCCTATATTTAGATGCGCGTAACAACACGCTGCGATGAATCCTAATCCACATGTTGACCTACCTCCACCCTCTACTCAACTTCAATAAGAGGCTATGCAACCATTAATGCAAGCACCGCCTCTACGCCTATACATTAACCCACCGTGGAGATCTCTTGAGGAAAATTTAAACTAATTCATCCTCTCTCAAAATGCAACCAATGCTAGGTTTTAGCGCATGTTCACTGAGATGAATATGAGTATCTCTAGGTTGCAAGCATCCTTAAGTGTCCATGAGAAGGGTAAATTTCTGGCCTAAGGCCAAAGACCTCCCCAAGGCCAATCATGTGTTAGTGCGACATCCCACGAGCACCCTGAGCAATGTAGTGCAATTACTACTCTACGTAGTGGCAAGGTTGTTGACTTGTCACCTCCTCCACGCGATGAGCAAAATGAAAATGAGATTTTGCCCAGCATAAAAGAGGCCGAAGATGTTGCCTTCAAAAAAAGTGGTAATGACGACACAGGATGGACAGGGGCGGTGGTGAAACCCCACAATGCAGCACCATATCCTCAAAGGTTGATCCCTCAATCCAAAGATACTTCTCGGGATGATGTCCTTGACGTTCTTAAGCAAGTAAAGATCAATTTACCTTTTCTCTAGACCATAAAGAAAATTCCCTCGTATGATAAGTTCCTTAAGGACTTACTCACGGTGAACCGAAGGCTGAAGGTAAAGAATAATGTATTTCTAACACAGAATGTCATCTCAGTCCCGTTGAGTGATCTTCCATTAAAATATAAAGATCCGAGTGCACCCATCATTTTGTGCATCATGGGGAAGAACCAAATCGAGAGAGCACTAGTATATTTAGGGGCAAGAGTTAACATTCTTCCTTATTCCATATATAAGAAACTAGACTTGGGGGACCTTAAGCCCACAAATATGACTCTCCAACTCGCGAATCGCTCCGCGAAGATGCCTCGGGTAATTGTCGAAGATGTGATCATCTAAGTTGACACTTTCTACTTCCCGATGGATTTTGTTATTTGGGAAGAAGAGCCATCCATTCTCCCGAGCAATCATGTTCTCCTCATCCTAGGCTGCCCATTCTTAGCTATGGATAATGCACTCATCAATACTCAGAGTGGGCAAATGCAATTAATGTTTAGGAACATGACCCTCGAGACAAATATCTTTAATAACATTAAGAATGAGGGAGACGAAAGCGAACCGCGAGAAACGGATCTTATCGAGGAAGAACACGAGCATGAGAGGACTAAAAAAAAAGAGCCGTTAGGGGTAAGACTTGTTGCACCAAGTGAGAGCAGTGATTCTGACGTTAAGAACGAGATTAGGTAGGTGTCTTTAGTGACTGCGAGAGAGAGCACGTAGGCAAGAGCGTGACAGAGTGGTTAGAGGAGATTAAAAGGGAGCATGCGGATATTAATCATTAAAGAAAGTTAGGTGATATGAGTCTAGAGGACTTTGAGAAAGAATACGGGCCAATGGATGAGAACCTTAATGTCGAAGTCCAACCATTATTGGACTCATTTAGTCACTTAGGAGAGAGTGATTGGAAAGATAAAATACATTAATTCCTTTATTGTGACCATCCACCCATACCACTTGAGTCATCTAATGTGATTGAGGAAGAGACTCAAGTATCGTTAAATTTAGAGCCCGACCCATGCACTCCTAAAACAAAAAGGAATCAAGATGTCCCCTCCAAGTCGTTAGACGTAGGCAAAGATTTGATTAGGCACCACGAGGATCCCTTCCTAGTGACTCATATCGAGACCCAAGGTCTCTCCCTTATCTAGAGGACTGGGCCTAATTTGTTTCGACTATTAACTTATGACAGGAAGACGGGGGAGACTAGGAGAGCAACAAAACCAGTATAGGGGGTCGAGTGAGTTTATGGAGTGATGAGAGGTCGTTGCACCCCCGACACATATGGGGTGATTTTTTATTGTATTTTTGAGTCATATGTTGGTGTCATATGGTGTCTTATTGCATTTTAATATTTTCTCATTTTATTTTCGCACTTATTATTTATTCTTATTTAGATTTTAGTCCTTTTGATTGAGGACAATGCAAAGGTCTAAGTTAGGGGGGGGGGGGGGTTGACAAGTGCGTATATCTAAAGCTTCACAAATTTTTTAAATGCCCCAAAAAATAGAAAATTTCCAGAAAAAATGAAAATTTTTGAAAAAGCCAAAAATAATTTTCTTCAAAATAAATAAAAATTGGAATTTAAAATATTAAAAAATGTCACCAATTTTTTGCCTCAAGTTGTAAAAAAATCAAATGCACAAAGCTGAAATTTACCAAAGATGGAAATTGAGCAAAAATTGACGACTTAACAAATAAGTGTGGAGATTAACCAACATGGTGAGAATTCGAGCCTATCACTTTTTGCGAGTTTTTAAATCAATCCAAGTTAATGGTTAACTCTAAGTTCATTTCAACGTTTTAAAAAGTCGTTGAGGATCTCAATACCTTTCCTTTGAACGGTTACAGGAAACGTGTGCGATGTTGTCTTGAAAAGCGAACTAAATGAATCTCTAAACTTCAATTAATCTCGAGACGCATATGGTAAAACATTTAGCAATTAGGACAATAAAGTAGGCCCTCGTTTGACACCCAAAAATATTGACAAAAAAAAGTAATGAAAAGTTCATCCCTTTTGAAACCCCAATTGAGCCTAATTAATGTTTTCGTTTTGTTTGATAACCCAAAAAGCCTAATTGGACCGGAATTATGAAAAGTGAATGGTCAGAAATAAAGTCCCAAAAATGCATAAAAAGGGGCAAGAAAAATAGAAGTATGCTTAGCAAACATAGCAAGAAAAAAAGAAAAGTGTGAAAAATAGAAAAAAATTAGAAAAAGAAGAGAAAATGAGCAAAAACCTGAAAAAGCACAAATGGACATACTAAGAATAGTTTCTAATTCCGAATTTTCCAATCAAGCCCATTTTATCCAATACACATGACAACCCGATAAAGTCCTAACCGAGTCCGAATTACGAAATTAATTACCGCGTGGAGAGCTAAGACACGAAAAGATAATAAAAGAGATTGAAATGGTGTGACTAAGAGATAATAATTCTTTTACTCTGGAGATTACTGGAGGAATTGGATGGAAAATGAGATCTTTTCGCCTCAAATATTCCGTTTTTCAAAGTTATGTGCATGAATTCATGTTCATTACATTTACTCTTATATATCACGCATACCGAGAGAAAATAGACACATTCCGAGTGATTCGTTTATGAGTGTACCCATGAGATTTTGAAATCAAAACGAATTTTTGAAAAATAATGTATTGATCAATCGGTGGAAATTTACGATTTTATTTTCGACTTCGCGCGCGCGCACACACACACACACCATGATTTAATACTTGTGGATATGATTTTATGGTGACTTTTTTTGGGGGAATTGAAATTGTCCAATTTTTAGATATTTTGAATTTTCTTGAGTAGAAAATGAATTTTGTGGGTATATTCACTGCAAATCCTCACGAGACACAACTCCTCCTATTAGGGTGACCTAGGGGTTTAAAGGCTTGTTACATATGCTAAATGCAATCGTTTGCCCGTGAAAGAGGTATTCTTTATCAAGATATAGTTTGACCATGCTTTTGATTCTTTTACATTACTTTGAATGATAAAAGTTCTAAGTCAGGGGGTTTGATTAGGCATAAATTCTTCATATTTACCCCTTTAATTTTGAGGCTTTTATCACCTCAGGCGATGTAAAATGCGTTGATTTATCTCATATTTATGATACTAACATCTTCTAACAAATACCCCGAGTTTTGTGTATTTCTCATAAATTTTGCATGTATTTAATGCATGAGAGGAAGCAAGAAACCGAAAGAAACGAAAAGAAGAAAAGAAGAAAAGTCAAAAGGGAAAAAGAGTAATTTGTAGCTTGAATCCGGTCAAAATGAAAGTTGAAGACCTCGACTCTACAAGAACATAGGAAGAAATGGCATCAAAATCTAAGTCCCGGAGCAAAAGTTATGAGCCTTGAAAGATGAGAGATAAGTATGAGAAACTGATAAGAAAATGAAGAGAAATTGATCCAAGGATCTGGACCAATCCGGATTACATCATAAACGAATCGATCTGGCCCCCTTGAAGTCCACTGTCTAAGTTTGTTTAAGCGAACCGATCTGGATTCCATAAAAAATGAATCGGTCCGGACCCTTGAAACTTGCTGTCTAACCTTTGTGAAGCGGACCGATCTGATATAAAAAGAAAACGAATCGATTCGGTATACACCAGACCGAACCAAAATCGGAGGTTGAATTTAGTAATTATCTAATTTTTCGACTAGAGTCTTGCATAGCTAAAACTCTTGTAATTTCATAGGTTATTTATTCAAAACGATTCCCAAAACATGAGATAGATTCTTTTTACATAGTTTTAGAGAGATAAAGTAGAGAAGAACCCTAGAAGCTCACAATTTACAGTTGTTAATTCTCAATTACAATTTCTGCAGTAAAGGTGATTTCTTTCTCTTCTCTATGGTTTGATTTCAATCATTCTTACATGATTTGTTTATTACCAGTAGATATTACATCTTTATTCCTCTTTAGAAGTAATTTCATCATGAGTTCAGTTGCATGCACCATAGAAACACTAGTTTTTATTAATTGCACCATGATAGGCTAGACTTTTAGGGGTTAGGATGCATGAACCAACCCGACTTGGTTTGCATGTGTGTAAAAATAGTTCCCCGACTTTAAGTAAATGATAGAATCCTATTGTGTGGTGATCACAAGCGTTGTAGGACTTTTGATCTCGTTTGCCCTAGGTAACCGGGATGTTAAGAGTGCGGCGCGCATGTAGCTACTATGACACCGCTTTATTCTTACTTTTGATTATGTATGGTGCGGTCTAGTACCCTCATATATGTAATGCTTGAGATTAATAAAGACTGAATTTAATCAATTATTTAATTCATAACTAGTTTTATAGATGGTAAACGTACTAGGGTCGGGGGATTGCTTTCTAACCCATTTTCTCCATTCATACTTATTAAATCATAATTAGCTTACTCTTGCATGTTTAGTTTCATAATTAGTTTAATTAACTTGCATTTAGTTGGTAGATATAATCCCACTTCAATCATCTTTTTGTTTCTTTTTGTTTCTTTTTGTAAGTCAGTTTAGGGTTAACCATCTTACTTATCGTCGTCACATTACACATCCTATTTCCCTGAGGATTTGACCCCGTATTACCGGATGATTGCTTGAGCGATAGGCTTGCACTTAAGCCTATAATAGCACGCACTTTAGACATTTTTTAAGTCGCGTCAGACACCTATTATGTTTGCATAAAAACATTCGACGCACAGATTAAAAATACTCGGACCCTAATATTTATAATTATACATACGCAAATAAAGTTATAAAAATTCTAAAAATTATCTACAACTCAAATAAAAATCTAAAATAATAAAATTACAAACTAAACACACATGACATTCGGGTGACGGCATAGGCTCGATTTCGGCTTAGGTTTCGTACGGGACTGGGCTCGGGGTATGGAAACACATTTAGGCAAGCCTATCAAGACTTATGTCTTCACAGTCGCTTTGATTTTTTTCATTGAACGCTTTTGACCGTTTCTTTGTCGCAATTAACTTGATTTTTCACTATTTGACACAACGACTACCGATAGACTTGCAATATAGATAAATATGAACATAATGCCAATTTTATTAAAAATAAGCGACTAAAATGCACATATTTGGGTATAAATTAAATACTTTTGGGTGCTTATCAACAGTAAGGTAGATAGGACTACCCACTAACTATCGATACCAAGTCGTATCATCAAGAAGAGTACCATCCATGGGAGTGACCTTGGAATTAAGCTCAAGAGGACGGGTGGAGGTCTTTCTATTCATGAGTCTTACGGAGTGAGAAGATATGAAGAATATTTTACTTGAGAGAGATCATATCCATCGGATTTAGAAGAAATCTCAACATCAAGAAAATAATTCAGCTTTCCAAGATCTTTCAGTTCAACATATTGACTTAGATAGACTTTGAGATCGAACATACCAGACTGATCGTCACCAATAATAATCATATCATCTACATAGAAAAGGACAAGAATAGTTCTGTAGTCAGATTTACGGGTAAAAATCACGAAGTCATGAGGACTGGAAGTAAACCCCAAACCAATAGTGATGGTACTAAACGTGGCTAAACAGGCATGGGAAGCCAAATTGAGACCATAAAGGAATGATGAAGTTTGCATAACTGATGAGTGGTATAAGGATATCCCGAAGGTGGTTGCATGTAAACTTCCTTAGATAATTCACCATTGAATAAGGAACTTTTCAGGCACATCTGAAATGCTTACTAATGGCGAACTGTAGTAATTGCAATGAGACTGCGAAAAGAAGTGAGTCCAGCCACTAGAGAAGAAATCTCCTCATTGTCAATCCAGTATTACTGAGTAAACCCCTTTGCAAAAAGGCATGCCTTGTAATGATAAATAGAGCCATCATATTGAGTTTCAAGTTTATAAACCCATTTACATCCCATTACATTATTACCATTTAGTATATCCACTAAATCACAAGTGTGATTCTGTTCAAGCGCCTGCACTTCATCATCTATTACCTTTTTCCAAGGCGGTTAGAAATGGAATCACTATAAGAGCGAGGCTCATTATGAGAGATAATAGTATAATAAACATGAAAATCATAAAGAAGAACATATGTGGTTTTAGGTCTTACACTTTTATGAAGGTGATTCAGATTGAAAACTAGTGCAAATCCATCAAGCAAAGCAGATGACTCAAGAGAGTCCTCGAAGATCAGTTCGGGTGGAGCATTAGATAAGGAAACTAGAGGTACTGGTGGTATAAAGGAAGTCAGGTAAGGTGAGGGGATCGTATCAAGTTTTGGAGGAGAGGATAGTGGTGGTGTTATAATATCTGGCGAGGGATCGAGTTAAGGTGAACCAAAAAATAAGTCTATCGAGGGATTAGTAAGAATAAAGGTGTGAGTGAAGTAAGTGAAATTTGGATAGTGAGAAAAACATATTGTGTTCCCAGAAGACAACATGATAGGATACTCGAAGAAATTTAGAGTGGGGATCCAAATAGGTGTTTCCTTTGTGTTCTACCCTATATCCCAAAAAGCAACACAATCAGGATCATGACTCTAATTTTATGCGTTCGTGGGGTTAGAAAAGAACGGAATAAGCACTATTTTGAGGTTACTATAGTTCGAAAGTTGTCCATGAAAATGCTCATAGGGGGTCAGGTTTTTAGTAGTGGAAGCAGGAACATAATTTATGGTATGATATCCACTTCTCCCTAAAAAGGTTTGGACATGAGGCGAAGATGAGAAGAGCATGCATAATGTTTAGCATATATCGGTATTTTCATTTGGCATGCCCATTTTGTTGGGAAGTAATGAGACATGACCGATTAGTAATGGTACCCTGTTCATGTAGAAAGGTGATGACACAGGAATCGATGTATTCAATGACATTATCAACACAAAATACCTTAATTTTATGCAAAAATTGGGTATTGACCATCGTTCAAAAATTTATGTAAAGTTAAGAAAGTTTATATCAATTTTGCATAAGGAATTATCAGGTATAACATGAATAGTCATGAACAATAATAAAAAAAATATCTGAATTTTCTCATGATGGCAGTGGGAAACGGTCCCCATACATCATAATGTATTAAGTTAAAAGGATCCTGATAAACATAGTCACTTTTATTAAATGAAAAAGACGATTGTTTTGCAAATTGACAAATAAGATTATCAAATTTAGCATTATTAAGAAACCCTAAGTGACCATAAAAAATTAAAGACTTAAGACTACCAATAAAAGCATGGCATATACATTCATGCAAAAGGATAAGAGAAGGAGTGGAGGATGTCGAGGCTACACCTAAAATCGGGGTGGTGAGTGACAGTTGAATATGAAGGTTAACGAGTTCAAAGAGGTTCCCACCTTTACGCTTTATCCTAGGAGTATGTCTTATCTTTGGATCCTTCACTCAATAACTAGAAAGGAAAAAGAGATTATTAGACCAATATAGCAAAGTTAGCCAATATATATAAGATTTAGTGTAAGTTTAGGAATCAAATAAGTTTAGAAAAATAGGTCTTTACTCTAAATATTAATCCAATTTGAGTGACTGACATATGTGAACCGTCAGCAGTGAGAATGAGTGATGTGTGATGAGCAGAATTAGTGGTCCGAGAAAAGAGTAGGATATAAGTCATGTGATTGTAATAGGTAGAATATAATACCATGAATAGTTACTTGAGGTGACCGACAAGGCAGTAGATGGAGTATTACCAGAATAAGGAAGAACCTGTTTTAGGATATCCTCAAGATGATCAATCCTATCAGTAGAGGTAATGGGAGATAAACTATCGACAATAACAGCAACAATTTTAGAGGGAGCCCCTCGTGAGATGGAAGAAGTCTGGGATCACGGATATGGGAACTTAGGGAAATATATGTGGAGGTGACCCTTTTCCATCATATGATAAAGCTTGCACACTCAACCGAGGAAGTAGACAAGAATATGATCTGTTAGTTTGCAACATTTTCATGTCATAAAATAATTCTGATACAATGGTACTCAAATAGTGGACCTCTAGGAGTAGTAAGAACAACTTTAGGAGAGGAGGTCGAACGAGTAGTAAGCTAAGTTTTCTTTAAGAGAAGTTTCTAAATCGCTTTATCCAGTATCGCGGAAGATGATCTCTTTAAAAGAGAGATGCACGAACATGCTCAAATGTATCATGAAGGTCCATGAGAAAGATAACCAATCGCTGAAGATCTCAATAGTAAAAAAAATTAGTAGCATCGGTAGGATCCTCTTAGGTGGGTTTCGAAGGGTCAACCTGTCACAAACAAAGATCATCTTATAAAGAAAATTATTGATGTTTTGTTCGAGTTATTATTTCATGCCATGAAGTATTTCCATAAATTGATATTGATTATTGAGTCTCATAGTTATATAACTCTTTTAAACAAAGTCCCAAAGACATTTGGCAGTAGTGGAGGTTAATTGAGGGTGAACACGAATTACAGAACCACATGATTAGCTCACGTGATGGCGACAGTGAGAGGATAAAGGATACAGGTCGTATCTCGTTTAATCCAGGTCAATTCGCAAGTTAAGGAAGAGGATAGATCTTGGACCGAAAAAAGAACCCGATCAGCTCGCGTGATGGCGACAGTGAGAGGAGAAAGGACTTGGTGCAAGCACGAGAATCCCAGTAACAGAGGTTATGTGGCACCAATTTGAGCACTATAGGAGGAAGTCCACTAGGAGCATTATAACTTTGATACCATGTTACTATATATATATACTAGCGGAATGCCCGTGCCTTAAGGCACGACAAAAATTTACAAAATACGAAATCACAAAACGGAAAAAATTTCTAAAGTACGCAACTGCAAAACAAACCAGTCGTATAGCCTCAAAAAGAATTTTTGACGTTTTGCGATTTCCAAACCCATGGGTCGATCGAGTCGTATAGCCTCAAATAGAATTTTGCCAAATTATAGTTTTCCATAAGAACACATTCACAGTATTTGAGAAAAATGACACCGTGCTCATGGAACTATGCCTTTAAAAATGGATATTAAGTACCTTGAAAATGTTAGACAACACTACGCAATATGTCATGCTTATGTTAGATTCTTTTTAAACAATTGTGTCATGTATCATTTGTGTCAAACTTTTAACCTGTGATGTGTCTTAACGTGCCATACATGTTTTTTGCTCATAGTTTCGTGTATTAATATGCCTAATTGAGTATATAAATTAAATACAATTTTCCCCTGGATTTACCATCCACCACCATTCATATATCAAAATAAATAACAAACGTAACTATAAAAAGAGGACTTGATATTATTTAAAGAAAATAATAGACAAATAAAATATAGACAAAATGAATTCATAAATCCCTATTCCTTCATTATAATTTTATCATTGTTTAATTAGTTATTAAGAGAAAATAAGTTCCTTTAAACATAAGACTTGATAAGTTCCTATATAAGTTCATTTGAAAAAAGGACTTGATAATATTTAGAGAAAATAAAACAAAGATCAAATATAGAAAGCAAGAATTCTAAATTCATAAATCCATTAAGCACATAAAATATACATTCGATGAATCTACTTTGTTTGGCAGTATATGTGAAAAGTAACAATTGCATTACAACCCTTGTTATAAACTCCCGCACCAACCTCCCTATATCCCCATCTCGCAAGCCAACTTGTTCAAGATCAGATTTTACCTTGCAACTACCATTATTGCTCAAATAAAGATCTTCAGCGACAACTGCATTTTCGACCTCGATGCTCATGTATTCATGTATTCCACAGCAAAATCAGAGCCTTTTACTCTGCATAAGATTAGGAAAAATATAATGTAAATTGTATAAATTGAGTTAAGCACATAATTTTAACATAACGAGTAAGACATTGCTGCTAATAGAATTTTAACATAATGAGCAAGGTAGTGCTACTATAAATTAAAACACATAAGGAGCGTCATTCTATAATCAACCATGGGTTGAGGACGCCGTTATTCATTACTTAAAATGCAAGCCTGCTGTTGGATGTGACCCTCCTGGAAGTACATAACAAGGGGTTGAAAGTTTTTTTAAACAATCCTTGGCATATTGGTGCCCTTTTTTCACAAAAAAATTGTTGGTATATTGTATCAAGATAATTCTATCGTCTTTAATTGGTCTAAGATGATTGAATAATGTACTCGTAGAGCATATCTAGAGGATGTAGGAGCAACATCATAATATAATCAAACACTAATAACTAACCGTCAGTTAAATTATTCCGATTCAAACGAATAATGTGTGGATACATATACAATAGACATAGAACAATATAACTAAAATTGTAAAAATATAGAAAAAATTAAAACTTACAATAATCTCGGAAATCACTCGATGTTGTCTTAATTGCTTAAGATAAGCAAGCAGTACTGCTCACACAAACACCAAACGTATTTGTAAAACGGCTTGTTGAAGTGAATAATCAAGGGGGCCCTCGAAATCGCCATCAGATGTGGCCGTCATTGGAATTAGACATCTAACGGTACAATTGTTGACTATTTTTTGCTGAAAGTAAACCCAAATAGGTACAACAAATTTTCAATTCAATACCTATATGTTTTGATCATAATTTAACATCAAGACTACAAAGCGGTTCATTTGATAAAAAACGGAAAAATGAATAACTAAATCCCCGAGTACAACCTTCAACCGAAACCATATCTGAAACTCGCTAAATCCAGAAAGATGAAAATCTGAAGCCTATCTTCAAACACTGTATAAGATGATGGACAGTAGCATTAGTACCAAAATATAATGTAAGACATAACTTTCTCCACCGAATAAGTTCAAAAACAAATAGTTAAGAAGTAAACCCACATTTCATGAACAATGGGTATATATCTTCAAAATAAAGCATAATACAAATTGAATTTCAACAGAAGAGTAAACACGTTATAGTGTAGGAGAATATAACCTCACATTACCAAAATGAACCCTCTATCCTGTTATCACCCTCTACTAAAACAATGGGGAAGAAAGCTTAAGGACCTTCCAAACTTCCAATCCATTTCCTGGTCACTTCTACTTAAAATTAGTTATGAGAAGAGATATTAACACTGTTAGATTTATGGATTTTGATCCAGGATGGAAAAAGGGAGATTAGTCAATTATAAAATAAGTGAAGGCATGAGACTCATGAGTTGCCTAAAATTTTAGTCTTTTTTTTTAACCAAAGACAATGAAATGGAGGATATCATGTCGCTCATAACATTTAAATGATAGAAAAATAATAGTCCTCACCTTACTTTACGTGTTTTCTCTTTCAAGAGGATAGAAAATGTTACCTATCTATCCATATCGAGAAGCAATGATCGAGGTTGTTCAAGACCATCATGTTTGTGCAAATTTCTGCATTATTTGTTGCCTTGTCATGTCCAAGTCATTCTGTTTGCACTTTCTGTTAATGAACAACTCTGAACCTATATCTCGTCCTCTTTGCTCTGAACGTTCTTTATTTCGTTGAATTTTTGGGTCTATTACCCACATTAAGTGCAATATAAACAAATTTTTGAATTAATACCTTCATTAATATCGTAAATATGGCTATTGAGGTTGGAACTAAATTTTATACATCACCTGAAGAGGACAGAATGGAAGTGGCAAAAGAAATTTACATGTTAGTAATTATACACAAAATGTTTGTTGATGTTTTCTACACCACAAAAATCAAATCATATAAAAGAATCATATTGAATTTTCAAGAATAAATAGCATTATTAAAAAAATGAGTCCAAGTAACATAATTTGAAACTCCACACTTCAATCTTCAAAAAACAAAGCGAAATAAAAAAAAAATAGATCAGAACATGAGCAGTGCTGCTACTAACACCGAGACTATCCGTGATAGTAAACTCTTTTGAATCCTTATTAGGATACATTAATGGAAATTACAAACTATGTTATAATAAATCCTTACAAATCATCTACAAATTCAGAAAAAATAACTTTAAATAGAAAAACAGAGGGACATACTTTTTAAATAGGAAAACAGAGGGACATACTTTTTAAGCAGCTTTAAATAGGAAAACAGAGGGACATTGTTCAAATTTTCTCCCAAGAAAAGATAAAAATGAAAAGAAAAAAAAAATTATAAAAAATTCACTTAAGAGACATATTCTCACAATTTGGGGCACATTCATAAAAATGTTATGTAGGATACATCACCAGCTCCTTCCTTCCCTCCCAAAGACACCAATCCCTCAACTCACCTCATATTTATTTTTATAGGTTGTCTAATACTAAGTTGCAAGAAGTACACTATAACTGCACTAGAATGGTAGTAGGTTTATTGAGTAGGTTTTTTCTGAAACAACAATGTCAACCAACGCAATAGTTCAAAATTCAAAAGAGAAAAATAAAGTCTTCTAGCAATTTAAATAATTTTTTACACTCCCAGCCAACACCACAAAATTAAAAGAAAAGCTGTTAATTTCCAACTCAAAACAAAACTTATACTGTACATAAAACTGGATAAAGGGACATAATATAAACATCACCATAATGTTTGAAATAAAGTGAAACTAAGGAATACAAAAATCTCCAAAAGTGGGTCTAATAATTTAAATAGAATCATATACTTACCACTTCCCAGGTTTACAGCAGCACATTTGAGTAGGAGTATTTCCTCATCTTTGAACCTCTTCTTTAGATTTTCTCCTCGTTCTTGTGGAAGTAGGAGTATTTATTTCTTAAGTGGCAGTAGCAGATTAGTCAAAGTTTCTTTTTAAAAAACTGTGTGGAAGCTGCTTGTGCACCAGCTATCACGTCAGCAAGTCTGGGTAATTTTTCGGTTTCAGATGCTCTCGATCCTAAATTAAAAGAACACCAATGAACAAATACAAAAAATACATATCAAAAGATACAAAACTCAAAATCTTAACCCACAATAGAAAACTATAAATATAAGAATCATAAATAAAATATTTATGAATTAAAATATGAAATAACAAAACTCTGATCCCTAAACGATACCCAAAACCTTTAAATCTGTGTGTTTATTAAAACCATCCCATAAACTCAATTTTTTTCAAAATCCATACCCAAAACTAAAACCTCTAAAACAAATATACCTAAGACCCTAAAGTCTGAAATAAAGAAACAAAATTTGTACAATTCGTAGAAAAAATATAAAATTCATATACCCAGATCTGTAAGCTGGCCGCTTATACAGCAAGAATGTCTTCTTTTTCACCTTGAAATGCAATTCCTTAGCTGAATGAAACTGACGCCTTCCTCCTCACGCTCGACACAAAACTAGAGTTCTTCAAATCTTCACACCAAACGGATCTGCAAAATGACAGTGATGATAAACAGCAGCAACACAGTGATGATAAAATAAAGTTCATTGGAAAGGATAAAATTTGCAAAATGAAAGAAAAATACAACTCCAAAGTTCAAAAGCGGGTAAAATTTTTATAAAAAATTCCAAAAATGGCACCTCTCGTACCAGATCTGCTCAAAATGGCACCTCTCGTACCAGATCTACAGCGGAGATGAGTTCTCCGGTTTCGTTAAGTTTTTCGTCCCAGATCTTCTCAAAATGGCACCTCTCGTACCAGATCTGCAGCGGAGATTAGTTCTCCGATTTTGTTTCGTTCCAGATCATCAAGGGTATTTGTGTTGAGTTCTCTGGTTGGGTCTCGTATTAGAACAAATGTGGGGTTGGGTCTTTGTGTTGAAAGAGAAAGGAATGTGAGGAAACAGATACATTTTGCATAAATATCCTTGAACAAAAGTGGATGAAGATGACGGGATAAAAACCATCACCGATTTTTAGAGATGGAAAGCTTTGTCGGTGAGGAGATATTGGGTGGGTGAGATTTTGTCTAGGATAAGAGGGGGGGTTTTCAAATAAAGTGATTTTGGGGGAGATGTGCAATGATTTAAGTGGGTGACTCAATTTTAACAATTATCCAAATTTAACATGTTAATTACGAAAATGCCATGTAAGTCACAAATTTCAACTTTCATTGTGAACCCTTGGATTGTCATGAATATTCAAAGTTGACTCAATACTGGTCTCTACTTAGCTTATCCCACTTATAAAATAGTGTCAAAATTCTACTCCTCATTATATAGACTAGTGGAATGCCCGTACCTAAAGGCACAACAAAAAAATTCCAAGTTATTGAATGTGTTAAACAATTTAAGTCACAAATGTGAACAGTTTTGAAAACTTCAGAAGAAATTACTTTGTTTATAGGACTATCCACCATGTTGAAAAATAAAAGTAGTACACAACAAAAATATTATTAGTACGTACTGGACCTCGCATAAACATCATATTCATCAAATAAGTCATTAAATTTTTTACAACACAAAAATGTAAACATTTTAGAAAATTGGGCAGAATTTCCTTTGTTTATAGGACTATCCATCCTGTTAAAGAAATAAAAAAAATAACTCAACAAAAACAATACCATCATAATTATTAAATCATGACAAAAAAATATCAAATGAACATCTACTTGAATATACACTAATTTTGTGATCAACGTTTTCTTCGAAGGGTCCGCGGGACTTTTCGTTGCGCGGCAACATCAAGTATTTCAAGTCCTACCATAGCTGGGACACTGCACAAAACAAACAAATAATCAAATAATTAAAAAATAACTTGTATGCTTTATAGACATTTGTATGCTTAAAACACAAAGGGATGTGGATGAGATAGTATACCCGGAATTGAGGTAGCTGGAATTATAATGCATCAACCAAAAATAAATAATAAAATCAAGAACTTGAAATAATTGTGAGATAAATGAAATGATTGGGCCATTATAGAATTAAAGCGTTGTTTGTATACATGGCAAGAGTAGCACAAACCTGAAACATCAGAGATTCTACTTATAAAAAAATCATAAATTTTGGTCATATAGGTATGTAACTTAATAAACATCCACATAGTTTCTCAAGTCTATCAAGTACGTTCATATCATACCTGGCTCCAGTATTACACATTTCCTTTCTTTCTCTATTTTTGGTCTTCTCTCAATTTCTTTCATCCCACTTTACTCTATCCTTGCATCCTGTTCTGAAAAAAATAACCAAAAGCATCAAAGTATCACATGATTACACTTGAGATAAAAACAAAATCTTTAAATGAGGTTACATTAATTTATGTAACGGCTTTGTGTATATACCCTTAACTGTACCAGATGTGCAAAATAAACAATTCATTCATCGTGATTTTGCTTTTTTTAGCACCCCAAAAGCCTGGTGTGAACCTGTACTCTAGAAGTGCTTGGGAGTTAATTTCTTTAAATACATACAAAAAGCTTCAGAATACAGTTTCTCAACACATTTGATAATGACAGAGCAATTTACATTTTCCACCTCAAATAGTATTTGTGAGCTGAAGCAGAGCCTGGGTATATAATTTATTTGGATTCTAATATGTACAGTATTGAATATACCCAAGAAACTGTTTAACATTGAATGCTTATGGAGCTTGTACAGTACATAATTTATTTGTACAAATGTTGTTAAATAGTACTGAATGCGCATGACTTGTTAAACGTGGAATGCGTATGACAGTGCAACACTACAGTACTTGTTAAACAATATTGTACTTGTTTAGCAATATATGCACTTAGAAGCTTATGATTTATTTTACAGTACACTGAATATGACTTGAACATTATGGCACTCGCTAAAATTGTAAATGATGTAAAGATGGAGTAATATGACTTGTGAAATAACTGTTGTATCAAATGTGTCGAGAGCCTTGTTTAAGTAATTCAATTGATAATCATAATTTAGAACACTAATAATGCTCCCGGTCCAATCCAAATACTTGGATTGATACACGACTTATGCAATTGAACAAAGATAAATATCAAATATTGGTAAAAATAGTAAAAATGCGTATAGAATTATTATAAAACTTGAAATGCTTATAGCATTATAAAACTAAATCAGATATTAGAATGAAATGCTTATAGAAGTAGAGTATTAAGAATCATATAAGCCAAACGCACCTGTTTAATATCTTTTACCGTGATGTGCTACACGAAAATTGCCAAACCTAGTCGAAGAGCGATAAATCCAATCACCAAGAGCAGAGTACAATTTCATTCCGTGCTTTATTCCTCACAACCATAAATATCCACTTGATTTCTATACAAATTTTCAAACTAGTATTTATACTAACATGGTGTTAAGACATTAAATCAAATGTGGAAAATCAGATGCTCCACTGGACAGATTTGGTCCATCTTCCCTTTACCCAAATCAGATTTTAATAAGGAAATGTAGTTTCCTTTGCAAGTGCATAAGTTGTCAACAGAGCTTTTAAGAAGGCCTTGGGGGAGCAATGCAATACTAGATATGAAAGGGAATTAATGAAATAAGAGAAACAGAAAAAGAAATTTCATGAAAGAAGAGAAACAAAAAGATTATCTTTCAATTTCTTTGTCTGTGGTTAATAAAGGAGTATAGCGAGGGCTTGATTGGTGACTATGTAGTAGTGAGTTTCTAAAGGATTGGGAATCTGGAATATTTCTTTGTGCGTCCTGGAACTTAGCAATAGCCCTTTGTGCATCCCGAAACTTAATAATAGCCCTGCAAAAACACAACCATGTAACATATGCAAAATAGAAAAAATGGTATATTCTATATTAAAAACATAATGAATAGATTATCGGAATCCCATAGACAATACCATTCTAAAACTCAAAACTGGTCTTTAAATGCTTGAATATTTTAACACTGAACAAAACTGGTCTTTACAATTTTGAGGGTGTCTCGATCTCGATACTGAACAAAACTGGTCTTTAATATGCTACATCAATCTGAAATGAAAACGGTCTAATGGAACTCTTTTATAATCTTACGTCCTAGGTGGATACTTAAGTTTATATATCAACTGAAAGGAACTGAGGTTAAAAAGGAACCTAGATGGAGTTATATATAAGGCATGACATGCTCATAGCCTTTTTACACAATCATCATATCTAAGATTTTAATTTATTGTCCTTTAATGAAGTTAATATTGTCTAAAATATCATTACTAAGCCAAGGATCAAACCTGGGACCACTTTTGGATAATATTTGGACAATATAAAAGGTCGTGTTGCGCTTCATATCCTGTGGTAGGATTGTAGGAAAATATTTGATAACTTTTCACCTACCAAATCCCTATAAATGAAAACCCCATGATTCAATAAAATTTCCATAGCAGATCCGTGGCGGCCCCGTAGGAGCTTCATAGCGTCCCTGTAGCATCCTCTTAGTAGCTATTACCAAAGCAACCTTGTAGCAGCCCCGCAGCGTCCCCATAACAGCCCCGTAGCCATCGCCCTTTTTGCACCCCGTAGCATCCCCATAATAGCCCCGTAGCCATCACCCTTTTTGCACCCCGTAGCATCGCTATAATAGCCCCGTAGCAGAATTTCTCCAGCATGATGATAATCTGAATTACCTGTTGAAATTACAAAATAAAAAATAAGTTGATTTTTTTTTTATCAAAATTAGGTACATTATATTAAACCACAATATCTACCATATTTTTTTATAGTTACCTCATTGTAACACCATTGTTCCATGCCTCTTGAGCCACTCGGTCCCTATTTTTCCTGTGAAAAGTGACAAATTTGAACAATGCCTACATATATATGGCATAATTAGAGGATTTTGAAGTTAAGTAGTTTGGGGAGGGAAGATATATGATATGATGCACTTTTAGGCAAGTGGACAACACCTGCTAGTGGGGTTCAACACCAATCAGCCAACACCCACACTTCATAAATGCTAGAGGCAGAGGTAGTCGAGCCACCTGAATTTAATACTCAAAAATGAGGAATGCACATATTAGACATTGGTTTTAAGTTTGAGCAATCCATCACTTTTTTATCAAAAAAAAAGAAATATTACATGACGAAACATAATAATAAATATTTGAGAGACTGTTCTAAAGTCATCTTAATCAGTAGGACTGAAGTTAAAATCACTAAGTGTGTTCAAGAACTACTAAATTCTAAAATTATAAATAATTAAAAGAAAGCATGCAATAAAATACAAAGAAATGAACATGTGGCCTTAAATATGCATTTTAAACAAACCTCGGTCAAAGTTTTTGGATGAATACGTTCACCTTTTGTTAACCGTAATGCTATGCTATTGCAAAACTCAACCAAGTAAAGTGTAGGTCGCATTCCCCGAAAAAATATTAGTTCTACAAATTATTCCACACCTGTGAAAAAAAAAAGCGAATAATAAAATATCATCGTCCCCCAAGCTCCTCACCCAAAATTCAATATTATATGCTTTTGTCAAATAAAGTGCCCTAGGTCAATTACATGCACTTTGGTAAATTATAATGTGTTGTGACTTGATACACATGTTTTACCTGCCAAGTACCACGTTAAGGAAAAAGTTGTTACTCTCCATATGTATTCAAAAGGTACATAAATAAATATTGCATATACATCTAATTTGAGTACATAAAAAACATAAAGATCATCAAGTTTCGTAAAAAATGGAAATTAATTATTCCAACTCTTAAATAATTGAGAGAATCAGAATTAAAATAAATAAGAAAAATGGAAAAGCCGTCAACAGATAGTTTAATTTGGTAAGGCCCAGTGTTTTTTGGATGATCAACAAATCAACCAGTTGGGGATTCAAAGAGATAGATCCATATATGTTCTTCCAGATATAAAAATTAATTGACATGGATGATGAGATTGTGAAATAGAAACTGAAATGCAATTCAACTAATACTACAAATAATAATATAGAGTCAAAACGAAAATCCGACATAATACAAAGAAAAGTCTAACATCAAAACCCACCTTAAAGTTGAAATTTTGAAAGGGAAGAATCTTATGTCAACACGTGTGTGATGGAGCTATGATGTTGCTTCGGGCTGCTGGGTTTCCTTTTCCCTACTACACCATGGCCTGGGCCACAATTGATAAAAATCACTTCTAACCCCTTTAACAACCTAGATTCCAAAATCACAAAATCTAGCTCACTCAAAAACCCACATCAACCCCACTCTCTCTCAGCAAAATCGTGAAGCTGTCGAAAACCCATCAACCCCAAATAATTCTAAAACACACACATAAACATTCCCATACATATTCAGTAATTACCAAAAATATATGTCTGGGCAAAACATTAATTTAAACCAAAAAATCCAAAAAATCTCAACGGAAGAGAGAGAGAAAAAAATGGATAAAATGTTTACCTCATTAGATTTTAATCCCCCAAAACATAAACAAAAAAAAAACAAATTGTAACCACAATTGATAACAAAAAATACTAAAATGCGCACACAGAAAGAGATTACCTTGGAAGAGATGAATCCGGCAAAGGTGTTTACCCCCCAAACCATTTACACCCCTGTTCCATCTGTAACTAAGTAAAAAATATGGTCAGATGAACAGAGATCTGACCATCAGACATTTCAAGAACTGATACCCCTGTTCTAACATGGCTTCCTCCTCCCGTACAACGATTAGCTATAAAAAAAAATAAAGCAAATCAATACCACAATCAAACCTCCTCCTATACAAAGGTTCACGAACTGGACCCTCTTGGATATTGGGTACAAAATAATAACTTGAAACCACAATCAAAATGAAAAAAGATAAATCGATGATGGATCCCCGTTCCTCTTCATCGGCGTCGGTAGAAACATGGAGTCTTTGAATGTGTGTGTGTGTGTGATTCCAAAAAGGATCTGCAAAAAATAACAACTCCAAATCAAAAAACAATGAGTTGACAACCTCAAAATGTCCCTCGAGCTCTGATATGGTTACCTCAAGCTCTGATATGAAAAAATGAATAAAAAAATATGATCAGAAGAAAGATAAAACATAACCCAAATCTCAAATATTGTTACCTCAAGCTCTGATGAAATCATTTACCTCAAGCGTTTATGAGCGAGGAAGCAAGAAGATTTATGGGTGGAGGAGTTCAGGCGACCGAAGATCAAAGCGGGTTGAATCGTTTACCTCAAGGTAGTGGGTACGGGGTGTAAAGAGCTAGTATGGTAAGCAAGTTTGCATCGGTAAGAGGGGAAGTGGGTACCTTCCAGTAGAGATAAAGGAAGTTACTAATTTAGCCCAAGTTTTGAATTAAAGTAAGAGAGAGAAATCAATTTGGAGTGAAGCAGAAGAGGGGGAAATCAAAATTGAAGGGGTAAAAGAGTAAAATATAATAAATAATTCTCCACCCTTGATTTTTTGCCTTGTTGGATTAATCTGGACCCCTACTAGCTTATCCTACTTATGGAATAGTAACAAAGTTCTACTCCTTATTTTATATATATATATATATATATATATATATATATAGGAAGGATCAGGTGAGGTCCCAGTTTGAGGACCCTGAATGAGGACCATTTTTTTTTAATAGTAAAAAATATATTTTTGGACTGATTTTTTTTATGGTTTTTAAACATTTGAATAGGACCATAAAAAATAATCATTTCAAAATGATTTTTTTTGCTATTTTAAAAAAATCGGTCAAATTTTGTCAGTTTTTAAGTTGTTAAAAACTGACAGTTTGACCGATTTTTTAAAAATAATTAAAAAATTCATTTTGTGCTGATTTTTTTTATATGATCCTAGTGAAATGTTTAAAAACTAAAAAAAATTAGCCCAAAAATATTTTTTTTACTATTTTATCAAAATTGATCCGCGCCAAGGTATGCAAACAGAGGCCATCATGAGATCATCTCTCTCTCTCTCTCTCTAGAGAGAGAGAGAGAGAGAGAGAGAGAGTTGGAAGAAAGGAGATATATTGAAACAATTTTTTTATGTGTTTCTACAAGGAGATACATGACCTATATATAGTTAAAGTAGGAGTACGATAGTATAAAGTGGTTAACCAAGCCTATTGGCCCAGGGGTATAAGGGTGCCACTGGGATAGTGTTGGGAGTGGATTGAGTTTGGTCCCCAGTTTGATTCCTGGCACTGTCAAAATAATGCTTGACCAGCGGAAGCTACTAACCGCGAATGAGGATTAGTCGAGATGCGCGCAAGCTGCCCGGACACCTCATGGTATGCTACCAAAAAAAGATAGTATAATGTGGTAGTACAAATTTCATACGGTAATGCTTGGCCAGTGAAAGCCACGAACCGCGAATGGGGATTAGTCGAGGTGCTCGTAAGCTGGTCCGGACACCTCATAGTATGCTACCAAAAAAAGATAGTATAATGTGGTAGTACAAATTTCATACGGTAGTATGGGTGCACTAACTGACAAGATATTCTTGTCGCAGTTCATTTGAAACTATGATTTGCGTCATTTAGGGTATTATATAATGTATATATAATAAATCAATAAAATATCTATATGTAAATGGCATGTCAATTCCAAATCCTTTGATTTTTGGTTTGTACTTTGTCAGGTTTTGTTTAAGAGTGGGTTTAATCTAATTTATTAAGTGGGGGTTTGGGGAAAAGGTTCTTATAGTGCTCAAAGTGTATAAAAATAGGACACTATATAATTTTATAAATTTAGTCCCTGTACTAAAAATACCATGAAAAATGGTGAAAAATAGTGCAGCTGGCGCAGACAAAAAAAATAAAGGTATTATACCACATGGACTAGGTTTATAAATGCTATTGTACCACAGAGACTAGATTTATAAACTTGAAAATCATTGTCCTAAAAATCCAAATATAAGAAGGAATGTGATCTTTACCTTAATTCTCAATTATTAATAATGATTGGAGTTAAAAATTTGCAAGTGATCATGTGAATGAGCATAAACTGAACTCTATATTCACATTTTCTTGGTGTCTTTTATGATCATAAGAACTTATCCATTTTTATTATATATAGAGTGATAATATATCAAAGATCTACAATCAAATGGAAAAGAGAAAGAAAGGGGCTAGGGTTTCATCTTGACATAAACTAGAATACAATACAAATGAAAAGAAGAAGAGAGAATATATATCCTACTAAAAACACCTAATAATGAAATAAAAGGGAAAATACTAAACTACCCTTAATGGTAAATAAAACTCTAATATCCCCCCTCAAACTCACAATGCTGCAGTGAGAAGCATTGAGAGTTTGCCAACCAAAAAATGAAAACGCTGAACTGGATGAGACTTCATAAACAAATCAGCTATCTGTGCGGAAGAAGAAACAAAAGGCAAAGTGATGGCGCCATGCGTAAGATGATGACGAGTGATATGACAATCAATCTCGATGTGCTTGGTCCTCTCATGAAAAACTGAATTGTGAGCAATCTGAATAGCACTCTTATTATCACAGTACATAGGAGTGGGCTGAGAAAGAGAGACACCCATATCTGCAAGTAACCGACGTAGCCAAACAACCTTGCGAGTGGTAGAAGCCATAGCATGATACTCGGCTTCCGTGGAAGACACAGAAACAACAACTTGCTTTTTGCTCTTCCAAGAAATAAGAGAATCACCCAAAAACACACAAAATCCAGTAACTGATTTGCGATCTGTAGGATCACCGGCCCGATCAGCATCAGAGTATGCACGTAGCTCCAAAGAAGAAGATGAAGGAAGTAAAAGACTCTGAAATCGAGTGCCTCTCAAGTATCGCAATATACGATGAACAGCTGCCCAATGAACTGTAGTAGGAGCAGTAACAAACTGACTAACAACATGGACCGCATGAGCTATATCTGGACGAGTAATAGTGAAATAAACCAAGCTGCCCCACAATAGTGCGATATAAAGTGGGATCAGGCAAAAGAATACCATCATGCGAGGAAAGATGAACATTAAGCTCCAGAGGGGTATCAACAATCTTAGTATCAGTGAGGCGGGCACGCTCAAGAATGTCCCCGATGTACTTAGATTGTGAGAGAAGATAACACTTTGGAGAATGAGCTACCTCAATACGCAAATCTATATTAAATAAATTCACTCTGAAACATAATGTGTATTCTGTTTTGTCAATTTCATGACGAAATGTCAATTTCGTTCTCAATTACGATCCTAATTTGCTACGCACAGTACAAATACATAATCCATTAAAAAGCACAAATTCATAATAGATAACACAATCATTATGAATAAAGAGTCAAAGAGATGGATATGGTTGAAATATAATATATCCAAATTTAAATTTATTCCATTTCATATAAAATTATTCTTAAATCAAATAGAGTAATAAAGGCATACATAAATTTTTTAAAACTCAGCCGCAGTAGTTGATAAGGTCGCAATAGGCTGTTTTTTTAAAGGCCATGAAACTTGTCCTGACCCCATCATAAAAACATAAGAGATGTGATTATTCTATCATTAACATCACGAGTATAATCACTATTTGTGAACCCAACAAGCTCTAACTTTTCTCCCCTCTTGTAAATAACACCAAAATCAAATGTACCTTTTATATAGGCTATAGCGCAAGATTTTTTTTTTTTTTTTCTGCATAGAGATGTTACTCTGTTGGACGTTCCATAAACCTGTTGATCGGACTTAAAAAAACCATGATATCAGGCCTTGAGGTTATATAATACATCAGACTTCGAACAATTTGCTTAAAAAACGTGCTGCCAACTTTCTTGCCATCAGGATCCATTGTAAAGTTATTCAGTCCTGGTTCTGCTGGAATTGCAATGCATTACAATCCTTCATTTTAAATTTCTCTAAAACCTCCAGAGCATACTTTCTTTGTGTGATGAAAATTCCAGTCGATGATTGTAATACTTCTATACCAAGGAAATGGTGCAATCTTCCCAGATCAGTCATCTGGAACTCAACCATCATAGAGTTCTTAAATTCAGCATACATATCATCATCGTTGCCTGTGTAGATAAGGTCGTCTACAAAAAAATAGATCACTAAGAACTTCCCTGCAATTCCAGATTTAATGTAAAGAGTATGCTCATATGGATACCTTTGAAAGACAACATTAGAAAAATAGGTATGTATATGACTATACCAAGCACGTGGTGCTTATTTTAGACCATATAGAGCCTTTTTTTTAACCTGTATACCTTCTCATCACTTCCCTTTTTCACATAACCTAGGGGTTGATCAATATATACTTGCTCTTGAAGATCTCTATGCGAAAAGGCTAATTTCACATCAAGTTGATAAATAGGCCATGAGTGTTGTGCAGCCATCAAAATCACAAGTCGAATGGTATCTATACTAGCAACTGGTGAAAACACTTCCTTATAATCCACTCCAAACTTCTATTTGTATCCCTTAGCAACCAGTCGTGCCTTATGTTTTTCCACTGCTCCTTTTTCATTGAACATAGTTTTTTACACCCATTTCACACTGATTGCTTTCTTCCGTTTTGGAAGATCGATCAGCTCC
Source organism: Sambucus nigra (assembly GCA_949130495.1). Lineage (NCBI taxonomy): Eukaryota > Viridiplantae > Streptophyta > Magnoliopsida > Dipsacales > Adoxaceae > Sambucus > Sambucus nigra. The sequence continues at coordinate 598,209,865 of OX422217.1, read as the reverse complement.
CAGGTGTTGTTCCTCTATATGGCTTCAATTTTTGAGTCCATAGCTCTCTTCCACTTAGCCTCCTTTACTGCCTCTTCATATGTTATGGGATCACAATTTGCAAACAGAGCTAGATGGTACAAGGTTTCATCAATTGAGAGATCCCCATCACTCTCGTGATCATTCATCCATATTGGTTTTCTTCTCGTATGTTGGTCTTTTTATCCTTGTGCACCTGGGGATTGATCTTCATCTAGAGTAACCACAATTGGAGTTAAAAGGCAAGGAAACCTCATTAGTTGATAGCTACTGATTTTACTCACCCTCTTCATCAAGAATTACTGGTACTTGCTGCTACTCAACACAATTCCATTCCCATGAATTCTCTTCATCAAATAAGACATCACGGTTGATAATGATTTTCATAGTAATAGGATTGAATATCCTGCATGCCTTGGATTGTTCACTCACTCTAAGGAAGATGCACTTCATTCTTTTGTCATCTAGCTTTTGTATAGAATATGGGCATATGCGATACACCCAAAAATTTTGAAATGATCAACAGTAGGTTTCTTTTCATTCCACGCCTCTTCTGGCGTCATGTCCTTAACAACAAGAGTAAGGCTCATGTTTAACACACGAATACTCCAATTGACTGATTTTGGCCAAAAATTCTTTAGAACACTCTTTCTTGCCAACATACTTCACACCATATTTAGAATTGTGTGATTTTTCCTCTCTGTTACACCATTCTGTTGTGGTGAATATGCTGCTATAAGTTGCCTGCGAATCCCATGCATCACACAAAAACTTGCAAACTTATGCGAATTATATTCACCACCATGATCTGTGCGAATAATTTTGATTGATTTCCCCGCAGATTTCTCAACTAAAGCTTCAAATGTTTTGAACGTAACAAGGGCCTCACACTTTTCTTCCAAGAAATAGATCCACATTTTTATGCTATAGTCATCAATGAAAGTAATAATTTACCTCTTCCCGCCATTTGATACTTGGTTAATTGGCCCTTGAGATGTCAGAGTGAATCAGTTGTAATACTTCTTTAGTCCTCCATTCATTCCTTCTTAGAAGGGGGTCATGATGTTACTTCCCCACAACACATTCTTCACAAGTACTTGATGGATAGGTAATCTGAGGAAGTCCCATCACAATGTTTTTCTGCTGCAAAGTTCTTAGGCCATTGATTCAGGTGAACGTAATAAAAGTGCCACAGCCAATTAGCATCTTGAGTTCTTGAATAAAGGCACGTCTGCATATCATCTCTAATATGTAGTGGAAATAGTCGGTTGGCCGTCATATTCACTTGTGCAATCAAACCCTTCTTTGGATGATGGATTTGACAGCAACTTCCTTGAATGCTAATAGCAAACTCCTTTTCTTGTAATTTCCCTATACTAATGAGATTACTTTTTAGCTTCGAAACATAAAAGACACATGAGATTGTCATCGTATGATTTCTGAACTTGAGTTTGATGTCTCCTCTCCCCATAACAAGAATTTTTGTGTTCTTTCCGATCTTGACAGTGTCTCTGTAAGACTCATCCAATTCAAAGAACAAGGTTTTATTTCCGTAGTACCATCTATTTAAAAGTAATACTTCGTTGTCGTGATAAGCCATCAATAGTATCGCATCTTCTGTCTCAACAAAGTTAGAGTTCTCCTCCTTTGTTGTATTAAACTTTATAGGACATTCAGAACGATAATGTCTTAACTTGTGACAACGGTAGCACTCAATACCTGATTTATCAGATGGATTGAAAGAACTTCTGCCTCCTCCTCTTCCTTCGTTCCAACCTCGGCCTATTCCTAATCCTCTCTAAGTAGTTAATTCTCCATAAGCTACAACCTTCAAAGCTTGATCGTCTGTGACATTGCTGCCCATTCTTTATTACTTTGCAGCTCATCCACTGATAATTCATCAACATCTTTCTATTCCTCGATCGAACATACCACATAAGCAAACTTAGTAGTCATGGATCTAAGAATTTTTTCCACTATTGTGACATCCTCCATTTTATCACCATGAATCCTCATCTTGTTGGCTATAGCAAGCACCCTTGAGAAATAATATGTCATAGTCTCTTCTTTTTTTCATACGATTGACTTTAACCTCTTTGCGAAGAGCTTGAAGCCGCGCTTGTTTCACCCTTATCGAGCCTTGATACTTTTTCTTTAGGGAATTCTAAATGTGCTTAGAGGTGTCTCTCTCAAGGATGGTCACCAGGATTGTTCGATCAATGGCTTGAAATAGGTAGTTCTTTGCCTTAAGATCTTTCAGCTTCTATCTAACCTTCCCACGCCTTCTTCTGAGCGTTGGACAATACTACACTGACTCCACCAGTTGGATCAATAATTACTCTCTCTATAAGATCCCAATAGTCCTTTGATATCAAGAAATTCTCCATAAGCATGCTCCAGTCGTCGTAGTGGCCGTCTAATCGAGGAATGGCAGGTTGAACATAATCGCTATTGTCTGACGCCATCAGTCCTTCCTGTTGTAAGTAAGCTGTTGCTTCTTTCTTTCTCCCTTAGGCCTAGTGGGGGCTCTGATACCGGAATGTTAAAACTGATTTGAATACAAAGCAATAAACAAGTAGAATCTGAATGACTACTTTTTTATTCATTAACTGAGAAATATAAAAAGCAGTACAGTGACTAACAAATCAGAAAAATAGCGGGATACTCCTAAAGAACTGGTAAACTCAGCCTCAGTAGTTAATAAGGTCACAATAGTCTGTCTCTTTTAAGCCCATGAAACTGGTCCTGACCCCATCATAAAAACATAAACAAATGTGCTTATTGTATCATTAACATCACCAGTATAATCACTATTTATGAATCCAACAAGCTCTGCCTTTTCTCCCCTCTTGTAAAGAACTCCAAAATCAAATATACCTTTTATATAGCGTAAGATTTTTTTTTTGTTGCAGAGAGATGTTTCTCTGTTGGACGTTCCGTAGACCTGCTGGTCAGAATCAGACCTTGTGGTTGTAAGATACATCAGAACTCAATGGGATTTTTTTTCATCCATAGAATTATGTGTGACTATATTTATTATAGATTTTGCAATAATTAAAAAATGAGAAATGCTATGTGTCCCAAACAACTCCCCCAAATCGTCCCCCAAATAACTTTAAGTGTTATACTTTGTTGTATGGGTCCCGTCAGGGCACAACTCATTAATGTTATTTGGGGGAGATTTGAGAGAGTTGTTTGGTACCCATAGCACCACTCTTAAAAAATATGTAGAACTATAAGTCAACTGGTATTCAAATGGATGGTATGTATCGTATCATGAATTGTAACCTTGAGTTCAAATCATGTTCATCTTAATGCAGGATTCAGATCGATTGAGTTATGCATCACAAAACACACTATAAATTATAAGATTCCAGTGACTGGTGTGAACATATTGAATCAATGTCCCATAAATAGTTCATTCAAAAGTTTTTTTTTATGAGTAAATACCAAAAAATCCCTCAAACATTTTTTAATACACACTTAGTCCAAACATTTTATTTTGTACCTTATCTTTAAAGGTCCGCGCCGGCATGGTAAAGCCTTTTTGGCATGGTGAAGAACTTTTTGGTGCAAAATAAAAAGGCTTGGACTAAACGTGTATTAAAAAAAGTTCGAGGAACTATTTGGTATATGCCATTTTTTTTTAATTTTTTTTGGTAGTGGTGGTTGGTTTGTGGGGGGGGGGGGGGGGGGGGAGTGTTCTTTCAACTTATACATGAGCATATTATTCCACCTTTTAGAAGTAACCATTTTGCATTGGTGTACCGTACACTGACCTTAGTAATATTTTTTTCTTGTAATATATGTTCTTCATAACAATATTTTGTAATTTATATTATCACCAACAATATTTAGAAAATAAAATGAACTTGGACAAAGTTTTAACATTCTATAAGAGATTAAAAATGTTTCCCTCTAGTACATTGTCCTAATAGTGTGGCCTGCAGAGCTTCCACTATGAGTATGTTGAAAAAAACCTCACTATGTTATTTTAACAAAAGTTAAAAGGGTTTAATGAGTTTCGAATTTTTTTTTTTGAAGAAACTATTTCACAAAAATCTTTACAAGAACACAAGATGTGTTAAAACAGTTTGTTGAACAAAATACTTAATTCTCTTGCAAATAGGTTTTAGAATAAACCTAAGTCTAAGTAGCCGAATGTAGTGGAGAATTAAAAAGTACACACTAGAGAAAATATTTTTTTACGCGGTGAAACCCCACCCAACTGGGGAAGCATCCACGGTGGCAACTACACCACATAATCGAAATCCACACACCAAAAAAGTTTAGGTTACAAGCACACAACAAATCATACAAATAGTTCCTATTCTAAATCCAGAAATATACCTAACGAGATTCTACTGCTTCACAGTATCCTTTCTGACTTCTTCAAGGAAATGAATTTGTCATTTCTTTATTCCTTCTCTGCTTCGTTTCTCCTTTTGCACGATATATACTCAATAGTAAAAATATCTCAACTAACAACACACTTTAGTGTTTGTGGGTGACAGTGTAGTGAGTGAAGTGACTAAAATGTCATGCATGTACTCACACACACTTAAATACAAACGGATCGTATGAATTACAACAAAACTAGATATGAGATCATTTTTACACTTCTGGAATTATACTTGTTCTTTGTGAACAAAAATTTCAAGATCTTAATGCGTTTAGGATCTTTAAAACTTAGATCCTTAGAACTTATTTATAAACAAAAAATTTCGAATTGAAAAATCTTCTCAGATCTGAAACATGCAAGTCATGATTTCAGTTTTGCAAAAATGAGAGATGTTGGATAAAAATGATTTTGAAACAATTTACAAATAATGTCCAACAAGAGATGGTTTCTTAAAAAAAAATCAATCAGCCTGAGACCTAACAATCGTGAACTGTATCACTTTGATTATAGATCTTTAAATTTCAAAAAAGAAAGGAGATCAGAAACCATGTGAGGCTGTTGAGAGAGAGATTGAAACTATTAGGATTACAGAAAACCCTATCTCTCAACATGATTCTGGAAAAAAAAATTGACAGAAATTTGTACGAAACTTTTTTCTCTCTACTCTGTCTTCTCTCCTTTTTCTCTCAATTGAATAAGTTTATAAAGTCTTCAAATGGGGACCCAATGACCTCTATTTATACATGGCTTAGGATTGTCTGGAAGATCGATGCAAAATGGACAGCTAGGAATAAACAAACGATTAAAATTCAAATCAAATGGCTGAAATGACTGTACAAAATTATTTTCAAATTGGTTAAACTCTGATGCACGTGGATTATAAATGAACACATGCAGGCCATTGATAAATAAGATACAACGGTCAAGATTAGATGCATCTGATGTGAGTATAAACAAATATACTTTTAAACAGTCATTGACAGACACGTGGAGCTTTTATCAGTTGAAAACGTGTGTTTTTAGAGTTTTAGAAATCTAACTTATTTTGTGCCGGTTTTATGCTACCCAAGCCATCTTTTAGGTGCTTATAAAATATGAATTTTAACCCTAAACAATTTAAAACCCTATTTTAATTACTGTAAAAATAGATTTTAATTATTTTTAAATTCCTAAAAATTGTAGAAAATTCATTTTCATTCAATTCAACACACACCAATCAAATATGATATAAAATATGCAATCCTATGTGTTGAGTGTGTTGGTTTTCTGATGATGATGTAGTACTTGAAGAGATTATGTTTTATTGAAGGAGGGACTCAATTTTGTCTATCTTTCCAACTAATTGAGGCTCCTATATAGTGCTAACTCATGTGAGTCAACTATATATTATGCATCATTTGTTTGTTAGGAGACATGATACAACGTTGATTGTGATTTTTATTTTTGTGTTGATTTCTAGTTTTTTAATGCTAAAAATAGGTTCGAAACACACTTTATTTTTATTGGACAGTACCCATTATATGTAGTTTTCACTGTCGATTATTTCATATGTAAATTGTTTCATATTCCTACCTAATTGGCTTTATCTAGCGGGTAAAAGCTTTGATATTATTTAATGCTATCATTTGGTTAAATTATATTATTTTGTAGTACAATAATGTATGATTTGGTTGTAGAATTTTGGTTTTGGATAAAAGGGATTTTTTTTTTTCAGAAGAATAAATTTATTAAGGAAAACAAACGGTGAGAAAACGCCCCTCACCCGTGGCTCACATCAAAGAGTAGCTATATGAGCTCCTATAACATGGAAAGCATCTAGAATCTCATTAAAAAATCTATTTCTAGGATTATTGAACTGTTTAATCATAAAAGCTCGATTAATCTCAGCACAAACTTGATTGTTAATATAAGATTCCTTCATTGGTACCCCTTCAAAGTTACACTTGTTACGAGCACACCATAAATGCCAGCAAATGAACGGTGGGATGAGTCGACATAAGGTTGCTATAATTTTTTCACCTTTTCAGTGGGTCCACCAAGTCATTCAATTACCCTTGAAGGTAGATGTTGAGCATGAGAAACCAAGTAGATTGCTGAATTGTTTCCAGATGGAGCGAGCCAAAGGACTAGTAAAAAAAAGGTGGTCTCTATTTTCCTCCTTCCCGACAATGCAACAGCTACACTTTGAGACAATCGGAATTTTATTCTTTTGAGATATTCATCAATGGATACTCCTTCTTGGAGAAGACACCATAAAAAAACCGATATCTTTGGAGCAATTCTAGCATCCCAAATTAAAGAAAAAGACCGTTGAACACATCCTTTCTCTCTAGCTAGATGCCATGCCGATTTTATGCTAAATTCACCATTTTTTTCAAACAACCATCTACCATTTATTGTGTCACAGTTTTCGTTAAAAACGTTCCCCACCAATTGCATTCTTTGCCAAACATGAGATGATATTGACGAGAGTCCCATAAAATTTTGTGGTTCCAATTTTTTGTATTTGCTATGCATAAAACGAGACCACAAAGAGGTTTTACTGAAAAATTTTCACCAGAGATTATGGGCATAAGCAGTAGAAAGATCAAACATACACCTTAGATTTATTCCTCCTTCTTCCTTGGGTTTGCAAATGTCGCGCCAATTAACCCACTGATATTTCGCCCCTTCCTCCTTTTTTCCCCATAGAAATCGAGCAAATAGATTTTTAATATGCTCCAAAACTGATTTTGGAGAATTAACTGTTGCTAGAAGGTTTAGTTGCATCGCCTCCGCCACCGATTTAATAAGAGTAATTCTTCCTTCTTGAGATATGCTGTGATGATTCCATTCATTAATTTTCTTCATCAACCTATCAATGTAAGGTGCAAATAAATCTTTCTTTTTTCTTCCCGCGTATAAAGGTAAAAAAAACTTTTGTCGCAATTCACCATTTGACCCGAAGCAATCTCATACGATTTCAAGAAGGAAGAATTTTTTTTAAGGATCTTTTTTCTCCATTCGTGAAAATAAGGGTGTCATCTGCAAAAGAAAGACAAGAAATGGTGGGGCATCCCCTAGTTAGAGAGAAATTTTTCATGTAACCTTCCTCCATTAGATTTTGGATGCCTCTATTTAGAACCTCTGATGCGATCTCAAAGATGGCAGGCGATAATGGATCTCCCCTGTCTTACCCCCCTTTTGGATTTAAAAAACCCGCAAGCTTTCCCGTTGACCCCAAGTGAATACCAACAATTGGAAACTAGTCTCCAAATAAAATCAATCACCGTCTCGGAGAAACCAAAAGCTCTAAGAGTTTTAGTAATAAAAAACCAGGAAATTCGATCGTAAGCTTTCGACATATCAATATTCATGACAAGATTAGACCCCCGCACTTTTTTCTTAAAAGAAGACATAATTTCTTGGGCAAGAAGAGCATTATCCAAAATAAACCTCCCCTTAATAAAACCGGTTTGAGTTGTCGAAATAATTTTTGGCAGAATCACTCCCATTCGAGATGCTAAGATTTTTGAAATAATTTTCGAGGAAAAATTACAAAGGCTAATGGGTCAAAAATCCCCACATTTTTTCGGATGATCAATTTTTGGAATCAATATAATATTAGTAGATGTCCAACTAACCGGGATTTCATCTCCTGAGAAGAAAGCGAGGATAGCTTTGTAGAGGTCTGCCTTAATAATATCCCAACATTTCTTGAAAAATAAGCCATTAAAACCATCCGGACCAGCAGCCCCTTCACTGTTCAAACCCCAAATCGCGTCACGAATGTCGTCAAAATCTGGGTCTTTACACAGCAACGTGTTATCTTCATCACGGACCAGTGCTGGAATGCACTGCCAGAGGTCTTCTACACCTGCCATAGTGGAGTTTGTGGATAGTAAGGTGTTGAACGAGTTCACGAGAGTCGCTTCTATGTCCTCAGCTCTATCACACCTGCTGCCATTGTCGTTTAAGATCGTGTTAATCCTGAGCTTTTCACGTTTTTTCCTTGTAACCGCATGAAAAAAACTTGTGTTTGAGTCCCCTTCTTTTGCCCATTTCAACCGAGATTTCTGTCTCCAATAATGTTCTTCCACCTTCAGTTTATTTAAATACTCCACTTGCGACTTGTGATACTTGAGGCTGTTCATTTTAGTCGGGTCTTCATCAAACTCCCTTTCCATTTTCAGCATGTCATCCTCGGCGCTTCTAGCCGCTTGAAAGATGTCACCAAACGTAGAATTCGACCAAAATTTAAGAAAAGATTTAACACATTTCAATTTTTCTGCGAATATATGCATGGGCTTACCCGTAACTTCGAATGACCAAGCTTGCTTCACGACTTGTACGAATTCTACATTTTCAGCCCAAAAAGAAAGGAATTTAAAAGGGCAGTAGGATTGAGCGTTTCATTCTTTAAATTTGAGTAATAAAGGGCTATGGTCCGAATTGGCCCTATGAAGATGATCAACGGAACTAAGAAAATGACCATCTAGCCAATTTGTATTACCCAACACACGATATAGGCGAGCCCAAATTCTTGCATTACCTTCACGATTGTTGCACCATGTGAAATGCGATCCATTGAACGGAATCTCCTGAAGACCGACATTAATAAGATCCATGTTGAAATCCATGACACCTTCCAAATTGACACTGTTTCCTCCAATCTTCTCATCGTTGTTTGCCACTATATTGAAATCCCCACATACGATCCATTTGTTATCACCCAAGGATGAAATTTCTTCAAGTTTCGCCCAAAGATTTAATCTCTCCGCCCTTGTACATTTTGCATAAATAGCACTGAAAAGAATGGGATTTTGAGTAACTCCATTGTTCATCCAGAGTGATAAAGATTGCTCTCCATTTTTTGCTAGACTAACTTTCCAATTGTCTTTCCAGAGAACCCATATATTATTCGTAGTGTTGCCCATACCACCTGCAAATTTTAATATATTGCACAACCGATCCATGTTATTATCATCAATTTTTGGTTCCATAATAGCCAAGATATCAATTGAGTAGATCCGAACTAGCCTTTTAAGTCTACGAATCGAGGGCCCATTTCCAACCCCCCTTATATTCCAGAACAGGAAATGCATCATAAATCTATTACAAGATTAATAGCCTTAGCACAATTACCGCTGGATCGAGTCCGAATATTTGATGATTAATAGCCTTAGCACAATTAAGCAAACATGTTTGAATTCATCTGGTTTCCTATTTTTTCCATTATATGCTAATTGTTTACATAATTTTTGGGTCTTGACAATGCATGTTGTTGGTGCTCTATAAGTTTGCCTACTGTTTTGGTATTATACTTTTTATTTTTGTGTTGCCTAGTTCCTATTTATTTTATTATTTGTGACATATTTTATGGTTGTTTTTTTACTTCATTGTGTCGATCATACATATCTAAGTCATCTTCAATGATGACTTTTGGAAATTGTTATTAAAGCTTATCAATAATCTGAGACTACAAATGTGAAAGCGTTGTAGAATGGATTAACAAATTAGGCACTTGACTCTTTGGTATATGAGAAAATGCTGGCTTAATAATGGTACTTGGGTAGTTTGGTTCTACACAGTCGACTAAAGTAGATTATTATCCTCTCTCTCTCTCTCTCTCTCTCTCTCTATATATATATATATATATATATATATATATATATATATATATATATATATATACACACACACACACACACAGAGTAATGCTCTAGTGCAGATCAGTCAACATTTTAAGAGTGCGAACCGAACATGTGTCACCTAATGGTGAGCCGAGAAGAGAGAGAGAGAATGCCTATAATTTAGCCAATAATTTCTAGGCTCACCGCCAGGTGATACATGTTCAGTCCTCACTCTTAAAATGTGGACTGGTCCACACAAGAGCAGTACTATATATATATATATATATATATATCATTTTTTTCATCATCAAGACTTGAATATGCCAAGCATATAAATTATGGGCTATAAATCTTTTCTTGTGTAATTTCCAAAATAAATGGCTTTATTCAAATTATATTTATAAATTATTTGTTTGATGGTATCATTATGAACATCACTTTATAGTTTTTACTGATGAAAATGTCATGAATATATTAAAATTTGATACTTTTCTTGATATGCATTTTTTTGTAGAATTTTGAAGGTTTGAGAGTTCGATGTTGGATATAGATTAGTTTACAAAAAAATTGACTTTGGTTTGCATTATAGTTATATTTTCTGTTAGAGGTTAGTTGATTTTCTCTCTTACAAAGTGTTTCTGAAAATTTAAAATTTATGTATGGTTAATGACACTGATTAGTTTGCTTCCATTTTAAATTTCATCTCTGAAAATTATATCTTAATATGTTGAAATAACACCTTAATCGGTTGAAAATTTGAATTTTCATCCGTTGTCATTTTATGTTGAGGTTCTAAAATTAATATCCTAACTATCTGTTTGATTGAACTAATCCATTTCGCAATATTTATGCAAAGTCTTGAAAAATCATGCTTAATTGTAAACGATATTCATTTGCTTCAAATTTGACGTCAAGTTAGAAAATCTTGTTTTGTTTTGTTTTTATTGGATACACTGCATTACACTGTTTCGTTATTATCTAAACCTGATCTAGTAATGAATTTTCATGTTTTGTTCATTTAAGTCACTCTCATAAGACATTAATATTGATGAAACATATATATTTATTCTTGCATAACTATTCAAAGAAATTTTGTTTTGTTTCTCATTTTGCCTTGAGATGTAACATTGATATTGTTTATTTTCTTTTGTTTGTGATTTTAATGTCAAGATAATATTTACCTAGCAACTTCAATTCAACTTTCAAATTTTTGTGGTATTTTTATTTTTAATTGGAACTCAAACATGGATAAATAATGAATGCATGTCCTAAAATTTTCCGAGAACCATGTGATGTTCATTAGGTAATGAATTAAAATTTCTAAAGAGGATAAGAGAGCAAATAAAAAAGGTTAGTTGTCCCTGTATTAATTACTTAAACATAAATGTAAGGAGTTTTAAAGAAGTTCAGGATCATCATTTTTAAATGGGATCTGACGACTCATACACAATGGATATATCATAGTGAATCTTTAGAGTACATGGATTATGATAATCTGTATGATATTATTACGGACAACAGGGATGAAGGAATATCGGAAAATGAAAATGGTGAAGATGAAATGATGAAAATGTAAGAAGATGTACGAAGGGGAACCTTAAATGAAACCACTCTAATAGAATATTTTAAGAGTAGTACTTCTATTAATGTTCTTCAAGGTGGATAAAAAAACTTCATCAAATTATTAAAAGAGGCAGAATGTGACTTGTATCCTAATTGAAAAAACTTTTTAACATTGTAATATGTCATAAATTTGCTACATTTGAAGGTTATTAACCGTTGGCATAATAATTCCTTTAATGTTACGAAATGAGGATTTTCCAAATAACTTTCATCCATGGAAATGTTTAAATGAACCATGTTCTTTATGTCGTTGCTTATTCCTGGATATCAAACCTCTGGATAGAAATGTACGATGAAGCTCGGTCAATCACTCGAACAAATGGGAAGACAAGTACGATGAAGGTCCACAAGAAACCAAGCACATCATTTGTGCAGTGCTGATTCAGCCCATTGGATAGGAGGGGCCAACCTATGAGGCTCACGTATTTGCTCTCTCAGGTTTGGAAGCCAATAACGATGCTAACCCACCCATTATTACAAACATGTTCTAGATTAATTCTCCTAAAAATTTCAGAAGCACCACATCAACCTGGGACTAAACAACATGATCCATTTGTTGGCAACAGTGATATCCTAGACCCCAAATGAGTGAAAGATAGTGACAACTAAGGAAAAATGACCACATCACTTGGAATCTTAAAGACAGTCGCCAATCATTATAAAAATATGAATAAATAATGAGGCTCCACAATGCAAAAAGGAATGTCGCTTGGGAGGCTAAATGAAAAGTTAACCCTGGCCAGTGATATACATCCAACACATCAACTTTTCTAGAGAAATGTTGGACCTCCTTCGTACGGACTAGAGGTTCATGGACACCTAGATAATGTTTGCCACTAGATATAATAGGCAATGAGGAATGACCAGCCAAGTCGGTCTTCTAGGAGATGAATCACGAACTCTTCTCCTTACTACCATCTATATGATGTGAATAGACACTCGGAGGGATATTGACTCCTCACGATTAATCGGCCCAAAACCCATACTCTCTCCATCTGCGAGGGACACTACCTTCGGCCTGCCAAAGCTTACTCAGGGACCTCCTGCACTTAGTCCTGACTATGTATACTACCATGACTTTCCTAAATAAGGGATCACATATTATTTTGACCACCCCCTCATCATCGAAGGAAATACTTCTTCGAGGTCCTGAAGATAAGTTAAATCTCAACCCTTAGGTTTGGGAAATGATGGCACATTGGCACCTAAAAAATAACTCAGGATACATGATCAAGGAACCACGTCCTTTGAATCTCCTAACCTTTGAAACTTCAGATTTGAGATCGATTACAAGCTACATCAGAAGAGCTCAATGAGCTAGAATAACACGAATATTGGATGTGTCATAGAAAAAAGTGTGGTTAATCATTAGACAACCTACAGTCCAACGTCATATAAGGGGTACCCTCTCTTTAGTTTTTTTATTGAAAGGGAAGTCTCTAGTATCCTAGTGTTGACGTATATCAGAGCATCCGAGCCACCGGGATGGCCGATCTACTAGTAGAAATATAAGATATTTTCTGCAACTTTGTGACAATAGAAAATTGTCCCCATGAGCTTCCTCCACTCAAAGAAGATCCTATCACTCATAAAGATGCACTAGACCTTCTAGTCTCGTAGTTGTACTTTGACCCATTTGTCCTTAAGATGTCAGCATAGTCCCACCATCACACACACAAGGGGCATAATTTTAGGAACCCGTATCAAGATACATCCCATATCGTTGGTATCATAGAATTGCACGATAAGATGGCCCGTTGAGGTCGTTCCCCATTATAAGGTCCTCCCTTATGAAGATAATCTTATACGACTGATATGAAACTTTTCCATCCCTTCCCCAATGACCAAGCTCAAAAAAAATTCAATAGCCTACAATATATTGTATCTACACTCACTCTAGCTCAATTTTTTATGATATCTCACCCTGGCGATCTGAACACGCCAAATACTGGTACTACTAATGAGACATCTTCTACGAAGCCACTAGCATCATGATAGAAATGGATTTAAGAGAGCCATAACCCCCTTCGGTGATGAACGATAATAAGAAAACTGCCTCGAAAGAGGATATTTGGTCAGGATCCTCCACATCCACTAGACATGTACTCAGGGCACTTATCCAAATTGATGACCAGGTCCTGACTACAGTAGCAGAGATTCCCATTGCCACTCCCATGTCGGACATAGTTATAAGGTGGATTGATTACTCCATGTTCCTATCTCCCTAAAATACCCAGAATAAGGTTCTCAAGAACTCCGTATAGAACTCCATTCTAGACTGGATCGAGGTAATAGCCCCAAAGATAACACTCTTACCTTCGGGCACGTATGCCTGACTGATCTAATAACACGTGTAGAGAAAATTGAGCGAAAAATCTAAGAAAAAATCACACCAACTCCAGAAAAAAGAAGTTTATTTCCACACCAGGTGAGGTTAACATTCTGCTTCATTAAACCCTACTGAAAAAGAGAGGGGTTCCCCTGAAGTGACCATTGTATCTCTTTCCCAGGAAAATAACAAAATCTAGGAAAAACTCTCGTGAGCCTTCATTAACATCACCATCTGGGAGTTCTTAGCTACATTTCGTGAGCACTGATCTACTCTCGTTCACCCACTGTCTTAGTATTATGTGCCTACATATCTAGCTCCAAATGAAATATCAGTCGCCATCGTCTCCATCACCATTTAATAACACATCAACTTCTCTAATGAGGACCTCCTTATGTAAGGTTTCAGCCACCGATTTGTAACACATCACCATTGAGACCATCGAATAGATAGTACACTTGGTATAGGTTGATGTTGGTTCCACCATCAATGTATTCCCTCTTCACATTGCTACTAAATTCGGATACACTAACTCATAATTCAAATCATCTTCTACGACCATGAAGGCCTATAATAACACCCCCGATAATTATTGAGGGCATCATCCTCGCTCTCATAATTGGGCCTCTCAAATGCAATATTGAATTTTAAGTAGTTGATGTTCCGACTAGTTTTAACCTCTTACTCGAGAAGGGAATGGATACATCCCATGAGGTAATTACCCTCATCACTTCACATGAAGGTTAGGTTCCCGTTTGACACTGAGGTCATCACCATTTAGAAAGACGACAGATGGGACATTATAGCTAATACTAGCACCACCCCTCTCCTAAACACCCATTAGGAAAACAACAATGTCTCCCTCAGTGGATTCTAGATCATCCCACTCATTCATATAAAAAAAGATGAGACAATTATCCATCATATATCCATGATAATCATTCAAAATATAGGATACATAACAGGGTTCGAACTCAAGAAAAATCAACGGGGAACCCTAAAAGACATCCGCGCTACATAACACAAGGGAAAGGTCAATCTTGGGTACTCTCACAATGGAAACCCCTAGAAGATAGCCCACAAAACCCTCATCAAAGGTTGAATGGCCATTTCTAGCTCTAAGGAGAGTAATTCCTCATTACAGACTCCCATGGCCCTGGTGGGATGAAACCCAGTAATACCTAGGGCCCAAAATGGAGATCCTCTACGAGGAAGGATTGTACATATATTATGTCAAAATCTATAAATGCAATCATAATGAACTCAACGTATCATGGGTTATCGCATAAGATAGAGAAACCCATCATTCACAGACCTATTGGGGGTTACCGACATTGTTTCCTGATAATAATGTCATGATGGCTATATCGAGATCCATCAATTCGACCTCATTGGTATACTAACTCGTTTGACTACAGAGGAAGGACGGTTGGTCAGCATCTCTGAACTCAATCTCTACCTCCGTGTGGAAAAATCCACCATTCACCCAACTAAAACACTGCCTTTGGTCGAAGCTTATCACATACCCAACGAAAACCCTATCGGAGTATCAATATAATAAGGAAATTCACAATCGCTTGTTGAAAGCCTTCTCTAAGGCACCTCCTCGCAACAACCCTATTGCGTACCCTGCTAAAGACCCAAAGTATCCCTATAGGGAAAAAGGATCCACTTAAGAAACATCTTGTGCCTCAGTCTGCAGTTAGTACGGATGCCAAATAGCATCTAAAGTCACTCCAAAAGTATCTCATCGAGAACCTTCTCACCTCAACTCCAACATCGAGGGAATCGCCATACTAAAGAACTTGACCTCTGTTAGATGCATATTAGTGCATGTCATATTGGGGCCCTTTAAGTCTGTCCCGTTAGCTAAAGATTTCCTCCTTATCCCTTCTCCTAATGTATTCCTTTATAAAGGAGACTTTTATGCTATTATCAATGTTGTCCTCCCTCCTCTTGATGGAATAGTGAATGAAGCTTTCCAAGAATTTTTCTATATGTATTACATGTGATGATAATGAATCAATATATTAGAAGCCACCTGTTGATGCAAAAAAATAGAATAGATCTAACTATTTGATTATAGATAAATAAGTAAATAAAAAAGACAAGTAAGATTTTTCAAGCGATTTGGTTGAAAGGAAAAGCCTACATCCACTGTCTTGTATTGTATGTCTTTTACTTGGATTGTACTCCAGTCCCTTTTGTTGTACGAATTATAATGTATTTATAGCCTACCAAGGGGATCAATAGTCGGAATGTTAATGGATGGAATGCTTTTATAAATTAGGCATTTACATTAGTACATATCGTTCAGAATGCATATGACTGTTGGCATTTTACTTGACCATGTTGGTTTGTCTTCTTGCTGTTGGTCTGGCTTCTTAAACCATTGGTCGACATTCACATTGTTGGTCAGCATTCAAGGCCTTGGTCGACGTTTACTCCTTGCTGACTAGGATTATTGCCACTGTGGATGACACATGTCTATTTATGATTGGTCCAAGTAAGTGGGTGATTTTTGGTTCAACACAAGCCCCCAATGTTCCATACTTGATGCTTGCTTGAAAATATGGAGCATTTAGTTCTAATAGTTGCTTGGGCAACTTTTTTTATACTTGGTCGGCTGCCGACTTTCCACACTTATAAAATTTTTAACTTGGCTAATAACGTATAACACGGATGGCATTTTTGTAATTACTCGTAATTTTAACAACTCGTTTTTGGGGAAAATGTATCTTTTTTAACTTATCCGCCTAAATTTCAATCCTAGTTTCCCTTTAATCATTACTTTCACCGATTTTTGAGGTAATATATAAAGGCGGTAAAATCCCAGTTGTCTTCTACCTTAAACTTTCTAGGTTTTGCTGCTATCTCTTGAGCTTTTCGTGCGATCATTATTTATGTACTTCAGTTCTTGCTGAATCCTTAAATCTTTGTAAGAATCCTTTATCTTTCTCCTTTTCTTCATCTTCAATCATGGTCTATTTAGTATTTTCTCTAGATGAATTTAGGAACGAATGGAATATTCCTTCGTGGGTGGATTTGGAGCTCCCTAATCCGCTTGTAGATCTTTTTTCTTTATCTGAGGGCCATTGGTTCCCTTTTCTTTTCATTGTTGAATCTGGGTTTACTTTCCCCCCAAAACCACTTTTCTCTTGAGTTTTATCAATATTTTGATGTTGTACCTTCTAGAAAAGACCCCAACACTTGGAGAGTTGTAAATGGATTTTATAGATTAAATCAGCTCCATGGGACCCATATAGGCATCCCAGAGACTATGTTTTGCTATAAATGGGTCACTAGTGATATCATTTAATATTTGAAAACTAGGACTGTAAATAGGGCTTTAGTAGTTAATCTCCCAGACCCCAACAGAGAATATTTTGAATATGGAGTGATTGCCAAGAATTGGCAATATGCGCCCATGACATGGAATGCAGTATACTAGGGGACTAGATGCCCTCAATATGGCCATGGGATAGGTCGCAACACTTTTGTAGCTTTTCTTGATAACTTCATTCGTTACTGTACTAACTGTATTTGTTTTCTCTTGATTGCAGTTGATCAGAAGAGAAAGTGTCCCAAGGAGAGTTATATTAGACTTACCGAGCTGAAATTTGTTTTGGGTATTCACCAAAAAATTGGAGAGGAACACATTATGTCGGCATCATATCCGTTGGAGTATAAAAATTCCATTACTTCTTTTGTTGCTTGCCCAACTTCTGTTGCTCCTTCCTTGGTGATTGAGCTTGACCATGAACCAGTCTCCACTTCTTCTTCCATTGTATCTGGAAGTGGTGAAGCTGCTAATGGCCCCTCATCTTCACTTAAATCTGACTTACCTCTTGTCGGTGCCATGGTGAAGAGAAAGTTCCCCAACATTATGGGTGATATTACCACTGCTGGCTCCACAAAATCTACTACTACTGGGGTCAGCAATAAGGATGAGACTAGGAAGAAGACCCCAGCCAAGAAGAATGATGAAGCTCAGCTCAAGCATTTGAGGAAGGGTATTCCTTTTAGGCTGGCTGAAGGAACTACTTTTGGTGCCGACCAACGAGACTTGGTCGATTTTTCTGATGCTGGCTCTTCAGTGGCTATTGGCCCTGGTTTGGCCGACAATTAGTAAAGTCTGGTACTCTTCTGAACCACAGGGGTGTTGCTTCTGTAATTCCCCTCTCTAAAATCTCTGAAAGGGTGCTCAAAACCTTCTTTTGATAAGAGTTGTGATTTTTTTCCTATTCACTTATTTGACAACTCTCTTGTATTGACTTGCTCTGATTTCTTTTTATAGTTCCTGATTGATTTCAAAAAGATGTTGGAGAAGGATGCCATCCTTGATTCTTCTTCTAACGAGGTAGAGAACGCATTTGAATGCCTAAATAAGTCCTTACTTAAGTCTCAACAAGCATTGACAAATGAATAGAAGAAATGGGAAACCAAAATAAAAGCTGCAAAAGATGATGCAACATTTCCTCGAGGGTGAGTTGCCGAGACATAGAAAAATTTGACCATTGAGAAGGCCAAGAGACGGATGGCCAAGAAATTAACCTTCAACAGAGGCTGGGAGAAGGCTATCAGTGATGCCTCTGCTCAGATTGAATTTGTGAAGAAGAAATACTTCAAGGATGGCTGGTCGGCAGCACTCACGGAGGTTAGCACACCCCAGGACTCTGAGTTGTTCCTTAAGCATAATATTAGTTCTCCTCCCAACTTGGATTAGGAGATTGAGGATGATGGAGGATCATAAGATTTTACTCCTATCTTGGACTCTATCGATCAACCACAAGCAGCAGCGGTCGGGTCTTCACTCCCCCATTTTTTTGTGCAAGTCATTCCACAAATCACTCCACCTATCTTTGCCCCTTCCCAAACTGTGTCCACTTCTGATAGAAAGAAGGTGTAGATTTGCTTGGCGAAACAGCTTTTGTTTTTACCTTTATTTTTTACTTTTTACTTCATATCAATGTAATTGTAACTTGATATCCATTAATGAAAATGAACATTTCTTTGCACTTGTCTTCCTCTGTTTCAAATTCTTTATTCTGTTATTGATTGGAGATTTGTCTTACTCTTTATAGTTCATGGCTAAATTGGATGAATTCTCCTCTACTGACTCCGAGCTACTCAGAAGATGTAATGATCTTTTCAAGGCTGGTCATATAACTTTATCTGAAGAGGACCTATTCAACTTGCTAATGGATGATGTTTTAGATCAGGCTAAAGAAGCTTACCTCTACTTGAAGTGTCTTCTTGATCGGGTTATAGCCAATAATGTTGCATACTTTGAAATGATAAAAGAGCTTCAAGAAAATCACAAGGAGGCTAAAACTCTTTTAATGTCGACTACTAACATAAGTACAAATCTCTGAGTGAAGGTTGGGGTTTTGAGCAGAAGTTGGAAAAGCATGTATCTTTCTCCAAGAGACAGGAATTTTTGCTTAATTGTGAAATAGAGGAGGCTAGGGACATCGCCAAGCTGTTGGAAGAAGAGAATAACAATTTGAGTGATGAATTAAACTCATTGAAGGCTTCTTCTACTACTACTATTGCTGTTGATGATGGGGTTTCTTTTTTAGAGACTGAAAATGCCAGACTAAGGGAGGAAGTGGAAGCATTAAAAAAAACTAAACCTGTCTCTTCCTCCCGAGAAAAAGCTAAACCTGGACGAACTACTATAGATGAGGATAAGACCCAACAAACACTTGCTAACCAGGCTACATAATTGAAATCAAAGAATTTGGCCATTGCTGATATGTCCAAGAAAATCCAGACTCAAGTTGAAAAACTTTCTACTCAGTCTTCCCAATTACAAGCTAAAGATGGAGTACTGAAGAAATTATATCATCAGGTTGAGAGATTGATTTTCCAATTTTATAAACAGCTTATGGAGGTCTGAATGGAGGGATATAATGAGGCCCTTGGTCATTTTGATGAACAATTTAAGCAAGCCCAACGTGAAGGTTACAAGTGGGGCTGGACCAGCTTCTTGATAGTTATGAAAGTATAGCAGAACAATAGACTTTTCCACTAGAATGATCCTGGTTTGCTGGATTATCAAGATCCTCCTTTCAAATTGGACGTTAGTTGGATCCCTGTCAATACTATTCCCCAATGATTGATTTCAAATTACTTAGGGGATTATGGCCTTCATGAGGAGTTAGAGATCGTTCATCCCCCTCATATATAAGAGACCCCGAGCAGCAGTAATAGAAGGATGCTTCAAGACTTCAATTTTATCAATTCTCCTTACACATTAGACGACCCTCCAGATGGCGTGGATCCAGTGTCGAGCTCCTCTAAAGAAGAGGGGAAATGTCCCTTAGAGTAATTTTGTTCTTGTAATTCAGTTATAAGTGATATCATGCAATGATCAATTAAATGAATGAAATATTTGAATAACTTATTTTGTCAATCTCTGGATGTGAATGTCTTCCTTGCTTCATTAGTTCTATTAATACACTTAGGCTTCTACTCAAGTTTAGTACCAATTACCAGTGAAATTATCATCATAGGTTCTACCAGTATACTTAGATTACAATCCAAGTTTAATACTACTTACGCATGTATTTCCATAGGTTCTACTAATGCACCTAAATTTTTAGGTTTTGCACTAGTTACCAATGGTGACCTAGGGTATGTGGAATATGTTTCTACATTTCTTTTTAGGAATCTTCACAACGTTCTTCCTTCATGTTGACCAATTGGACAAAATCTATCGTTTTACCCTTAAACTGTATTAACCAAGTTTTTTGAGGACTTGAGATCCTATCTTACTTGGGTTTTTTTATGATGCCGATCAACTCTTGCTTGTGCCGACCAACTTTTGAACAGTACTAAACAATCAACTATACACTACACCAAATCTGCCCATTTGTCAAGGTCATTGACTTTGACAAATCCAACTTGTCAAGGTCAATAACCGTGACATTTCGAGGCGAGACAACTTTTTTTGTCACGGTCGTGTCACAGTCATTGACCTTGACACAAAACTCGCGTTTTGTGTCACGGTCGTGTCAAGGTCAATGACCGTGACACGTTTGTCACGATTTATAACCGTGACAAACCGTGACCCCACTTGCCCAGAATTGTCACGGTCAGTGACCGTGACACGTCCGTGACATTTTTGTCATGGGCGTGTCACGGTCAATGACCGTGACAATTCTGGGCAGAATTTAAAAAAAATCTGCTGGGCAGTATGGCCACTGCCACTGCCCAGCAGTATATTTGTACCTATTATAGCAACGTTGTACCTGTTCCAAACATCATATATCCAACAATAACTAAAGATAATGCAAATATATATTCATGACGATATAATCCAAATATTCAAAGTAAAAATAATATACATGACAATATAATCCAAATATAATTAAAATGGACAAACTTAAAAATAATGTTACTACATGTCTTGGATAAAACTGAGGAGGTGAGTAGGCCACACGACATACGAATTGATGCACCCACTAATATACGTCGTGCCGCATTATTCGCGCAACCACAATAGGGAGTTCTCCTTCCCGGGTATGACATGCGTGACGAGCACCCTGGACTCCATCTCTTGAAGCACACGTCCATGGACTATTCCACCCTCGACGATATTCGGGTCCCTCAACCCCCGCCCTATCCGCTGGCCATCAAATACGTCCAATATGAACACGCTCGGCCAACCAATTGTCTAATGTGGTCTGTTGGAGGGCGCCAAATAGGGAAGTGGATCGTCGAAGTACGAACGTGTCGGTGATGAAGCAGCGAGGTCCACATCCTCGTCATCCTACGCCTCGTGCTGCCGCACCTCCTCCTCCACCGCCTTCTCCTCCTCCTTCCCTTTCCCTTTCCCTTTACGGTCTCCACCCAACGTACGCTTCATGAATACGTACATATCTTGGACCGTCGCCTCCAAACGGGACAGCTTCGCGTCGTGTGAATCCACCGTTCGAGCCAACCCGGTGTCGCTCGTCTCCAATCCGATGATCCTAGATTTGGCCACCCGCGAGCTCACTCCCCTTGTCCTCCTCTTGCGATCAGAGCCAAGCACTTGGCTGAGTGCGTCTGTGGACAAAGATGCCTTGTCGGCATCAGACTGCGACTCATGCACTTCCTTAAGCTTTGCCTGAAATGACAAAAAGCACATGATTAGTAAAATAAGTAAACTAAAAAATTATAACGTAATTAACAATAATTAAACTGTCGGATTACTTACAATCGTGGCCGCGATGCTCGGGGACACCTCCTTGTCCTTCCCCTTCTTCGTCCAAAGAGCCACCTAAGTATCGAGCCTATGTGGCTTACCCCTGGCCCACTCCCTACCCCCTGAAATAAAATAAAGTAAAGTAAAATTAGTATCGTACCCGCAAAGTAAAAGAATGAAGAATAATAAATTTCTGTAGTTATAGATAAATTAAATCTTACCTGCATCCTATGCTCCACCTCAGCGTAAGAGGTCCGGCCGAAGTAGTGCACGCCCATCTTTTTAGCCCGATTTTCCCTCCCCGATTGGCGAGATGCCAATTGTCGATCCTCGATCTCATTGTCAATGAACTTTTGCCATTGTGCCAATGAGATCGGATCCTTGGGCGGGACGGATCCTCGCCATTGTATAATGGACTCTCGTGTTTTCCTAAAGTACCGTGTCCGCATATTTTTCTTCCACGTCTTGTGTTGCTCCCTCAACTGCTCCAAGACGGAATCGCGTAGCTTTCGATCCAAGTTGAATTGTTCCTGTCCAACAAATACAATATTAGTTGCGAATAAATATAAATATAAATATAAATATAAATATGAAATTGAAATTGAAATTGAAATATTCATATAAATATAAATATAAATATATTACCTGTAGTGCCGTCCAAATAGCTAACTTGAGCTCATTTGGCACCTCCTTCCAACTCATAAACCCCGAGCCGATGACCGTCTTTAGCATCTCGAGGGATCTCGCTAATAGCTCCGACTTGTTCTCGACGGTAATCCCAAATTTTCAATATTTGGGGAGCCTAGGGGCGGAGGAGCCCTCGTCGCCTCCGATACCACCGAACCCAGACAACATCATCATAAACAGCATCATCATCTTCGCCTTAACATCTGAAGGAGACATTTTTGCTGTAAAAAAAAATGTTATTAGTACAGACAAAAAAAAATGTTAATAGTACACATACACACACCCCTACATTTTTTTATCTTGAGATTCTATATTATAACGTATGTGTAAGTTCCCTCAATACCATTTCGTTTCAATTTTGTAATATTATGTTTTTTTCAAATATTTTAAAAGTTATTAAATGGGCGACCCACCCCCACCCCCACCCCCTGCCCCCCTCCCCCCGCCACACACACACACACACACCCACCCACCCCACCCCCACCCCCTCCGCTAACGTATGTGTAACTTTATATAATATTATCAAATTCTGTTATAAAATTATCTAGGGTTTTACCTAATTGAATTAATTTCATGAATAAAATTATTTAAATGAAAATATCAATTATTATCCAATATTTTTGAATGAAATATTTATTTTGAATGGAAATATCAATTATTATCCAATATTTTTTAATGAAATATTTATTTTGAATGAAAATATCAATTATTATCCAATTATTATCCATCTATTATCAATTATTTATTTTGAATGTATATAATATCCAAAAATATAAATGTAAATAATATTCAAAACCCCACCCACCCCCACCCCCACCCCCTCCCGATGTTTATTATCCAACTATTATCAATTATTTATAAAATTGATGTCTGCTTTTAGTGTTGTGTATATATGTTAGTTGATGCCATTATATTTTTTAGCCTAATTAGATTCTAAGGTTATCTCAATTTATATTTTTCTTTTTCTATCTAATAATTTTCAACGTAAGAGCACAGTACATAATTCCAAATACGTCCTTTATTTTTATTTTTTTTCGTATCAATTTGGAGTTTTACAGTACATTTTTTTATCTTGAGATTCTATATTATAACGTATGTGTAAGTTCCGTCAATACCATTTCGTTTCAATTTTGTAATATTATGTTTTTTTCAAATATTTTAAAAGTTATTAAATGGGTGCCCCACCCCCACCCCCACCCCCACCCCCTCCCCCTCCCCCCACCACGATCGTGACAACTACATATATTGTTTATCAATAAAATTATGACATGAGATAATTATAATTGGAGCATAAATTTCATTATCATAAAGGGATAAATCCAACCAAGTACAGAGATTCTACAAATTAAAGTGAGAATTAAATTTAAGACTTTCTAACAACATGCATGTATATGGATTCTAACTAATGATATTCCTAAATACATACAATTGGCAACATTTTGTGAATTTACTAAACTTTATATAATATTATCAAATTCTGTTAAAAAATTATCTAGGGTTTTACCTAATTGAATTAATTTCATGAATAAAATTATTATCAATTTAAATGAAAATATCAATTATTATCCAATATTTTTGAATGAAATATTTATTTCGAATGAAAATATCAATTATTATCCAACTATTATCAATTATTTACTTTGAATGTATATAATATTACCTAATTGTAATATTATGTTTTTTTCAAATATTTTAAAAGTTATTAAATGGGTGCCCCACCACCACTCCCACCCCCTGCCCCCCCTCCCCCACCACACACCACCACACACATATATACAGACACATACACACACATATACACATACATACACATACATATACACACGCACACACCCCGCCCTGCCCCCACCCTGCCCCACCCCCCACACACGCACACACATACACACATATATATATATACACATACACACATAAATATACACACAAGCATATATATAAATGGAAGAGAGAGAGAGAGAGAGAGAGAGAGAGCAGCGTCGAGAGAGAGAGAGAGGGAGGGAACGACGGTAGGGAAAAAAGAAGGGGGTAGGGTTTTAGCTGCAAATATTGTCACGGTCGTGTCAAGGTCATTGACCGTGACAAGTATTTAAATAATTATCACGGTCATTGACCGTGACAATTAGTTGTCATGGTCGTGTCAAGGTCAATGACCGTGACATAAAATGCGTGTTTTTTGTCACGGTCAATGACCTTGACAAGGCTGGCCGGCTGAAAGGTGACAATTTGCCCGTTTTGGTGTAGTGATATGGTTGCTGTTCTGAGCCCCCACCAACTATGTGGTTGTTGTTTTGAAGGACCAGTATTTTCGAATCACTTTTGACCAAGTATAAAATCAAGTATGTAGTGCATAGCACTAGTACTCCAAAAAAATTAAAAAAAATTGAGGAAATCATCATTTTATTGATACGAAAATGTCATAATTACAATTTGTTGCATTACATTACTCGTAGTACCTTCTAAGATGTTCAACATGCCAAGGATTTTTGAACTCTTCTCCTTCCATAGTCTCAATTCTGTAAGTACTTGGTCGCACAACTGCTAAAATACTATATGGCCCATGCCAATTGACTTCGAGTTTATTATTTTTTTGGATTACCTTCTTGAGCACATAATTTCCTTTTTTCAAGTTGGTTGGCTTTATCCTTTTGTTATAAAAATGTTATGTCCTCTATTGGTAATGTTCATTTCCCAAGGTTGTATCTTCACGTACTTCCTCTAACATATCCAGATCTAATCTTCATATCAAATCACTAACAAGAGAATTAAATTTTAACACTCTATGAGTGGGCAGACCCAATTAAGTTGGTATCACTACTTCAGTTCCAAATGCCATCATATATGGGGATTCTCCTGTGGCAATCTTCTGAGTTGTTCGGTATACCCACAGAACAGAATGTAGTTCATTGATCCAGTTCCCTTTGGTATCGTCAAGTCTTTTCTTCAGTCCGTTGAGCAGAGTCCTATTTATGACTTCATTTTTTCCGTTGCTTTGAGGATGGCCTGGAGCAGAATGAAGCTTTTAAATTTTTAACTGGGCACAATAGGCAGCAAACTCCTCGTTGTCGAACTGTGTGCCGTGGTATATAATTAAAGCATAAGGCAAACCATATCTATAAATAATGTTTTTCCAGATGAACAGGTAAACTTTCTCATAGGGCATGCCTATCAATGGTTCTTCTTCGACCCATTTGGTGAAGTAGTCCACAATAATGACTAAGTATTTAAATCTTCCTCGGGTGGTTGGTAGTGGCCCGAACAATTCTATCCCCCATATAGAAAATGGCCATGGTGAAGTAATTGGAGTCAGAGAAGCTTGTGGAGTTCTACGAATGCTAAAATACCTTTGGCTCTTGTCACATTTCCTGGAAATGGTCGTGCAATCTTCTCTCATCTTTGGACAATAATATCATTGTGTATTAATACGCTGCAGTAATGATATGCCCGCTATATAAGCTCCACAAGACCCTTCATGGACTTTCTCTATCAATTATTGAACCTCTGTTGGGTGACCACAGCGCTGCTAGTTGGCTGTCAATCCTCTCCTGTAAAGTGCCCCATTATCCAACACATATCTTACTACTTTATACTTTAATTTTTTGCCTCGATTTGGTCTGCTAGTAAGACTCTTTCTTTAATATCAGCTTGGATAATTTTCATCCAAGATGGCCCAATATCCACTCTGATGAAATTAATCATCAATTCTTCATCAATACTCTTGTTAACTAGAATTTTAATGGGAATAGTTCTTCGAAGCTCAATTCTAGTTGCTGATGCCAACCGAGCAAGTGCGTCAGCTCGGGCATTCTCTATTCTTGGAATTCTGTTCATCCGAACATCTGGCAACTTTACTATAACTTCCAATGCTTTCGATAAGTATCTTGTCATTAGCTCTCTCTTGGCTCCATACAAACTCAGTATTTGATTCACCACTAATTGAGATTCACTGTGCACCACAACTTACTCGACGTTCAGCGATTGAGCAAGACTTAGGCCCATAATGAGATCTTCATACGCTGCTTCAATATTAGAGGCCTGAAACTAGAATTGTATAGCATATTCAATATATATCCCTTCAAGAGTGATGAGTATTATACCTGCTTCACCTTCGATTGTGTGAGAGGATCCATCAACGTACAAGTTCCATACGGGGAGATTATTATCAAATGCTTTATCTATCAAAATACCATGATGGAATGTTTTTATCCTTATTTCCTCATACTTTTTGGACATCTCCCGTGCTTTGGTGGAAGATTCTGGTAGGTCGGAGATGATTTCTCTTGGTCCTTCCTCTGCTGTGGAAGATTCCGGTAAGTCGGCGATGGCCCTAGTTGGACTATCCCTTCCTAGGTCTTGCTCTTCCTGACTTCCCTGTTGCTCGAGAACCTATGGATAAGTGAATTCGATAATGAAATCTTCCACAACCTAGCCTTCTAAAGAATACCTTGGTTCATACACAAGATCATACTCCCCCAACTCAACTTCCCAATACATTAATCTCCCAGATTTCTCTGGTTTGTGCAGGGCTTGCCTAAGAGGCATATCAGTGTAAACCATAATTTTATGGGCTAGAAAATAGGGCTTCATTCGTCTGTAACCCTCAATCAATGCCAACGCTAACTTATCCAAGCGTGGATATCTGATTTCTTCTCCTCTGAAGGCCTTGCTCGTGTAATAGACGGGGTTTTGAACACCATTTTCTTCTCGAATCAAGGCAGAACTTACAGCCGATTCAGAGACAGCTAAGTACAAATACAACCTTTCTCCCAAAATTGGTCAGGAGAGTAATGGGGGTGATCCCAAGTATTTTTTCAATTCTCAAAAAGCCTTTTCACATTCGTCGTTCCATTCAAATCTCTTTCTAAGAACTTTAAAGAATGGAAAGCACCTGTCAGTAGCTCAGACACAAATCTGTTTAAGGCGGTTACTCACCCAGTTATCCTCTACACATACTTCTTGCAAGTAGGGGACTGCATTTCCATCAACGCTCAGATCTTGTCTAGGTTTGCTTCAATTCCCCTCTAGTTTACTATGTACCCGAGAAACATTCCTTCTTGAACACCAAATACGCACCTGGTAGGATTCAATTTCATTTGGTGCTTCCCCAGCTGGTCAAAAGTTTGGATGAGGTCGACAATGTGGTCGGATGCTTTTTCTATCTTCGTCAGCATGTCATCTACGTATAATTCCATATTCTTGCATATTTTCTCCTCAAAGAATTTATTCACTAATCTCTGGTGAGTAGCACCTGCATTTTTCAAACCAAATGGCATAACATTATAGCAGTAAGTTCCTCAGGGAGTAATAAACGAAGTGATTTCCCTGTCTTCAGACTTTATTTTAATTTGGTTATAACCACATGAAGCATCCATGAAGCTTAGCAACTCGTGTCCCGATGTATCATCAACGAGTTAATCAATTCGTGGCAAAGGAAAATGATCCTTTGGGCATGCCTTGTTCAAATGTGTAAATTCCACACATATTCTTCACTTGCTATTTTTCTTTTTGACCATAACAACGTTGGCCAACCAATCTAGGTATTTCACATCATCAATGAATGAAGCTCTTTGAAGCTTCTCAACTTCCTCTTGAATTACTTAATATAGGGTCATTCACAGGAATATCTTCTTGACTCCATGCAAACACTTGATTTTTTTTCCTTAGGAAAGTCATCAGCTCCTGTTTAAGAACATGATCTAGTGTTATTCATATTTGAGTAGTTTGCTCTGGCTTATCATCATCTAACACAATGCTCTCTATTTCTTCCCTTATTTGGCCTTTCACTAATTCTATTTCTTCTCTTGGATCTAAGGTTTCAACCTTAGATTCTCTATCAGATCTTCTTGCTCGGCAGATGAGTAGTAGCATTCTCGAGCTACTTTATGCTCATTTTTACCACACCTACCCCAAAGTGTGTCCAGAACTTCAAACATTGATGGGCCGTAGATGACACAACTTTGAATTTCTTCAATCTAACTCTTCCGATAATCATATTGCAGGGCGAATGAACATTTTTATCCATTATAAAAAAACTTATCTTCTATGTCCGACTTATGGTCCATGTACCGATCAACACCTCCAATTCGATAGTCCCCATAGGAAATACCTTTTCGCCAGAAAAACCTATTAAAGGCCTGTGATAAGGTTCCAATTTTCTGAGTTTCATGTTCAGAATGTCAAAACATGGGTAAAATATGATATCCACCGAGATACCATTATCAACCAACACTCTAGAAATAATTATATCCTACCTCGCGTTCTGGTTGTATAGGCTTCTTGGGTAGGTTGGGAGAATCCTCTTGATAATCTTCATGAGTTCTCTTTTTCTCATCTCTGGGCTTGCATGGAGACTTTGGCCTTTGTCGAGCTCCACCATTATTATGTCAATCAATAAACTTGTTTAGCTTTTCTCTTCGAATGAGTGCTTCAATTTCATTCTAAAGAGCAACGCCGTGATTTGTCATATATCTGTGATCCCTGTGAAAGTCACAGTATTTGGACATGTCCCTCTTGATAGAGGGTGTTCTTAGCTTTTCGGGCCAACGCATCTCCTCCAACACATGGTGGATACCCATTATTAAGGGAGTATAATTGTTATACCTTTTGAGCCTGTCCACATTCCCTTTTTTCTTTGATTCCCGAGGAAGACTGTTATACCAGATCAGGGCGGGTCCTGTAATTGTCCCTGAGAATGCCCTGCATCTCATTTCGTCGGCGACGGCATAGATGTCAGTTGTTGCCTGGTACTACTCTATATAAAGGACGGGATCAGTTTTCCCATCATATTTGGGAGTAACTACAGGAGCTTTAAACTTTGAAGGTTTAGGAAAATCCATAATAGCTTCCATGAAAGGAGATTCCTTCACAAAGTTTGTATGCAAAGGGTTCTTGGCTTAGCCATTTCTCCCAATCTATCTTCCAATCGTTGGATGGAAACCTTCCATGCATTGTTACCAACGTCAGATCTATTTTTAGATTCGAACTAGAGATAGGGGTTTCTTAAGTGGGATATTATAACTTTAATTTCAACTCTAAATTTATTTTCTAAGATTTACATGAATTTTAATTGATTCGAACTAGAGAACCCATTTTTTATACGCCCCGTTTAGGGCCTAGGCGTGTACAAAGGCGTGGTTAACTTTGGTCAACGTTTTTTTTAAAAAGGAGTAAAAAAACACGTTTTTTTAAAGATAAAATGCGCCTTAGTCGGCGTTTTTTTTTAAATTTCGGTATTAACCAAAACGACATCGTTTTGGTACCTTTAACCCCCCCCCCCCCCCCCACAAAAAAAAACGTTTAATGAAACCCTTTTCGTGATCTGCCGTTTTGTTCTCAAAACGAGATCTGTCATTTTGTTCTAAAAAAAAAACCTTTTCTCAAAACGAGATCTACCCATTTCCATCGAACCAAACCTAACATCCCCAAACCCATACCTACTAACCCCTCAACTAGAGACCCCTGCCCAAACTGTGACCCCCGAAATCGGCCATAACCCGAGACCCATTTCTTCTCACGATCATCGTGTCGTTTTGTTCTTCTCAGGTGAGTTCTCCATTCGTTAAGGCAGTAGGTTGGTTAAGGCTCAACTTTGCTCCCCTTTTGTCACTCCCTTCAATCCCCTTTTGTAACTTTTTTTAACTTTCTTAACTGTACAAGCATTCGTCAATAATTTGTATGTAACTTTTGTATACCACAAAAGTTAATGCAGAAGGGGAGTTGGAGAATTCGGTTAAGTTGGTGCTGAAAATACGATTGACTTTTGTTCATATGTAACTTTTGTATACCACAAAGGTTAATATAATTTCTTTTGTTCAGTTAACTTTTGTATGCCACAAAGGTTAATGTAGAAGGTTAACTTTTGTATACCACAATTTCTTTTGTATACAATTATTGATGCTGAGAAAGCTAAGGCCTCTAATTTAATTTGATTTCTGTTTGTTGGAGTTTCTTAAAGCTTTATGATTTTACACAATGGGTTCTGATTTGGGTGGAATTTGAGTGGGATGAGGAAATTATAATGTATACTCAGCTAACTTTGTTGTTTCATATATAATTTGCTGAAAAAGAATGTATCCCAAACAGGCAGTTGTTTTTAATTCAATTTTCTTTATCTCTTTCTAAGCTTTTTGAGATTGTCAAAATAAGTCACAGGCTAATGAAAGACGCACAATTCACTAATAGCCTCAAAGAAATGCGTGAGTGTGTTGATGTTGATCTGCAGATTTGATTTATATATTTTTTTTGCAAACTGTTTTTGTACATTAATTGTTAATCTTTTTCTGTTTTTGTAATCTGTTTTTGTTTTCAATATAGGTTAATGGATCCAAATGAATCTTCGTCGATGGAATTTAATGAGGCGTCATCAAAGAAAGATCTTAGTGATGTTGGATGAGAAACCGCGATTCGTGCGAATCCAAAAGATAATAATGATATCAAGTGCACATTGTGTGGAAAAATTACTAAAGCAGGAATCTATAGACATAAAATTCATGTATCTGGAATCAAGGGGTTGGGTGTTGCACCATGTAGTAAGGCTAATGAAGAGCAAAAGGCCAAATGTATTGAGGCGCTTGAAGAGGCGAAACACAAGAAAGTCCAAAAATTGGTGAGTGATAAAAGTAGGAGGAGTGAGGTAAGTTTAATGAATGAGGAGGAGGATGAAGAAGAAACTGAAAGTATTAAAGGTGGGAGTCGTAAAAGGGCTTTTCGTGGTCCCATGGATCAATTTACGAGGGAAATTAGGTTGGATGACTCATATTTATCTGCTTGCATGGAGAAGAAGCAACAAAATATTAACGATGCTGTTGACAAGAAAAGGGCATTAGCGATTCATCAATATTTGGCGAATTGGATATATGAAGCGGGGGTACCTTTTAATGCAATTGACAATGATAGCTTCAAGAATTTTGTTGATGCGGTTGGGTTATATGGACCGGGTTACCAACCCCCTTGACAGTACCAACAGAGGGAGCCTCTTTTAAAGGGGGGGATGGAGTCCACTAAAAAAGAACTTAAAAAGCAAGAGGAGGAGTGGAAAGCGAATGGGTGGTCAATCATGACCGATGCTTGGAGTGATAAAAAATGGAGAAGTATAATGAATTCTTGCGTGAATTGTAAGTTAGGTACCACCTTTCTTTCTTCAAAGGAAGCGTCGGGTGATGCTCACACCGGTACTTACATATTTGAGTATGTGAATGGGTGTATTAAAGATGTTGGGCCAGAAAATGTGATTCAGGTGGTGACTGATAATGCAACTAACAATATGACGGTGGAGAATTTATTGGCTTTAGAAAGGCCAAACATCTTTTGGACCTCATGTGCTACCCACACTATTAACCTCATGCTTGAGGGGATGTCTAAGCTTCCCACCTTTAAAAATGTGATCCAAAAGGCAAAGTCATTCACTATTTTCATCTATGCACATCACAAGACTTTGTCATTGATGAGAAAATTTACGAAGAAGGAGATAGTTAGACCAGGAGTAACAAGGTTTGCTACTTCTTTCTTGACTTTACAAAGTTTGCTTGACAAAAAACAGGAGTTGAGAAATATGATGACTAGCAATGAGTGGGACGAGACTAAATGGTCTAAGAGAAAAAAGGGGAAGGAGGCTTTTGCTATTGTTGTTCCAAATGAGTTTTGGAATTTGATTGAGTTGTGCTTGAGAGTGTTCACTCCATTATTAAAGGTGCTTAGACTTGTTGATGGTGATGTTAAGCCTGCAATGGGGTTTGTGTTTGGGGAGGTAGTAAAGGCTATGGAGGAAATCAAAAATGCGTTGAAGAAAGAGCGTGATTATAAACTGATCTTGGACATTATTGATACCAAAGGCAAGGGTCGCATTGATAGTCCACTTCACACAACGGGTTATTTGTTGAATCCATTTTATTATTACAAAAATTTGAGTGTAAAAGATGATCCAATGATTACAGATAATTTGATTACTTGTGTTGAGAAGTTCTTTCCTGATGATGATGCAATCCAAAATCATGTGCTAAATATTGAGTTGCATAAGTATTTCCAGAAGGAGGGTGCATTCGGAAAAAAATAAGCGATTAGTGGATGTGAGAACAATGATGATAATTATAACCCGGGTATGTTACTATTCCTCTTTTTCATTTTTGTACATTTACATTAGTCACACTCTTTTCATTGTTCTCACCCACTTATTCTATTTATTTCACATTGACTAGTTGGTTGGTGGGACTTTTATGGAAGTGGAACTCCAAATTTGAAGAGAATGGCCAAAAGGATACTTGGTTTGACTTCTAGTTCATCGGGGTGTGAACGAAATTGGAGTGTCTTTGAAGGGGTAAGTTACATAAATATCCTATTAAGTTGCTTTTTGTTAATAGTTTTGTAATTTCAAGTATACTAATATCCTGATATTTTGTTTTCTTAATGTAGATACACACCAAGAAGAGGAATATATTAGATACCACGAGAATGAATAATCTAGTATTTGTGCAATTCAATGCAAGGTTGAAGAATAAGAATGATAAGAAAAAGAAGAAGGATAAATTGCTAGCAAGTGATGCTATTAATGTACAAGCATGGATTGTTGATGGTTGTGATGATGATGAGAGTGTGGAGGGGTGGAGGCGGGTTCTGGACTTACATGGGATGCGACTGTAGAAGTGGAAAATGAGATTGTACAACCTAGAAGAAGTGGTAGAAATGCCCGTGATGAAAGTGAAATAAGGGAACCCGGTGAAGAAGATTTTGTATCGGATGGCACAGAAGATGGAATGGATGAAGAAGATGATTTTGAATTGGAGTCTGATAAGGAATTAGATGATTAAACATATTTGTTTAAGTTTAAAAGATTGTAATATTTATGACCTTATTTGAGAGATATGTTTGGTTGAAACTTGGGTTGTACTAATTAATGGATCATTTTAGTATTTTAATTTTAATTATTGTAGTATAAGTTTATTAAGGTGATGTGGACTTATGAAGCATGCACATGGAAAAGGGATCCCAATGCATATATTGGTATTCAATTTCAAGGTATGTATCATTTTCTATTTTATAAGGGGATATTTTGATTTTATTCATATTGATTAATATTATTTATTTAAATTATTTTATTGACTACTTTGAATTTTGATTTCATGGAATTGGGTGATAACATGATGAGGACTTACAGAGCATGCATATGGAAAAGGCATCCTAATTGCAAATATACGGACATATTTTTCAGGTATGTACCATTTTAGTATTATTTTTATTGTGTATGTACCATTTTCAGTATTTTTTAATAGCCTTGTTATATTAAAAAAGGCCTAAACGCCTTTTCACGCCTTTTTACGCCAAGGCCCGCCTAGGCTTCTAAGGGCTTGGCCTCTACGCCTCGGTCACGCCTCCCGTTTTTTAGAACCTTGGATCGATCCTAGCGGGTGATTAATTAAAAGGAGTGTAGATCTATTTTTCTAGAGTTGTGGGGTGTTAAACTTGATTTTTTTTAAAGGTTACTATTAAAATTACATTTGCAATGAGAGTTGGTTTGTGATTTTGATATAAATTTGGGAGAATTCAAATAATTAAATTAATTAATTAGAATAGCTAAAATTTGTGGTGTAGTCCCACTCCTTGATTATTCTCACATTTATTTACCTCACTTTATCTCTTAGTTTAGTGTTAGACTTTATTTTTCACTTTTAGTCACTTTCAAGTTAGTTGTTTTCATCTTACATTTTAGTTTAGTGTTATTTCACCTCACCTAATATTTGAAAAGCTAAAAAAATTAGAAAAAGAAAAATTCCAAAAAGAAAATAAAATTGAATTACAATTGAGTTTGTCTCTAGCTTACCTCCTTGATGTGGATTGATACCCTTACTGAACTCTAAACTTGAGATTGTTATATTTTGTAGGTATTTGAGGATTTTGATTCGAAGAGCTTTTCAAGCAACGACGCAAGATATACCAAAAATTCACTTCATCAAATGGTGTCATTGCTATTCTTGGGAGCGTGAAGCACTTGGAGCGGATTTCAACTTGTAGTTCATTCATTTTTTGCACTTTTTTATTTTTTTATTTTTTATTACCATTTTTGTATTTCATTAGAAGGCTTGTATTAGGATTTTATCCTTGGCTTGTATTGCGGTGCATAGAGACACCTTTATTTTATTTTTGTTTTTTCATTTTAAAAATTGTAATAATCGAAGATAAACTTGATTGGAAAATTGGACAAGGTAGAGAGAGGGCGTCCAAAGGCGAGGATTTAGAAGCCTCTCTACTTTAGGTTGGTCGGGCTCCCCGGGCCTACTGAGATAGGCGTGATCTCCCCCCGGTCGACTCAAATTTTTAGGCACCCCACTGCGTAAAAATCGTGGGAGGTATATTTCTAAAACCCTCGGGCCTCTCCTGTTAGTGAGTCAATTCTTTTGTGTGCTTTGTCTGCTCTTACTTGATTTTATTCTCGCATTTATTTTCGAATGGTGTGATGAATTAATTAATTAAGACCTACACCTGGTCACTCATGAGAAGGGATTTCATCACCCGACTCACTCGCTTATCATTGTGTGCTACCCTAGCCGTCACTAAATTTAAAATCAATCAACTAGGTAGCCCACTAGGAGAACATTTTGCAAGGGCTATCACAAAGATTTCCGTGAATTTTTTTCGCCCGCGGACTTAATTAAAATTTGACTACCCTTTCATTAAAATTAAAGATAAAAATTGGCTATGTGCTAGTTAAGAAATTTTCTTGACTTGTGTGTATGTCCAATTCATTTTTCAGTGGTCGGTTTTAGTCGGTTCGTCCAATTCAGCGAGTCCATATTTTTCCCCACCTTTTCTTCCAAAAAATTCAAAAATATTTTCTTTCATTTTTATAATATATATATATATATATATATATATATATATATATATATATATATATATATATATATATATATATATATATATATATATATATATATATATTTTCTTTCTTTTTTTTAGAAAAATCAAAAAATATTTTCTTTCTCTATTTTTCACAAAACTCAAAAATATTTTCTTCCATTATTTTTAGAAAATCGAAAAAAAAATTCTTTCCTTTTGAAAAAAAAAATTAAAAACCTCCAAAAATATATTTCGCTCCACATGGCCGAAGAACGTCCCTTACGGGACTACTTTGGTCATTTTCCATTGACACGTGACACGTATGAGAGTGATCCCAAGCTGTCTCTTTATGATATTTTTATTGGTCTCACCTCTCTCATGAGTACCGTTGATACTCTTGACCCATCTATGCACACACCTCCTATTCCATCACCCTCGGTGTCAAGTGTCGACGTGTCTCATCCTTTATTGTGCACCCATTGTTCTTATGCCGATCACTTGTCCCATGAGTGTCCCTACTAGTCATATCCCTACGAACCCACCATGGAACATGTGTATCCATATGCCACTGTTTCGGAACCCACCTCGGCCTCCTATCCCGATATACCTAATCCCGAGTGGTGTGAGTACCCTAGTTATTCGTGGAGGCTTGATCACTCTTCCACGCAATATGAATACCAACCCGATGTTGTGGATCCTCACATGTTCCAACAGTCGCCATGGCAACCTTGTGCACACGTTCACGATCAGTTCCCTCACTACGCACCCCATGAGTATCAACCATTTGTCCATCACGAAGGCGATCATTTCGTGTATGATGAACTTGACCCCGTTCCCCACACTTCATATGAGTATTCTCCGTACAATCATGATAGTAGCGAGTTGTGTCCACCTCAACCACCAGCACCACCCATCACTCCACCACCAACATCCACATCCTCTCTCGAACGCCTCTTGCAAAAGTTCATACTCGATCAAGAGCTAGCCACTCAAATTCAAACTCAAGCCCTCTAAAGGGTTGAACAAAGGTTATTTGAATTGGAGTGTGCGAGAGAGTCGGACATTCCTATGGATCAACCCATCATTGCAACCGAGTGTGATGATGTTGTGTCTTCTTGTGATACGAATTTTGAGTGTGACCAACTTTACCACCCCGAGAATCTCGAAGTTGAGACCATTCCATGGTCCGAGTCCCAAGTCGACAATTGTGCTGACTTAACTTTCGATAGTGAGCCTGATCCTATCTCACCACGTCCACCTGAACCCCACTTTAAAGTTCCCATTCCCTTTCTCGTCGAATCCAAAAATTTATTTTTATTTCTCAAATATGTTGGTTATTATTTTTAAAGGCGAGAATTTCAAACGGTTTCGAAATCGGAGTTAAAATGGATTTTAAAATGATTTTAAAATGTTTTTAACTCTTGGAGTTGTTTTGACTTCCAACTCTTCATTTCTTTGCCTTATTTAAAGGAGTCTTTTGGATTCCAACTCTTCATTTCCTTGCATTATAAAAAGAAGTCGTGGGCAACCCTTTTAACCTACTTTTGGCACAAATTTTGGCAGCAAATATATTTTATATTCCTCTTCTTTTTATATACACATTGGCCCTTCATATTTGTGAGTTCCAATATTAGATTAGAGGTGTTCTTGGGGATATTTTGTTGGAGGTTCATGGAGGAGCTTTTATAGATCTTTTGTGTTGATCTTGAGGATGTGATCATTGGTTTCTCATCATGGTTTGAGGTATAGGGTTTTACACAATATGCTCCTTAAATCTCGCGAGTGTCATTCTCTTTGATTTCTTATTAATTGAACTCATATTTGAATTGTTAAATTGATTGAAATCCGAAAAATAATTGTTGAAATTATTTTGATTCATGTGGTATCATTATATTGTTGATGAGGACGTTGTCATGAGATTTTAATATGGCACGGATGTTGGGCACCCGCCAAAATTCTTGTTTCCCGGGCTATGGCTTGATAAAGCATATACGGATGTGGTGAGGCCTGGTGACCCGGTTAAAGTGTTGTTGAGAAATTATATTGATAAATGCTTTGAGATTTGCATTTTGATTTGAATATTCATACTCGTGTTGTTACGTTTTATTCATTGCTAATTCGTATTTGTTGAGCATAATTTCTGTCGTATTGTGTACTTCCCCATATTTTCTTTTAGTGGCAGGTTAGCGCGGATTTTGAGGCGTTATGGAGATTGATTTTAGCGAGGATTGTTTGGGAAAGATTTGTATTATTTTGATGTATAGAGCTTTGGAGATTTGTATTTTATTTTTCGAGTTAGATAGTTGTAATTTTAATTCGAGAGACTTGTTGTATTTGAAGAATTGAGATTAGTGGATTTATATTATTGTGGGACTTAGATGCTCTATACCTTGTTATATTGTGGATTTAGTTTATTTTTATCGCATTATCACTCCATTCGCTCTCCCCGGGCGGGCGGGGTGTTACACCTCGTATTACCCACCCACCACATTCACCGATGCTACTCTTATGGAGAAGTTGAACACTCCATCTTTAGAAACCACACTCCCTTGTGAGTATTCGTTTACTTCTCCCAATGAGTGTGTGTTTCCCACGCTTAAGTTGGATCATCTTCCTCTGCCCTTTATCCCACCCGACCCACCCATTGTCCCTTCCACCCTACCACCTGGTTTGGATCTTGACTTTACACATTTCAAGTTTTCAACTACATTTTTAGATCCTCACCTAAAATAATCCCCCACCCATGAGAGTATTTGTGGTGCTACTCTCCACTTCCGTGACACCGAGCTTGTTCCTCCATGCACACCGCTTCCTTTTGGTGTTGATTTTTCTTCTCAACAACTCCCTTGCGTGTCACGGTGCAACCATTACCATCACCCATTTATAGAATAGTCGTGTGATTTTTCTGAGGCCCATTCGATTCAACTTAGCAAACCATTTTTCCTCCCTCACCAATTAAAGCACCATGCTTACAGGGCCCTAGTTGCCCTCACTTTTGGCTCATTAAGTCCCGTGATCGATACCTATTTGCCCTCACACTTACCTTAATACCCACCCACCTATGGTCCACCGATGCTCTACATCGTGTGATACTTTGCCATACAAGTGCATTGACCTGTTTTAGCCTCTATCCAACAAGACTGACACTTCAGTCTTGTTTAGGGGTGATTCTCATCACACCTATTTTTTTGTCGCCCCTCGCTTTTATAGATTCTATCCTTAGGGTGATATCCCTTCGCCTTGGCTGAAGACATTAAACTTAGCGCTACCGGGAGGCAGCGCGTTGTTTCTTGTATGAGTCTCATCCTGTTTGGGGGTGGTGTGTCACATCACCCTATGTTTTGACATGTTTATAGACTTATACATTTTTTTTCTCTCATTTCATTCAGGTTTCATTTTGGCTTCATCCGTCCACTTCATTAGTGGTTGATTCTGGTAATATCTTTCCTACCTTATGCTCTCAATTTTAAAAATCATTTTACTTAACATCGAGGACGATGTTCCTTTTTATTTGGGGGTGGGGAATTTTATCAAAATCGTACCTCTTTTGAATTTTTTTGATTTTTGAACCTGATTTTTAAAATTTCGTGCAGTTTCTTTCATCTCAATCATTGATGTGAATTTTCAATCATCCATCTTTCAAAAGTGTAGGAATCAAGCTAGAGAATATTTTTTCTAATAGCTTATGTAATACATAACAAGGCATGTTGCACCATAAATTTCTAGACTCAACAAAATTTGCGCACTTATCACGTCACTACGGTTTAGAGTTGAGGAGTACTACAATTCTGATGAAAATCTTAAGGATCACTAGTACAGACTTTAGCTTGTGAGATTTGTGCCTTTCACCCTTTCAGAGAGCTTTACGCAATCTCTGAGTCACAAGTTGATTCAACTTCGTTTGGGTCCGCACTTAAATTGTTGCATTATCTCATTATCATTCACTAAATTTTGGCTTAATCACTAAGAACGACATCACTTTCGAGTTGTAAGAAATACGTGTCTTGAAATTTGTACCGATCACTAGATTTTCATCCATACACCTACCACTTTTTCATATCACATTTTCATGCACTCACCCATTACCTTTCCATATTCTCATCATCCATACACATTCCCCACTCCATTCATATATCATCCATTATTTTGAGAAAAAGAGTGTTGATTCCAAATGTTAAATGTCTTCAGTGTTAGTTTGAAAAGAGAGAGAAAAACAAGAAAAAAAAGAAGAAAATTGAGAAAAACAGAAAATTGCAAAAATAGAAAACAAAAATAGAAGAAAAAGAAAAAGAAAAATCGAAAAAAAAAGAGAAAAGAAAAGAAAGAGAGTTTGTAGTTAGTAGTTAGTTTTTAAATAAAGACATTTGTTCTTCAAGTGCTATACACTCTTCTCAATCTTATCTCATATCCATCCATTTTACATCCATCATTTCACACATCCATCATCCATCATTCATATCACTATCCTATCCTACCTCATACCATCCTCCCTCATTTCATTTTCCCCTCACCCATATACATCCATTTTCCCCTAGTTGTTCGAGCAAATGAAAGTCGACGTGGTGAATAACTCGACGTTCTCACTATAGTGATTAGCAATTCTTTCATGAGATCATTTTTTCTTTCTAATTGTTCATTGTTTCTTATGTGTGTGTGAGACGTTTGAACTTGCTTACATTTACTGACCTCCTCACACACAAAAGAGCGATACACTAACCCAAATCTCGAGAGTTCGTTTGAGAGAGCTATATCTAGTGAGATTTGAAGTTGTAAGGACATATTTTCATAGGTCTGTTATCAATTTATTATGTCATATACCACTACACCGTCGAAGAGCATTCAAGAGACATCTACATCAAAGACTGATCCGAATTACTCAAGTTCTTCATCATTTAAGATTCCGCGAAGTTTACATTGGTAAGGTTATGTTTTAAATACCTTTACTTTTCACTTAGAGCTTTTGGGAGATTTTTACAAAATATTTTTTAAGTGTTGGAGCGGACTTTTTCGTCAAATATTGAGAATGAGTATTTTTTCTAAGTTTTGAAGTGGACCTCGATTTTGACGCCCATGTTGTTCGCGGGAGATCAACATCTCATTCGAACGAGATTGGAAGTCGCGCGATGTCATTTGAATGACATGCGTACTTCGTTCGAGCGACATATGCTTCTCGTTCGAACGAGCTAGAATTTCGAGGCGGTGCGTTTTTGTATAAATACTCATTAAATGGTAACGTTTTCATTAAGAAGTCCATACGTTTTCCAGAACATAAACACTGCCAAATCAGTAATATTTAGGCTTCTTCTTTTAGGGGTTTAATC
Organism: Sambucus nigra; assembly: GCA_949130495.1. Classification (NCBI taxonomy): domain Eukaryota; kingdom Viridiplantae; phylum Streptophyta; class Magnoliopsida; order Dipsacales; family Adoxaceae; genus Sambucus; species Sambucus nigra. The sequence continues at coordinate 598,168,854 of OX422217.1, read as the reverse complement.
TCTTTTTTTGATTTACAATTCACAAAACTCCCATCTTGCTTTCGTGAATTGTGTTGGTGTTCAAGAACAAATCTTTGCCTTTGTTCATCTTTTGTGGAGTTAGTCTCTACACCGTATGGCTGCGTGTCATTGAGGATCTTGTTGCATGAAGATTCTTTGCTGAAGATAGGACTGGAGGGTGCTGCGGGTATTCTCTTGCTGAGTTCAAGACTGCGAGTCTTTGTGGGTTGGCTGTGCGTTGATCCATTGCAGATTTCTCTATGTAATTGTAAGTTGCGATTTATAGATTCATAATGAAATAAAGGTTTTACCCGAAAGGGTTTTTTCCTGAAATCTGTGTCTCAGCATATTTGTTGTGTTGCATGCTTTATTTATTTTATGGTTTGACACACGCACCATAGATGCATGCTTAGGGGTTGAATTAATAGACTCTAATTAAATAAGTGAGCCAAATTAGAAAGTTGCAAATTTAATCAATTATCACACAGTCGCCCTTTTCAAAAATTTAAGCGTTGATTCCGAAAAGGCAATCTAGGAATTACTCTTATGATACTTGACCCATTTTGACTGATTCACACTACACACGTTGAGTTCTAGGAAGGATGTACCTTGAGTATTTACTCAGCTAAACTTTTTATGCACTTCTAGCCTGTATTTCTCAAAATATTTCTCATGTGATGAATTGTGCGATTATTCTACGTTTAATAAGAGATTGACTGCCTTTCAATAAATTTTTGCAAATAAGAATTTTTAGGGTATATTCCCTGCAAACCCTCACGAGACACAACTCGTCCTGTAAGGCAACCTATAGGTTTAAAGGCTTATTGCACATGCTAAGTGCAATCACAGGTGCCCGTGAAAGTGGTACACTTTTGGTTTCTTATCTTTCTTTCTCTCTATATTTTTGCTCGAGGACTAGCAATGTTCTATTTGGGGGTGGTGTGATAAGCATCCAAAAGTGTTTAAATAATACTCTGAATAGACGATTTTTAGTTGCTAATTCTCGACAAAATGGTTCTTATGTGCTTAAATGTTTATCTTGTAGGTCAAACGTCCGTTTGTGGTGTCAAAAGCTATATATCGAGGCAAATGCGCGTTGAATGGATCTAAATACCAATCTCGTAACCCTAGCCTACCCTATCCTAGCCTAAACTTTGTCCCGAGCCGTGTGTGTTTGATTTGTTCCCTTTCATATTTTTTTATTTTTTAGATTTTAGTTGAGTCGTTTTTGTTTTTAGGGTTTATTTTAAATTTATTTAGAATTTTCTAGGATTCCTTTTCCATTTTTATATATATATATTTTGATTTTGATTTTTATTAGTTTTTAGTTTTTTGTTTTATTTTATCTTATTTTATTAAGATTAGTTTTTAGGAGTTTATTTTTTGTTTTATTATATTTTACTTTTTTTTAGATCTTTAGTTTTTATATTTTTATTAGGTTTTTAGTTTTATTTCTTTTGTTTTAGTTTTATTTTATAGATTAGAAGTCTTATTTTATTTTAATTTTAATTTTTATAGATTTTACTTTTTTAGGATTTTAGTTATTTTAATTTTCATATTTTTTAGAGTCACAAATTAACACACACACACCACTTATCCTACACCTCCCATACACTACACTACACATAACACAATCCTACACCCTCACCTAACTCCCCTACACCCTCTCACACAATAACCCCGTCAACTTCATCTTCCTCAAACCCCCAACAACCCTTTTCTTTCTCCTCTCTCTTCCCCAATCCACCATAACTCATCTTCCACTTAACCCCAAACCAAAACCCAATACCTCATATCCAAGCCATGGCCATCACCATACCCAACCCGATCTCCGGCCAACCCGTTGCAAAACCCTTACGCCGGTGATGGAGCCGACCCTGTTAACCCCTTGTCGGGCCAGACTTACCCTCCGTCCACCATCCACGACCTCACCCCTCCAAAAACCGCGACCAACCCGAACCCACTTCACGCCGGCGTCGTGACTCAAACCCAGTCCCCTCCGACCCAGCTAACTTTCGGCCACCACCTGCTGGTAGTGGGCCAACCCAACCAAAACAAACCGTCGGCAACCCTTTGCAACCACCTCAATGACAAACCCATTTCATCCACTTCTCCAAAGTCAAAATCGTGACCTGCCAAAGTTCCAAAGACAAAACCAACCAAGCCAATTAATGTCCACATGTGTTAAAATAAATAAAAACCCCTTTTACCCAAAATGCCCCCAACTATCTATTTTAACCCAACTTCCCAAAATACCCTCATTCCCCCCTCATCCACATGACCTCACACATTTGTCATGCACATGTGCACTTCCATTACCCAATTTACCCCCATGCTCTATGCCTACTATTTAAAGCATGGAAGACCTAATTTGAAAAAGGTTTTAGAATAGGATTTTGTAGAGAGAATTCTCGAGAGAGATAGGTTAGATTAGAAAATAAATTAGGAAATTATTTTTGTAAATAGTTTTTATTTTTATTTTTAGAGATTATTGAGTGAAAAATTGTGAGTAATTCAATTGAGTATTATATTGAGTTGATTATTGTTGGATGCTCATATTGGATGGATTGTGCTTGACTTCAAGGAAATAAGAGTTCAATTTCACTTCAAGAGATTGGGTTTGATTGTTCTCTTCTCTTCTCATTTATTTTATGCCTTTGATTATTAATTTGTCATGTCTCATACCATGTTAGGCTAAATCCCCTTTCAAGGGGTGAGGAGAAACCCTTATTTGATGTTATTTTAGTTTAATTAGTTTGATTACTTGAAAATTCCCTTTGAATGTTAATTTTGATCCCTCACCCTTAAATTTACGCCTCGAGAGAGGGTAACTGATTTTCGAGAGAAAATCAAAATTCTAGTTATAATACCCATTTTAGATTTGAACGAGAGATGGGGGTTTCTTAAGTGGGGTACTATACCTTGAATTTCAACTCTAAATTTATTTTCTAAGATTTACATAAATTTTAATTGATCGATCCTAGCGGGTGATTAATGAAAAGGAGTGTAGATCTATTTTTCTAGAGTTATGGGGTGTTAAACTTAATTTTCTAAAAGGTTACTATTAAAATTACATTTGCAATGAGAGTTGGTTTGTGATTTTGATATTAATTTGGGAGAATTCAAATAATTAAATTAATTAATTAGAATAGCTAAAATTTTGGGGTAGTTCCACTCCTTGATTGTTCTCACATTTATTTACCTCACTTTATCTCTTATTTTAGTGTTAGACTTTATTTTTCACTTTTAGTCACTTTCCAGTTAGTTGTTTTCATCTTACATTTTAGTTTAGTGTTATTTCACCTCACCTAATATTTGAAAAGCTAAAAAAATTAGAAAAAGAAAAATTCCAAAAAGAAAATAAAATTGAATTACAATTGAGTTTGTCTCTAGCTTACTCCCTTGATGTGGATTGATACCCTTACTTACCTCTACACTTGAGATTGTTATATTTTGTAGGTATTTGAGGATTTTGATTAGAAGAGCTTTTCAATAAACGACGAAAAATATACCGAAAAGTCACTTCATCATGTGTGTTGCAACTTTTTCATTCCGACCAACTGTTTGTGCTGAAATTTCCTCTTCTGAATGCTATTCGGTATGAGCTATTCGTCGGGCATCCGATCTAGATTGGGATGAGCCCTCACGTTGATTAGTTGGTCGTTGATTATTTCTCGATAATACCCTGGGAATATTTCTATTCCCCCTAAGTCCCAAATGATCAAAGGGAGATGCTCGGCATTGCCTTTCTAAGGCACTTAATCTTTCAAGGGTAAAAGATTGTTCGTCATAAGGCTCTGATGTTTTGAGCGAAAAACTAACACCTGGGCAATAGGAAGTATCTCTAGTAGTCCTGGATTGTCTATGTCTACTGCTTCGTGGGGGCAGTGGTGGCATATTTCCATGAGCAGATAAGGAAGGTGACCTAGCTTGCAGGGTATGTGTTAACTGCCTTATGGTATCTTTCATAGCCTCTTATCCTCTGGCAAGACTAACCAATATTCCAGTCAAATCATTGTTAGTTGGTGGAGCAAAAGGAATAGACGGGATATCATCATTCCTGGTACTTGACTCAGGAATATGAGTCATGTTTAATAAATAGATGAGTGAAAACGTTTAGAAATACGTTCCCACGGACGGAGCCAATCTGGTGATGCAAAAAACTAGAATGGATCTAATTATTTGATCACAAATAAATAAGTAAATAAAAGAGACAAGTAAATTTTTTAAAGTGGTTCGGCTGAAAGGAAAATCCCACATCCACTATCTTGTATTGTCGATCTTTTACTTGAATTGTACTCCGATCCCTTTTACTGTAGGAATTACATTGTATTTATAGCCTACCAAGGGGATCAAGAGTCGTAATGTTAAAGGATGGAATGCCTTTATAAATTAGGCATTTGCATCAGTACATTTCGTTTATAATGCATATTATTGTTGGCATTTTACTTGACCATGTTGGTATGTCTTGCTGCTGTTGGTCGGGCCTCTTAAACTATTGGTCAGCATTCACATTGTTGTCGGCATTCCAGGCCTTGGTCAACGTTTACTCCTTGCTGACTAGGATTATTGCCACTGTGGATGAAACATGTCTATTTATGATTGGTCCAAGTAAGTGGGTGATTTTTAGTATCAACATCAGCCCTAATGATGAAAACTCTGCAGACTTAAGATATTTATAACATTTGTAAAAACTTGACCAAATTAAAAAAAAATCGATGTATCACAATGAGGATGACATGATTCCTATAAACTTGGTTACTCCTGAAAACCCTAAGTAGTTACGAATAAGTTTATTCCAAGATAAGGATTAACAAATGGATCTCACAAATCTCCTTCCCATATTTATAGATATTTTTTCTTAGTTATACAACCACATGCCCGATATCGACCCCTCTATCGTAATGCATGAGATAGCTACTCTCCTTGATGAAAACCCCATAAAAAATACTTCACGAGATCATACATGAATGGTCCTTGAAAGTCAAAGATGAAGTAGAGAAATAACTCAGTTTTAGATTCATTCGAGTGGCAGAGTATCCAAATTGGCTAGCCAACCTCGTACGAGTACCCAAAACCAACAACAATGTTTGAATGTGCATTGACTATAGGGATACGGACCTACCCCAAAGATAATTCCTCCTACCATAAATTGACTTATTAAAATACATGAGAACTAATAATGAGCCTAAGTCCTTCGTCAATGGATTATCTATCTACAATTATAGTAAAATGCATCCTGAATCATCAGGAGAAGATCGAGTTCATTGCCCTCTGGGAGACGTACTGTTGTATAGTCATGAACCTCGATCTAAAAGTGCAACTTACCAGAGAGAATCAATAACCATCGTACATAACCTTATACATAAGGAAGTGGAATTCCATGTGGATAGCATGATAATCAAGTTCAGGGATCATGAGGGACACATTCTGGCACTCCGAAAATTCATCCAAAGATCGCGCCTTTTAAAAATAATGCTAAACCCATATAAATAAGTCTTTGGAGTCACTAGGGTAAAGGTTCTAGGATTCATAGTCAGCAAATAAAGAATCAAGGTACACCTGGCCAAAGTCAAAATCATATGGGAAATGCTCCCACCTAGAACGGAAAAGGAAGTATGAGTGTCTTTAAGTCAGTTCAAGTTCATAAGTCCGTTCGTTAACTAGCTCACTGCCTTTTGCGAACCCATATTCCGAATAATAAAAAAGAAGAATCCAAAGAGTGGAATGCTCAATGCCAAGAAACATTCCAGAAGATACAAGAGTACCTCATCCATCCACCGGTGTTAGTTCCCCATTAGCATCGATAATCTCTCTTGCTCTATATGGCCATTACCGATATAGACGTATGAGCCATGTTGGTGTAATACGTATAAAGATCCCGTAAATAAACTTCCATCTACTATGTCAGCAAAATACTGGTATTATATGATCTTTAATACACCGCCTTAGAAAAGGCTTACGTGTTCCTCGTATGGATCGTGTATAAACTCCGAAACTATATGATATCATTCATCATCAAACACATCTCGAGAATGAATCCTGTAAAGTAACTGTAGACATCCCATTATGTTCCCCCTAACTCTCCTTAGGTCCCTAGTACCTCCCTTCATCACTACAAACCTAGGTCATACCCCGAGTACGGACCTAGAAGCCATCGGGCATTCCCGAACTCCGTTTGACCAAAAAGTCAAACTCTTCATCTCGACTAAGACTGAATGAATCTTCAAAGGGCATTTAAATCCCTTTACAATGGTCCCTCTCTTGCGCAATTCCGACTTACCATGCGGTCGAACGATCCGTTTATGCCCGAAACTTGATCTAGAGGCCACCGGGCACTCCCAGGCTCTGTTTGACCTCAGTCAACTCTTCATCTCAGCCGAGACTGAATGAATCTTCAAAGGGCACTGAAACCCCTTTCCAATGGTCTGCTCCATGTGCGATTCTGACTTACCATGCGGACGAACGATCCATTTGCGTCCGAATGATTCCCCATCCAATGGATCGACAAACGCTTTCGAGCCATATTTGACCTAAAGTCAACTCCCAAACCTGGGAGCGATCTAGGGACTTTCAAAGGTCTATGAATTAACGTTCCAACGGTCCACCCCTTGCACGTTTCTTACCAACGGTTTGCCCACGGTAGTCAATTTTCTGAAAAGGCCTGAAACAAATTGCCAAATGGCAGGTTTCAGACCCTGCCTATCGGCAGGTGCCGATAGGCAGGACCAGGTCTATGCCGATCGACAGTGACCTGGGCCTATAAAAGGAGGACTTCACCTCATTGCGAAGGGGAGCCCAGATCTGATAAAAATTTCTCTTAGCGAATGTGACACCCCGACTAATTAAACACCGGGTAGCTACTCCTTTATAAAATTAATTCAAAATGCCAAGTTGGCTCAGTTAATAGCATCACTGTCGAAAACGTTTTATTATTTCTAACCACCTAGTATTTAAAAAGTAAGTGCCAAATTTTATTAAATCTGATTAACATGCAACAAGAGTAATGAATAACTAAATAACACCATTCACCATACTGAAATAGAATGAATAACCATCACAATATGTAAATAAAGCCTGGAGGAAAAACTCCTCAATACAAATCCCATAACTGATAAGTAACTGAAACGAATAACTAAACTGAATGCTGAGCAATACATGCTAGAGTCTGAAAACAGAAAGGTAAAAATGTCTAATAGAATTGGGCAACATGCCCTACAACTGATAGATGCTGAGACTGGAATCCAAATGAGAGAAGCGTCTACATGCAAGTCCCTGTAGCTTCCACAACCAGCTACAGCTCGTCACCTGAATGAGAATCCTATGCTTGGTGTCCTTGTGGCTGGGCACCTAAAATGGTTTTACAAGAAAATATATTTGAAAGCAAATGGGTCAGAGCCCGAAAGTGTTATATTTTAAAAACCTGCAAGTGCTTTAAAAACATTTAAAACATTAAATGCAAAGTACATGTTAGGACGTGCACTCACATTAAATTCTCACCTCTCGACTAACTGTGCACTCCTAACGTAATTACCCATCTATAACGACCCATACTACTAGCTAACTGACGACATAACTAGTTAGACTGCCAAAGGTCCTACCCATATTACTAGGTTCCGTTTATCATAACAACGCTTGTAATTAAATAGAGGTTTAACATAAACTCAGTTACTAAGTATGCCATAGATATAACTATCAGTTAACCCATTAACAGTCTCGGAACATTACCGTAATTATTTTCACAACATTAACATGAAGGTTTTCCATTAATTTAATGTATATTATTCACATCATAAATATACAATACAAGCACCCCGCAATCTAAGCTGTAGTGCACACATACTCTTCTATCTATCCCGGTACATCACGTACATAAGGATTACATATTCCGAATCTCTCAGGAATAGTTTACCGATAACAACATCACAAATAATGGAGGCGAACACAGTCACCATCTCATGGGTCACGCACATACCTACGCTCCCATGGTCATGCAGACTTATTAATATCACAATAAGTCCTTCTATGATCTATGTTCATCAAGGTACCAGTCTAAATCCCCCCCGTAGGCACACAAGGATTAGAGGGTCCTAAGCGAACGCAAACCTCCCCCGTGATAGCAAGTATGGTAGGTATGTTATACACATAAACTATATACTAAGCATTCACACATCTTAGATATCACCATTTTAATAAGGTATTTTCTACATCATTATACCATTATTCCAAATTTATATATTTCAAGTCTCCCGTTAATATAAGGTTAACTTGCCGACACGTCTCACGCCGTAATCCCTTATCCTTAAAATCTATCTTAAATAGACTATTAAGTTCCGATTATTCCCAAATATAACATCTTTATTCTTAAGGTCTTTACTTCTGCCCTAAACCTTATTTCATCAAATTACACAATTTTACACTATTAACCCAAACGTTATCTCACTTCACGAATTTCAATAATCTAGAATAATTCCTCGAATTGCATTCTAATTAAAGTCCACTATAATAATCACACTTACTGGTCTTCCCTAAGGGTGAGGGTATTCATAAGTTCTCCAAACATTTTCTTCGAGGGCTTCCGCCATAAAAATCAAATTAAGGAAAATTTTACTCATTCTGGGAAGGTCGATCGATCGACCTATGAATGTCGCTCGATCGATCTAGTCGATCGATCGACTGATGAATGTCGATCGATCGATCGAACAGGTATGGCTACGGACTGCTTCGTTTTGCAGATTTTAATTCATCCCAAAACCAATTTCTAACGTATGATTCTCAGATATAACGTCATAGTAATGCCATATAACAATCCTACAGTATTACTAACGTCCATAAATCAATAATTCAACATCTAAAGGCTACATATGGATCAATCTTCATAAAAACCTAGTTTTCCAGATTTTCTCAAGAACATGAACCCTAACATAATATCATCATCAAATCCCAGAGTTTAATTCGTTTTTCTTTCACCCAATCATGTATTAACATCAGATTAATCGTCATCAACTATTCTACATGCAATTTATCCTCAAAATTCAGACCTAAGTTCAATTAATCATGGGTTTTCATTCATCTTCCAAGAACAATTATAAATCTTCAATTTGCTAACATGGAAAGAACATTTGCTGAAGTTAAACATAATTAAATCACTTGCCTTGGTTTGATTTCGGATTTGGTGTTGATTTGTAATCTCTTTCTGCAGATTTCCTCTATCTCTTTCCTTCTCCAAGCTCTCCTTCAATGGTGGCTCAAGGTGGCTAGGGTTTGGTTTGAAGGAAACTTATGAAAACCTAATATAATAAACCTCCGTAGCTTGTTGGGTTAATAAGGGTTGGTTGGGTCAATCCTTATCAGATTATAACTCTCCATTTTTCGTCACTTTTAATTACCCAAAAATACCAAATTACTAAAATACCCTTTATGGTGCCGGGATGGCCTAAAAATACCCCGGAACCCAAACTATACCCCCGGCTAGCGTTTTCTGACTATCTCGACCCTTCCGGACGCGTTGGCGCACTCAAAACGACCATATGGGTTATAGATTTTAAATTCACTTTTATTAATAAAAAAAATATACCGTGACGCGGCGGTCCCACGCGTCTCAACAAAATTTCTAAAATGCCGTATATAAATCCCACGACAAATTTTCAAATTCCAAGTTCATATATAATCATATATGCACATAATCAAATACTAACTCGTATCACATTAGTATTTATAACCCGGATTAATTTCCAATAAATACGCAATTTAATTAATTAATCCCAAAAATAAATATAGCCAAAAGTACGGGGTATTACATACTTCCCCCCTAATAACTGAATTTCGTCCCGAAATTCGAAACTAGAAAGTACCTGCTAAAAACAGCTCTGGATAACGTTCGCGCATCTCATCCTCGCGCTCCCATGTGGACTCCTCGACATTGTGATGTCGCCACTGAACACGCACTAACGGGACTATCTTTGACCGCAGTTTCCTCTCGCTTCGGTCCAAAATAGCAATCGGCCCTTCCTCATAAGAGCTATCCGGCTGGAGATCGATGTCCTCCACAGCAATGTGAGAATGAGCCAAATCATCCCTAAGGTATTTCCTCAGCGAGGAAATATGGAACACGTCATGAATCCGATGCAAATGCTCCGGTAACCCGAGTCTATACGCAACCGGTCCTATCCGCTCAATAATAGGAAACGGCCCCACATACCTCGGTGCCAACTTCCCATTCTTCCCGAAACGCATAATCCCCTTCATAGGAGATACTCTGAGCAAAACCTGGTCCCCCACTTGGAACTCCCTGAAAAACCTCTTTGCATCAGCATAACTCTTCTGCCTGTCTTGAGCTACCCGAATGCGACTTCGAATCAACTCAATCCTTGCCGAAGTATCCTGGATCACTTCTGGCCCAAGTAGTTTGTTGTCCCCCACCTCCAAACAACATGCTGGGGAACGACAAGGCCTGCCGTATAATGCCTCAAACGGAGCCATGCCAATCGTGAACTGATAGGAGTTGTTGTAAGCAAACTCCACCAGTGGAAGGTACTGCTCCCATCCACCGCCGAAGTCAATAATGCACATGCGTAGCATGTCCTCCAACATCTGGTTGGTGCGCTCTGTCTGCCCATCGGTCTGCGAGTGATAAGCCGTACTCAACCGCAATTCCGTGCCCATGGCCTCCTGGAAACTTTCCCAAAACCGCGAAACAAATATCTTGTCTCTGTCAGACACGATATTCAGGGGCACACCGTGAAGTCTCACAATCTCTGAAATGAAGAGCTGGGCATACTGTCCCGCAGTGTAATCAGTCCTAACGGGTAAAAAGTGAGCGACCTTGGACAACCTGTCCACAATTACCCAAACGGAGTCGTGACCCCTCAGCGACGTAGGCAACCCCGTGACAAAATCCATGGATATGCTCTCCCACATCCATACCGGAACCTCCAACGGCTGTAGCAATCCTGCCGGTCTCTGATGATCCACTTTTACAAGCTGACAAGTGGCGCATTTCGAGACAAATTCAGCGATATCTTTCTTCATACCGCTCCACCAATACTGCCGTCTCATGTCTTGGTACATTTTGTCCCCTCCGGGATGTACCGCGAACCGTGAGCCGTGCGACTCTGCCATAACATCGTGTCGCAATTCCTCTCCTTCCGGAACGACCAATCTCCCATTGAAGCGTAATCCCCCGTCTGAGCTAACGGTATAGGATTCAGCTCCCTCGGCGAGTAATCGAACTAACTGCTCCTGACAGAACGAATCATTTGCCTGTGCCCGTACAACCTTCGTGACAATCTGCGGTGTAACGGTCATCACAGACATGAAAGATCGGGCCACTGCATCCTGGTGTCCCAATTCCTTCCATTTTGCTTTCCACACCTCTGCCACCTCGTCTGCTGGCCTACGGCTTAACGCGTCTGCTACCACGTTAGCCTTACCCGGGTGGTACTGGATGTCGAACTGGTAGTCTTTCACAAATTCAAGCCACCTACGCTGCCGCATATTTAATTCCTTCTGCGTGAACAGATACTGTAGTGACTTGTGGTCCGTGAACAGCTGAAACTTCTCCCCCAAAAGATAGTGCCTCCAAATCCGTAAGGCAAATACTACTGCCGCCAACTCCAAATCATGTGTGGGGTAATTCTTCTCATGAGGCTTAAGCTTACGGGAAGCATAAGCTATGGCCTGTCTCTCCTGCTGCAAAACACCTCCAAGCCCTTGCAAAGACGCATCGGTGTAAACCAAATACTCAACTCCCGGTCTCGGCAATGCTAACACAGGTGCTGAGGTCAATTTGTCCTTCAACTCATCGAATGCCAGCTGACAGGCATCACTCCAGATATATGGCACACCCTTACGAGTAAGATGTGTCAAAGGACCTGCTATCTCTGAGAATCCCCGAATAAATCTCCTGTAGTATCCTGCTAGACCCAAGAAACTACGAATCTCCGTTGGTGTAGTGGGCTGTCCCCACTCCCTCACCGCTGATACCTTTCCCGGATCGACAGATATTCCCTGATCGGAAATAATGTGACCCAAGAACTGTACTTCCTTCAGCCAAAACCCGCACTTCTCATATTTTGCATACAACTCGTTCTGACGAAGTGTCTGCAAAACTTGCCTCAAATGCTCGGCGTGCTCCTCCTCTGTCTGAGAGTAAACCAGAATATCATCAATGAAGACAATGACAAACTGATCTAAGAAGTCTCTGAACACTCTGTTCATCAAGTCCATAAACACTGCTGGAGCGTTGGTCAAGCCAAAAGGCATAACCCGAAACTCGTAAGAACCATATCTCGACAAGAACGCAGTCTTCGAGACATCCTCCTCCCTGATACGCAACTGATGGTAACCTGACCTCAAGTCAATTTTTGAGAAGAAAGAAGCTCCTCTCAACTGGTCGAATAAGTCATCGATTCGAGGCAACGGATACTTATTCCGTATCGTGACCTTATTCAACTCTCGGTAGTCCACACACAACCTCAGTGAACCGTCCCTCTTCTTAACAAATAAGACTGGAGCGCCCCAAGGTGAGGTACTCCTACGAATAAAGCCTTGCCCTAACAGCTGCTCTATCTGATCCCGTAGCTCTCGCATTTCAGCTGGAGCCATACGGTACGGTGCACGTGCTATAGGTCTCGTACCCGGTAGCAAATCAATAACGAAGTCTATCTCTCGACTGGGTGGTAAGCCTGGTATCTCCTGAAACACATCCGAATACTCCCTGACAACCGGGATCGAATCTAAAGGAATAACAACCTCCTTAGAGGTATCCTCCTCTATGTAATACAGATGAGCGGTGGATCCTCCCTCTGGGCGAGGCATCGCCACTACAAACATCTCTTGCCCCGGAATGGCAAAAACAATTCTCCCGCTGAAGCAATCAATCATGGCCCTATATGCTACGAGCCAATCCATACCGATGATCACATCGTGAACATGCATATCTAACACTAACATGTCTGCAGGCAATACCAAACCTCCAACCTCTACCCCGACTCCCCGGCATATAAAGAAAATAAGCGACCCACTCCCCAATGGTGAGTCGACACACGTCACTGTGCTCTCTGCCGTAGTTAACAATCCTAAAGCTTTCGCGAAGTGTGTAGCAATAAAACAGTGTGTAGCACCCGTATCAAATAACACCCGACCCATAGTGCCATGGATAGGAAACGTACCCTCGATCGCGGGCGGTGCCTGTGGAACTGCAGCCTGGTGAACGTTGTAGACACGTCCATACTGTAGTTGCCCCTGCTGAGCTGGGACTGCTGGAATGGGTGGCAATGCTGCCATCTGTGGCGGTGCAGGAAGAGCTGCGGGAAACATAGGTCTCTGTGGCTCCTGGCGAGCACCCTGCTGCTGCTGCTGTGGGGCCCTGCCCCTATCAGGACAATCCTGCTTCTTATGGCCAGTCTTGCCACAAGTAAAGCACTTCCCTGGGAAATTCCCTCCCCTCTGCCCCTGCTGTCCCCGGCCCTGGTGGCCGTTACCATTCCTCCCTTGGCCCTGCTGGCCCTGATGGAATTGCTGCCCATTTTGCCCCTGCTGGCCCTGCTGGCCGTTTGGACCCTGATGGCCCTGGCGGAAACCTCCCTGTCCCTGCCTGTAGTTCCCTGACCGGAACCTCTTGTTATCCCCCTGCTGGGAGCCCTGCTCAGTCTGTCTCTGCCCCTGACCCAATTGTGCTCCGCTGGCACCATGTCCTCCGGTCCTGCCCTGATGGCTAGACTCTCCCGACCGCTTGCCCTCGGCCATGTGAAAACGGTGGTCCTGGCAGTGCAATAATGCAGCATTAACCACATCAGAATATGTGGCCAACGATAGGTTCCCTAGCAGATGCTGGCGAATCCTCCAATTCAACCCATCAGTGAACTTCTCTATCTTCTTCTTCTCTGTTGGAATCTCGTCTGGAACGATATTCAACAGGTTTGTGAACTCGGCCTCATACTCGGCCACTGTCTTGCCCTCCTGCTTCAAACTCATAAGCTTCCTCCTCATCTCTGTATGAACTGCGGACGGAAAGTACTTGCGGTCGAACCGCACCCAGAACTCCTGAATGGTGAGGGTATCCCTCTCCTCCGCGGTGGTAATGGACTCCCACCACTGCAATGCAGATCCAACTAGCTTGAAAGTAGCTAGCACCTGTTTCTGAACATCAGTGCACTCATGCATCCTCAAATGCCTCTGCATGTCCTTCCTCCATTGGCTCGAGATAACCACATCTGAGCTTCCAGCAAACTCTGGTGGATGCGCTTTCTGAAAAGCGTCACGTACACGTTCCCAAGCAGACGGGAATGCATTAACCTGTGCTGGCGCGGCAACCGGCGCCTGAGGCGGTGCCTGCTGGATCACGGCAATCGCTGCATTTACCGCTTGGGCTACTATAGCAGCAACCTCAGTGGCGTTCAACATGCCCTGAACTGGAGCGGGCTGTGGTTCGGGCGTAGCATTCCTGGGAACTCGTCGTGCATGTCGTGGAGGCATCTGAAATAAGAACAAAGTTTATAAGTCTACAGTTATAAACTTTAAAATAGCTGAAGAACGAAACGTACACAAAAAGAGTACAACAGTCCTAAAATATAGGGCTCTATATCAAAGAAAACGTAGCGGAAACATAATAGCCGCACAGATCCTAAAGGACACTAGAACCTGATGCTCTGATACCACCTGTGACACCCCGACTAATTAAACACCGGGTAGCTACTCCTTTATAAAATTAATTCAAAATGCCAAGTTGGCTCAGTTAATAGCATCACTGTCGAAAACGTTTTATTATTTCTAACCACCTAGTATTTAAAAAGTAAGTGCCAAATTTTATTAAATCTGATTAACATGCAACAAGAGTAATGAATAACTAAATAACACCATTCACCATACTGAAATAGAATGAATAACCATCACAATATGTAAATAAAGCCTGGAGGAAAAACTCCTCAATACAAATCCCATAACTGATAAGTAACTGAAACGAATAACTAAACTGAATGCTGAGCAATACATGCTAGAGTCTGAAAACAGAAAGGTAAAAATGTCTAATAGAATTGGGCAACATGCCCTACAACTGATAGATGCTGAGACTGGAATCCAAATGAGAGAAGCGTCTACATGCAAGTCCCTGTAGCTTCCACAACCAGCTACAGCTCGTCACCTGAATGAGAATCCTATGCTTGGTGTCCTTGTGGATGGGCACCTAAAATGGTTTTACAAGAAAATATATTTGAAAGCAAATGGGTCAGAGCCCGAAAGTGTTATATTTTAAAAACCTGCAAGTGCTTTAAAAACATTTAAAACATTAAATGCAAAGTACATGTTAGGACGTGCACTCACATTAAATTCTCACCTCTCGACTAACTGTGCACTCCTAACGTAATTACCCATCTATAACGACCCATACTACTAGCTAACTGACGACATAACTAGCTAGACTGCCAAAGGTCCTACCCATATTACTAGGTTCCGTTTATCATAACAACGCTTGTAATTAAATAGAGGTTTAACATAAACTCAGTTACTAAGTATGCCATAGATATAACTATCAGTTAACCCATTAACAGTCTCGGAACATTACCGTAATTATTTTCACAACATTAACATGAAGGTTTTCCATTAATTTAATGTATATTATTCACATCATAAATATACAATACAAGCACCCCGCAATCTAAGCTGTAGTGCACACATACTCTTCTATCTATCCCGGTACATCACGTACATAAGGATTACATATTCCGAATCTCTCAGGAATAGTTTACCGATAACAACATCACAAATAATGGAGGCGAACACAGTCACCATCTCATGGGTCACGCACATACCTACGCTCCCATGGTCATGCAGACTTATTAATATCACAATAAGTCCTTCTATGATCTATGTTCATCAAGGTACCAGTCTAAATCCCCCCCGTAGGCACACAAGGATTAGAGGGTCCTAAGCGAACGCAAACCTCCCCCGTGATAGCAAGTATGGTAGGTATGTTATACACATAAACTATATACTAAGCATTCACACATCTTAGATATCACCATTTTAATAAGGTATTTTCTACATCATTATACCATTATTCCAAATTTATATATTTCAAGTCTCCCGTTAATATAAGGTTAACTTGCCGACACGTCTCACGCCGTAATCCCTTATCCTTAAAATCTATCTTAAATAGACTATTAAGTTCCGATTATTCCCAAATATAACATCTTTATTCTTAAGGTCTTTACTTCTGCCCTAAACCTTATTTCATCAAATTACACAATTTTACACTATTAACCCAAACGTTATCTCACTTCACGAATTTCAATAATCTAGAATAATTCCTCGAATTGCATTCTAATTAAAGTCCACTATAATAATCACACTTACTGGTCTTCCCTAAGGGTGAGGGTATTCATAAGTTCTCCAAACATTTTCTCCGAGGGCTTCCGCCATAAAAATCAAATTAAGGAAAATTTTACTCATTCTGGGAAGGTCGATCGATCGACCTATGAATGTCGCTCGATTGATCTAGTCGATCGATCGACTGATGAATGTCGATCGATCGATCGAACAGGTATGGCTACGGACTGCTTCGTTTTGCAGATTTTAATTCATCCCAAAACCAATTTCTAACGTATGATTCTCAGATATAACGTCATAGTAATGCCATATAACAATCCTACAGTATTACTAACGTCCATAAATCAATAATTCAACATCTAAAGGCTACATATGGATCAATCTTCATAAAAACCTAGTTTTCCAGATTTTCTCAAGAACATGAACCCTAACATAATATCATCATCAAATCCCAGAGTTTAATTCGTTTTTCTTTCACCCAATCATGTATTAACATCAGATTAATCGTCATCAACTATTCTACATGCAATTTATCCTCAAAATTCAGACCTAAGTTCAATTAATCATGGGTTTTCATTCATCTTCCAAGAACAATTATAAATCTTCAATTTGCTAACATGGAAAGAACATTTGCTGAAGTTAAACATAATTAAATCACTTGCCTTGGTTTGATTTCGGATTTGGTGTTGATTTGTAATCTCTTTCTGCAGATTTCCTCTATCTCTTTCCTTCTCCAAGCTCTCCTTCAATGGTGGCTCAAGGTGGCTAGGGTTTGGTTTGAAGGAAACTTATGAAAACCTAATATAATAAACCTCCGTAGCTTGTTGGGTTAATAAGGGTTGGTTGGGTCAATCCTTATCAGATTATAACTCTCCATTTTTCGTCACTTTTAATTACCCAAAAATACCAAATTACTAAAATACCCTTTATGGTGCCGGGATGGCCTAAAAATACCCCGGAACCCAAACTATACCCCCGGCTAGCGTTTTCTGACTATCTCGACCCTTCCGGACGCGTTGGCGCACTCAAAACGACCATATGGGTTATAGATTTTAAATTCACTTTTATTAATAAAAAAAATATACCGTGACGCGGCGGTCCCACGCGTCTCAACAAAATTTCTAAAATGCCGTATATAAATCCCACGACAAATTTTCAAATTCCAAGTTCATATATAATCATATATGCACATAATCAAATACTAACTCGTATCACATTAGTATTTATAACCCGGATTAATTTCCAATAAATACGCAATTTAATTAATTAATCCCAAAAATAAATATAGCCAAAAGTACGGGGTATTACAGCGAATCCCAAAAATCTCTCTCGAAGGCAGCGTGATTTTAACATCCAAATCCCTTTCTAACTTCCAATTTTCTTCATCATTTTCATCAAACTTGGTGAATTAGCCACTCTCCATCATCATCCAAGTGCAAGTAATGCTCTTCAACATTCAAGATCAAGCTCAAGATCTTCAAGAAGGTCCAACTTTCTTAACTTTCTCTTCAAATTCTCTTAAATTCGCAATAACTTATTTTATTACTTAGCACTTTTATTATCTCATCTCACACATCCTAATATACTTTTTATTTAGTATTATTGCACATCTCGTATTTTCATATAAATAAAACCCAAAAAAGAAAAAGAAAAAGAGGGTTTGCTCATAAATTCCAAATAGGGATTCTCATACTTTTCTCACACTTTTCTCACAACTAAAACACTTTTTCTACACACACACACTCATAAATAAGAGATCCCCCATTTGGATTTATGGGATAAACCCCACCCCTCGTTTTGTATGCGAACTACGTAAACTTTGATGCCTTTATAGGCTATGTAGGCGTCTCTGGCTAAAACCCGAGACTTGAGTCCTATTCTCACTTTCTCCCTCATTTTCTATCTTCTCTAAGTTTTATTTTCTTATATTCTATATACTTGTTCTTAGTGACACATCACCCCATATGCGTTATCATCCTGTTATAACGATCAATGTAAGGGTAATCGTGTAAATCTTATTTTCTAATACTATTTTTATACCTTCCTACGGATGACTCGCTTTATCTCTTCCATGATACAAGTCGAGGATTCCTATCTCCACTAGATATATGCACATGCACACATATCACCGGGAAATAAAAGGGAAAATAGCAAACATCCATGAGAGACCGAAAGGGCGGAATGGGTGCCTAACACCTTCCCATTTCGTAACTTAGCCTCCAAACCCTTCTCGAATCATTTGGTTTCGCACGCACCATCATGTCTTTGGATGCCATCCTTCGGGGTGGCTTCCCCTTTTTCTTTTGTCTGTTTTGAGTAAAATATATTGGCGACTCTAAATCTCTCTACATTTTTTTACACCTCATCTCAAACGACACCGACCGAAGCGCTCCCGAGAGGGATGCGCGAGACCAAAGGATCCTTCCTTCACGCGCCCGCCCGCGGCAAGGATCGGGGATGGCCACAGTAACTATTCGAGAAACTGACTCTCTTTAGCAAAATATCTAAGTGGATTCTCGTGCCATTAGATTTTTAGATCACATATATCACAAAAATCTATAAAAGGATAAGATATATTCGACCTCCTTGCAGGGCAACCCCTATCAGACGGTGAAGAAAATGAACCAGGATTCCTAGATTAGGATCTCTTCTCTCTAAACAATAGAGAAAATTAGGAACTAAGCTTCGACAGAGGCTCCAATAATAGAGGATTTGGCATATGGATGCTCCTCACATCTCTCGATTCATGATGACTCCCCATAAGCATAAATATCACATTGTTGACAATGAGGCTTGCATCATATGTCTCAAAATTACCCTATAAATGGGGATCACTAACGTGAAATATTATGGAGATTCCTGCCTAGTTATTAGTCAAATACTGGGTAAGTGGAAAATATGAGACGAAAAGATGCAACTAAATCATGCATACTTAAAAAACCTATCCTCACGGCTCAAATACCTTGAATTCAACTTCCTCCCAAGGGATAAGAACAACTTTACAGATGCACTTGACACTCTAGTCTCTATGACATATATGCCAAAGATCACTATAAAAATCACTTCAACGTAACTAGTCGAAACACCCCATCATACTTCTTCAAGGTCGATGTCGTCAAAGAAATAGTCATGGGGCCCATAGTTTGGTACTATGACATATGAAAATCGCTCAGTAGAAATTTCAACCCAATGGACACCTCTTCCAATGACAAACTTACCATGACACGGCTAGAAGCCTAATTCATCAACTGTGGGGATCAAGTCTATAAGAGAGGGTTTGTTGAAATACACTCATAATGCATCATGAAGAATCGAAACCTTTAAAATTTTTGAAAAAATCCGTAGTGGATAATGTATCCCACACGTGAGTTGGCACCCCCTATCCAAAAAATGCTCCAATAGTCATATTACTGGACTACCAGGCAAAAATACTATAGAGATTACGTCACGAGGTGCCTTTAGTACCAAATCTATGCACTTTGGCAACATCCACCTCATCGATAGCTATAGTGCATGAGCTCTCCCTAGACATTCTCCACTTAGGGGATCAATATTATAGGGAAGGTGACTCCCAAGGCCTCCACGGTACATGACTTCATCTTGTTCCCCATCAACTACTTCGCCAAATGGGTTGAGGTCAAATCTTACGCAGTTACAAATCCTAAGAAAGTGGAAAAATTCATATGACGCGATATCCTCTACCGCTCCTGTGTACCTCATGAAATAGTGTCAGATAATGGGTCTCACTTCAAGAAAGAGGTCTCAAACCTACTTAATGAGTATTATATCACCCGTCATAAATTATCCCCATAATGACATCGAACTAATGGATTGATTAAAGTTGCTATTAACAATGTCAAAAACATTATTAGAAATTTGATCAAAACCTACAACCATTGGTCAGACAAACTCGTACACACCCGTTGGGGCTACCTTTCTATAGAGAGAAACTCCATTGGGGACACATTTACTGGTATATGGCATGGAGGTAGACCTACCCATTGAACTTGAGTTTCCTTCGCTATGAGTTGTGATTTAAGGACTAGTGTCGAAGACTGATTTGGTCCAAGCTCGCTACGACGAACTAGCTCTCCTTGACAAAAGGAGTCTAAAGGCTTCTTATGATAACCATGGATACCAACAACTTATCAATCGGGCATTCAATAAATGATCCATGAAGCGAAACATATAAGAGGGTGACCTAATCCTAAAAGACAATCCGAAACCATCCCAGATTCCTCAAGGTAAATTTTTACCCAATGGTGGAGAACTCTATCTTGTGACTCAAATAAATTCTAGTAAGGCGACTACCTTAACTGATCTCAATGGATTTACATTTTCCCAACCCTTCATTCTTGACTAATTGAAGAAATATTTCCTTAAGGCCACTTTGGGTAAAAATAAAAAAGTACTGAATAGTTAGTTGTCAAGGAAGAGAAGACTATACAAAAATTCATACACATTCCTCATCCCTACATCGAAAAACCTACTTGAGCCACCCACCTTTATCTTGAAGTCATCTAAAACACATTAATCCCCCAATTTTTTTATCATATTTTAGAGGGAACTACGAGTACCTAATTCTCCAATATATGTTTATCGAAAACAGTCAAATTGAGACCCAGTTTTCCTCGAATCGAAGATACATAGGCAACCCAATATATCATTTCGGGACCGATATAAATATATACCAAAAAACCCTAATTTAGGGAAAAGCCCTATATATGTAGTTATACATTTGCTCTAAAAAAATATTAGAGCAATCCATGTAGACTAAGCATCAAGAAAAATAAAACAATGCCCTAAATCCTTTTAAAGACACCACATGGTCATATTTATTTATCTATGCACAAAGGCTAATACTATGAAAAATAAAAACAAGCCTAAAAATGGAGAACATTTTACCCCTACATGCTTCTTCCTAAAACACCTATCTCCCTTAAAGCCCCTATATACACCCCATCCTATGATCCCCTAAGAACCTTCACAGGTCCTTAACACTCATCCATTCATCATAAACTATATATCATGCTCTAATTACTATTTTGGAGACCACCAAGCGCTCTCGAGCTTCTTTTAACTTCGATAAAGTCTCCAGCCTGAGCAAAGATCAATAAATCGTAAAGAGTTCTGAATTTCCTTACCAACGATCCATCCACTGCTCTAATTGGCCTCACGATCTGCATGAATGATCTATTGTAAGGAAATTTTGCCCATTATCTATTTGTATGTCATATGTCGTTACACCATTGAAGAAATTCAAGATCACATCTACATCAACGAATCCGAATATCAAAGCTTCATGAATTTGGAATAAATTTTCTCCATACCCGGATCGATCCGCCAATTTGGAACACAAACCGATCCGCCATGGACCGATCCGCCCTCAAGTCAGACCGATCTGCTATTGCTTCAAACCAGTGAAACCCGGATCGAATGCAAACCGAAGAGGCCCTGTTCAAAAATGAATCGATCCTCTATCGGACTGGTCCGTCATCAGAAGCAAACCGATTCGCCTGAGATAAAATCGATCAGATCTGCTTGAGATTTTTTCGGCCCAGGTTTCCTTATTTAAACCAACTTCGGGGAGTTATGTTCTAAGACTTTCGGAGACGAATTTAAGAGTCCTAATTACTCTAAGTCTTCACCTTTTTGAGTCCCAAGACTCATGTGTTGTTTCACACAACTTTTCAAACATTTGTGAATCCTTTTTGCAACCTAAGAACACATCCATGTATTTGTTCAACCCTTGTGGAGAAGCCGTCTCTCTTCTTCATTGCTGACCACTTGGAGTTCCTGCGGGAGATTCCAGCCGACACTGTTTCTAGCTGTTGCTTTGAAGGTTTGACGAAGACACCGTACATTACACTTGTGGGAGATTATCAGATTGTATGTAAGTTAATGGTCTTGTAAATTTTTCAAAGTTCTAGAAATAAAAGGTTTTGCCCTGCGGGGATTTTTCCTTAAGTTTGTGTCACGTGCTTTATTTGTTTATGGGTTGACACTTGCACTTTAGATGCATGATTAGGGGCTGAAATTAAATAAGTGTGTCAAATTAGAAATTTGCAAAGTTAATCAATTATCACACAATCATAAGACTTTTCAAATTGGTATCAGAGCAGGTTACGCTAATTTATCGCATATTCCTATTTTCCGCAAAATCATGTGATATTGATTTTTTTTATAAAATCAGTCTTGTGAAAAATCGCAATTTTTCAATGGAACGCCCATTTAATGAGGAGCCTATTTTTGAAAAAATTCACGACCGTGCTGATAAATTAAAAGTTTGAATTTGAAACTTTTCAAAAGAATTAAAGTTTTGGAAAAAGAAAATTCTCTCTTTAAAAGTAAGATTGAATATTTGGAAGCGTTTCAAACTGAAAGTGATATTTGTCGGGAGCACTTTGGTAATTTGTGTATTAATTTTGATTCTTTCAAAATTGCCAAAAAGAAGAGTGATGAGAAAGTCCTAGTTTTAGAGAAGGAATTAAAGGACTTAAAAAATTCTAGGGTTCCCGTTTGTGCCGTCGAGGATAAAAAACTAATCGATGATTTTACGACATGTGAAAAGAATCTTAGGGATAATTTTGTTTTAATTGAGGGTGAGAGCGATAAACTATTAAGTTTAATTGAAAATTTTGAAAAAGAAATCTCTGTCTTTAGAAGAGTATAATTCTTTGCTTGAGTTAATTATCTTGAAGTTAAAAAATGATTTGACAGACTCAAGTAGGTTTGATAGTGATGGTAATGGCTCATTGTGTTCTCATGCTTCTAATGCTAAAGCCAAAACCATTATTTGTTTTAGAGGGTGAACTAATTCCAAGGATGTTAGAAAAGATCACACTTTAGGTGTCTTTCCACCCATCTACACATGTTCATGTTGTGGTAGGAAAGGTCACCTTAGGAGATCTTGTTTTGATCTTGGAAGAGGTCCTAGGAATTCGAAGTCTAGTGTTTTGTTGGTTCCCAAAACCCCGTGTCGACGTGTTACATCCACTTGGGTTAGGAAATCACTTTTGGATACGCTAGATTTTAGAATAGTCGATTCTCATTTGCTTCCACATGATTCTTCTCTTGCCATATCATATAGAGGATTATGTTTGCATATTTTCCATACACTAGTTGTGGTTTCATGATATATTTTTGCTAGTGTAATGACATGTACTTTTTGTATATATTTTTTGTTTTGAAAAATTTTGAATAATACAAAAAGATTTTATTTTGATAAAAATTTTAAAAATTCAAAAAGATTTTTGTATTTTGTTTGCACCGTTTATGGATGGACACTTAGGATGACCGAGTCACAACATCATTCCATTATTCTCATGTGACTATTTGATAGTTTTTTGAGACAATATGTCAATTCATCCTTGTGTTTTATTATGTTTGGAGTCATTAACATGTAATTAAGTGTTACTTACTACATGTTTGACTCATGATTTCCTTTATTGCACACGTGCACGAATTTGTTTGATTATTGTGCTTGTCTTATCACATGCTGGTTGGGTGTTTTCACTTCAATCCTGTCCTTAAAACGAACTAAGCGCGATAAATTTTGATAAGGAAATTTTGCATATAAGAACCGTTTTGTAAGTTTGTGTGCTTTGTTTGAAAACGGGGAAGGGTTGCGAAAGATTCATTTTGCCTTTGCGAATACTAAGCCACCAATAAATTGGACCTAAAAAATGGAGGAATTTTATTATCCGGGGTCCAAAGAGGTTTAAAAGATCCGAAAAAATTTAAAGGCAATAAAAAGAAATTCATGACAATTATGGGCCATTTAGGTTTTTGCCCCAATTCTCCAAAGTTTGATAATTTAGATTACCTATAAAAGGAAAATATATATGAGGGTGTTTGGTTGGAGACTTTATAACAGGTTTGCACGTCCTTGAAAATCTTTAAAATGCGCTAAACAGGTTTGGACGTTATTGGGGTGGAAATCATTTTTACTTTGATTTGTTGATTTGCATAAGGCGATGTCATCTAAATTCAAGAATCTTTTCACCTAAGTATACTTTTGATGTTCATTCATTAGGGGTACACATATGCATCGTGCACATATGATTGATTGAGTTGATTTACCTATCGAATGTGTTCACACCCATTCATTCCATTTCCATGACTTGGTTGTTTGAGTCTAAATCCATGGTGTGATATTTGTAGCATATATTTTTTTCAAATGGTATCTTATTTTTGTATGAAAAAAATGAAAAATCAAAAAGAGTTTGTGAATTTTTTTTGCATCTCCTTGCAAGATGCATGTTGGACATATTGTTTATTGCCTCGTTTTGTATACCGTGACACCCCGATTTTGCTTATTTGATTCATTCATCTCATTTGTCTATTTGGGGACATCATAAAAAGGGGGAGAAAGAATTATCATATTATGGGGGAGTTTGAATTTTGAGGGAGTTTTTGAGATGTAGCTTATGTTTTTATCATAAATTGGTATCGATGTTTATCTCATTTCAAACTCGATATGTCACGTGGTATTTGCTTTATCTCATGTGTGTAGATACGAAGATTGAAGATCAATATGTTGCACACCCTGATGAGAAAAGCTTTGAGGTTTGATGGTTCCTGAAGAGTTGAAGAACAAGCGATGAAGTCTTATTCATTTGTATCTTTCCAGTTTTGGGTTCATGGAAGGGTAGATTTGTATAGGCAATTTGATATTTGATAATTCGAATATTTTTTTATGTTTGTACCGGCATAGACATAGGGGGAGATTTATGAGGAAATTTTGTCCATTATCTATTTGTATGTCATACGCCGTTACACCGTTGAAGAAATTCAAGATCGCATCTACATCAACGGATCCGAATATTAAAGCTTCATGAATTTGGAATAATTTTTTGCATACCCGGACCGGTCCGTTAATTTGGAAAACGAATCGATCTGCCCTCAAGTCAGACCGATACGCTATTGCTTCAAACCAGTGAACCCCGGATCGAATACAAACCGAAGAGGCCATGTTCAAAAATGAACCTATCCGCTATCGGACCGGTCCGTCATCAGAAGCAGACCGATCCGCCTGAGATAAAATCGATCAGATCTGCTTGAGATTTTTGCGGCCCAGGTTTCCTTATTTAAACCAACTTCGGGGAGTTATTTTCTAAGACTTTTGGAGACGAATTTAAGAGTCCTAATTACTCTAAGTCTTCACCTTTTTGAGTCCCAAGACTCATGTGTTGATTCACACAACTTTTCAAACCTTTGGGAATCTTTTTTGCAACCCAAGAACACATCCTTGTATTTTTTCAACCCTTGTGGAGAAGCCGTCTCTCTTCTTCATTGCTGACCACCTGGAGTTCTTGCGGGAGATTCCAGTCCACACTATTTCTAGCCGTTGTTTTGAAGGTTTGACGAAGACACCGTGCGTTACACTTGTGGGAGATTATCAGGTTGTATGTAAGTTAATGTTCTTGTAAATTTTTCAAAGTTTTAGAAATAAAAGGTTTTGCCCTGCGGGGATTTTTTCCTAAGTTTGTGTCGCATGCTTTATTTGTTTATGGGTTGACACTTGCACTTTAGATGCATGATTAGGGGATGAAATTAAATAAGTGTGTCAAATTAGAATTTGAGAAGTTAATCAATTATCACACAGTCATACGACTTTTCATATATTTTATTCTAAGTATTAATCTAGAGGCCACTGGGGGGTATCGAACCCTTTTGACCCCTCTCAACTTTCCAGATAGGGAGAAGCTCAATGCAAACTTGAAGTTATCTAAATCTCCTTTCCAACGGTCCATCATTTGCACGAATCGGCCGTATAGTCCACATGAACAATCCATTGTACTTCGAGTACTAATTTGGAGGCCATTGCGCTTTCGGGCCTCATTTTACTCTGGTAATCTCTCTGACATGAGTGGAGCTTAATGAAACCTCGAAGGGCTTGAATCCCCTTTCTAACTGTCCATGTCATACGCGAATCGGCATCACGATTTGAACAAATGACCCATTTTACTCTAAAGGCTCACCGAGTGCTTCTGAGACCCATTTAACATTGGTTAACTATCCAAACTAAGTGAATATCAATGAAATCTTGAAGGGCACTGAATAACTTTTCCAAAAATTTATTATATGCACAAATCGGCCTCACAATTTGGACGAATGATCCGTTTTCCTCTGAAAACCTCCCATTTAGAGACAATCAATCGCTTTTGATCCCCGTTTAATTTCGGACATCTCCTGGACATGGGAGTGTCTCAATGGATTCTTGAAGGCTCTGAATTTCCTTTCAAACGGTCCCTGTCGTGTACAATTCAAACTTAGGATTTGCATTATATGCTAATTTTTTTGAAAAATCCATTTCGTACTGCCTATAGGCACCCTAGACATCCTATCTATTGGCAGGGTGCAGTTTTCCTTACCCTGTAAAGTAGGCTTTATACCGATAGTCAAGCCAGGTGGCATGTCGATCGGTGAACCCTTAACCCAAATTTCACTATAAAGGGCCACGACCTCACCCTTGGAAGGAGGTCCCTTTCGACAGTCAGCAAATATTTTGCTCAAAATCATATCTTTCCCTTTTTCCAAAAAGTCCATACATTCCCACACCCCACTTCCTTATCGCACTTATCTATCCACCTCACCCTACTATATTATCTTCACACCACTTCAAAAATCATCATACTTACATTCTAAATTCATCAACAAAGATTTACAAGGAGGCCTATTCCTCACCTTTTTTCTAGTTTACTCATATTAGTATTAATATTCACTTTATTCTCATTTTGTGATATCTTCTAGTTTTGTTATGTTAGCTCACATCAAATAATTTTTATCTTTTTATTAGTAGTATTGCACACAACTTATTTTCATAAAAATACAAAGAAGACAAAAGTAAGGCTTCCATTTTCTCACACTTTCACACTTGAAGACATTTTCCTACAAAAACGCTCAAAGAGGAGTGCTACATATAGATTTATGGGTAGAGCCCCACCCCTATGCTATTTTCGAACTACGCGGACTTTGATGCCCCTTGGTCTACATAGGCATCTTGGGCCAATCTCGATATTCGAGTCCTCCCTTTTTATTTTTATATTATTTATATTCTATTATATCTATTTCACGAGTCTTGGAATCCTACATATTTGTGTCTCATCCGATGTGCACATTCTCTCTTTCATAGCAATTCATGATTTGGAAAAACACTCATATCTTATGTTTATGATTATTTTTGGGTACACTCCAATGGGTGAATTCTCTCCGTTCATTCCATGTCATGAGTTGGATAATATCATTCTCCTGTTACTTATATTATACACATGTACACACAAATCACGAAGAAAAGAATAGAAGAATAACATTGACCATGAGAGATCAAAAGGGCGGAATGGGTGCCTAACACCTCCCCATTTCGTAACTTAGTCCTCGAACCCTACGAATCATTTGGTTTCCCATCCATCGATTTGAACTTGATGACATTCTCTTGAGGCGATGACATTATTTTTCCTATTTTGAGCAAAATAGGCTTGCGACTCTATGTCTTTGTGTTACTCCCATTTGACAACGGTCAACTTATATCGGAGGCTTGACAGCGAAGACGCTGACACGAGTGGTGTAAAAAGGAACTCCACGTCCTTGAATCATCCATAAGTGCTTGTCCGATAAAAGGAAGATAGAGAAAGAGGGAGGGAACCTTCTTCTCCCTTCTCCCTTCTCCCTCTCCTGGTTATGACTTCGATGCCCGATCCCGCGCTGGAGGAATTTGACCCGAATGACCACAGTGGCAAATCTGTTGTGGACTTTCTAAAGGATTAAAATCTATTTTCTACATGGATCTTATTCTTTACTCTCTTGCTTCTCTACAATTGTACATATGGTCCCATTTATATATTCCCTTTAATCATTTTGTTACTCCACATATATTTTTATTTCATGCTTATCTATACCATGCTCTCTTCTCATGTTTATATCACTTTTCACTGACTTATACATGCTCACCTTATTTCACATTATTCATACTTGTATATATTCTCTCTGATCACTTCACACACGTGCACTTGTATATACTTTCACTTTTACTTACATGATTTGCACACCAATTATAGATTATCCATGCTTAAATTCACTAACATACACACTCACTTCTCTCAATTATATATATCTCCATGCTCACATACACATCTCACACACAACTTGTAGATGATCCATGCTTTGTCTCACTAACACATACTTTCACTTGTATATATTCACATGCCTTTTCACTTACACCATTCCCATGCCACTTTCTCACCTTACACACCTCACTCAATTATATATTCACAAGCTTCCCTATCACCATGTTTAGTATATTCTTCATACTCCATGATAGATTTAATTTTGATTGCATGCCATTTGTATATTCTCCCTCACAACGGTAGTACTCCCCTTACTCAGCATACAAAAAAAAATCTCCATAAGATAGTAATCAAGACTCATTCATTTTTTTGCACACTACATCACCAAAGCATGGAAATAGTGATCGAAATTTTGTCTTGTACTGGGGGGTCACTTTTTGATGGGTGCCGATTCTACGGGGTGAGATTAACCTAAACGATATGATCCTCACCTTCCATTGGCCTCGTACCTTCGACGTATATCGAACAGTCCCCCCCCCCCATCATACTGCTTGACCAAAATCGTGACAAAAGGTATATAGAAGGGAACTCATTCATGTATGTCGAGTATATCAAATTCTCTCTCACACATACCATCCCTACGAGGTATATCATGAGGCACTTCACATAGACCCAGGTATATCAAATGGCTTTTCCACACGTACCGATGAATGATTGCCCTTATAGTCAAGATGTGTATCGTGAAAGTCATACCAAATGTGGAACCCTTCCACTAAACCACCAAATGTATAAACCTCATATAAACATATGCCTTAGGACACAAATATCTTGTTTGTCGGTTACTATGCGAAAATATGCAGAATTTCTAGGTCGCCCTACCGTATAAAATTTTGCCTTATTTTGCCCATTTTTAAGATTGAACCCTGTTCGTGAGCTTGGAAATAAGTCGAACCGTGTTTTATATCTTTTCCACAAGATCGAGTCCCGCCTGGATTTTTCCTTACATTTAACCAAACATAATATAAGTGAAAATCTAATAATAATAATCATTCTAAGGATTCTCCTTTTCCCTCTTTTCAAAAAACAAAAATAAAAAAACCATATTTTTGCCTTTTTTAAAATGCCAAGAAAAAACTCTATTTCCTTCAAAAATAAATCAATCCATTTTCCCCTCTCGGTTTGATCTCATACTCGACTTTGGCTCAGCTCCCTATTGGATTTGGTCTTCTGTCAAACCCCCTCAAATCTGTACTGCATCCTCTACTATTTTGACCGAATTTGAAATCCACCTTTGAAAGTTTTTTATGGATAATGCAGAACAAGTGCCGGATGTTTAGATAGATATGATGGCCATCCTAGTATAGCTCTGTGCCAAGATTGATAACCTTCAAGATGATGTCTAAGAGATGCAGAGACATCGAGACCAGACTTCTGAAGCCTACGAACCTGAGATCCTCTTTCCTCATGCAATGGGTCCACCTGCCCTCGAGTCTATTTAGGTCACAAAGGAATACCAATACTCCCCGCGTGCCCTGCCTACAAATAGGTCACCACCTGCTCTGCTCTCGATTCCAAACCTTGCCCATCCAGGTGCTAACCATCCAATGCCTATGGATCCTAAAGATGAATAACATAACAAGGTTAAGAAAGGCCTCAAACTGCTGTTGAAGAAGTTTTACCAAGTAAAGATCTCCGAAAACTAAATTGACTACACCCACATATCTCCTTATCCTAAGGCTAGATTGCGAGAAAAGTTCAAGATGATGAATATCGAGAAATTCTAGGGCAGTGGGAGCCCAATTGTGCACCTACACAGCTACCGCTAAGCCATGACCCTTATTATCACTTCAGTAAAAATAATGGCCTAGGTGTTTCAAAAAACCTTGAAAAAGAGTTTTCTTCGATGCTTCTTATCTTTCAAAGAATCTAGAATCTGTAGCTGCAAAGATGTAGCCAGGGAGTTCATGTCCCAATACCAATCTAATGAAGAACTGGGGGTCACATATAGAGACCTATAGCTGGTCCAGAAAACCCCAGGGGAATCAATCAGTAGCTTCATTGGGAGGTGGGGAGAGAAAGCTACCACTATGACCAACAGGCGCCTTCAGAGGAAGAACAAGGGAGCATTGTGAAGAAGAACTTCCTTCCTCATATTCGAGCACCTATAGGAGGATAGTAACACCCATAATTTCGATCCCTCCGAGAGGCTAATGTTAAAATAGGCTAAGGGGTTACCGAAGTGGAGTCTTTACCAAAAAAATTGATAGGACAGTGTAACAACCCGTGACTTTAGAGACTGACAAATTAGATTTTTGGGAAAATAAAATTTCATTAAATTGGAGAATTTTAAAACTTGGGAATTGAAGTCTAAAAATTTATGATGTTTTAAAGTATTCTGGATGATGATTTCGAGTGTACCATCGATCCCGGAAGGGTCGCGATAGTCAAAATAACTGTCATTAGATTTTATTTCGGTTCCGAATTATTTTTAAGCGTGTTTGACTCGAATTGGAGTAAACGAGTCATTTAAAGTGTGTAATAACATTTAAAACTGGGACTTATGTTTTGAGGGATTTAAGAGGCTTACGGATCAAGCCATCTCATTTAGAGAAAGAGAGAAAGAGAATGGGAGAAGGAAAGGAGAAGAAAGAAGAGAGAGATGAAGAAAGCATGGAGATTTCCGGCCCAACCGCGATTCTGGGAACGATCCAACCTCTACAATTTCGAGGCAAGTGTTTAATCTTGCTAAATATTTCATTTTTGTATTTCATTGCATAATTTGTGGATAAAATAAATGGATTTTGGGTATAAATATCAAAACCTAGATTTTGGGTTTAATCTTGAAACTGATGTTTAAAATTTGGGTTTGATGGTGTAGAAATGGTTAGGACCAACTTTGGGTTGATTTATTAGCTTAAAATCAGGATATGATGAAGGTTGAGGGGTTAGAAGTGAAATTTTAGGGTTTTAAGTTCGTGGGTTCCATGAAGAAGAAGAGAACATTTTTGTTCTGCAGACCCAAATCGATTCGCCCCCCAAGCGAATCAATTCGGTTTAGGCAAAAGTGGCAGGTCTGCATGATCGAATCGATTCGGACCCAAGGCGAATCGATTCGGTTTGAGACAGAGTCCCAGGTGCTTTGGACCGAATCGATTCACGGTTGGAGCGAATCGATTCTCCCTTGAGATCCAATCGATTCGGGCCAGGCCGAATCGATTCGGAAACAGGGTTATTTTATGGAGTTTTTCTAGGATGATTTCTAACCCTTTTTGGTTGGGTTTATTGACTTGGGACATGATTATATGATGTAAGGAATATGATTTGGAGATTATTGTATTGGTATAGTATGGGAATTTCTTTACGAACGGAAGTTCTATTCAGAGGTCATAAGTGAGCTTAAATACGACGTACGGTTGAGAACTCTTTTAGAGAGAGTGGTGAGAGCATGGCATGAAATCGTAGGTCGAGGTTTGTGTCAAATACTTATAGCTATAGGATTCTATTAAGATACAAATTGGAGACCAATGAGAGAGAGTGGTCACGTATCCTTAGTAATGATAAATTCACGGAATAAATCGAAAAGGCGTTAGACTAGGGGATTCACAAGAGTGATTGAACCGTAGTCAAAATTGAGAGCGATGGGATCATATTACCAACTAGAATAGCATGTGTAAATCTCGTCGGGATGGTTGTTATATATTGGAGTGTGACTTACAAAGGGTATTTTCCCTAAGTGATGGGACCATGAGATTAATTTAAGATTTAACTTGAGGTTTATAGGCTATTAGTTATGTGTATACCAATGGTCGAATTAGTACTAGAGATATGGATGTACTTTCGGATATATATGTGATGTGTAGTGATGGTTTCCTACAATAAACTTTGGGTGATAACCTTAATGTTGGATATATATATATGTGTTGGAAGACTATTCATATTATAGGAGAAATGGATGAGTATGCTTCAAGTGAGGGATCTTATTCACATATCGAGGCAAATTAAATGTGTTGAGATGACGGCTAGTATATTGAGGATTATGTATACTTATAGCTGAGTTTATAAATCTTATATATACGGACGAGAGAAAGTGTGTATATATATATATATAATGGTATAGATATGGTTATATGTGTATACTCATGTTGTAAAGTATCTAAACCGTATGTGATGGTTTAATTATATGATGGGATCTTATGTATGTATATATATATATATCTATATGTGATGATATGTATGCATTTAGATTGGCTACTTTCCACGGACTTTCCTTTGGTGTAGGGTTGGGATAGCCGCAGTTATATATTACTCTAGTGCGATCCAGGGAGGTTGCGCGATGTGGGTGAATCCCCTGGCTCGAGGAGCAGGGAGAGTATAGTCCCCAAGTCATTTGGGTCCCGCGTTCGAGTGATATTTGTGAGATCTCCCACTCGCAGGGGGAACATAACCACCTCCACCGTTGTGTATTTTACCAGGACTGTTGAGGATTCCGGCTGGTACCGTGGTATATGAGTAAACTCGGATTTTTGGATCGGCACTATGAAACCGCATCATCGAGTTATAGCTCGTTGGGATGGTTTGTATACATGTGTGCATGATATATTACTTGTGTATAAGAATAATGTAATATATATCTCTAATAAGATGAAAGAGATAAAAATAATTATAAAATACACCTCAGTCCGGGAGATAGATTCGGATGTATATTATAAAGATGAAAAATAGAATAAACCTCTGTCCGAGAGATATTATCCGGATGTAGATTGTAAAATGTCTATAAGAATAGATACAATATGTATATTCGTATATCCGCATGTATTTATATAGTAGATGGTAGTACGGGCCTAATGGATATCTACCATTAACCCTGCCAAGCAGTAGTGTATCGGGGGGGTTCCATGTTTGGATTTCGCTTTGCGAGACGCTCCACGCACGAAACGCAACGCAAGGCTGAGGGTAGAGAGTAGTTTTGTCCTTATTAAATTATGCATGTTATTTAGAGTAGAGACTCTAAATTCGAAGCTAAATGTTAAAATGTGAAGTAACAAAAAAATTGATAGCTGTTTAGGTTATAAATTGAACTCACTAAAGCCTAGTATAGCATATATGCGTATGTACATTTAAGTTTGATTTGAATGGGAAGGATTCTTGGGTCATATTAGGAAGGCAGGTCTCGTGCGTATAGGCCCTGCCTATGGTAAGTTAGGTTGTGCTTATGGGTGGGGTGACTTGATTAAGATTTCAGGACGCGAGTAGGTGCGCGCTGCTAGATGAGGGGTGAGTTGGGGTTTCACGAGAGTGCGATTCCACTTTAATTATGAAATAAGTGCATTGATATTTATTATGCACGTTTAACACACTTGGTAAATATTTTTACACATCGGGCTCTGACCCGTCTATATTTCTCTCTTGCTATATATATATATATATATATATATATATATATATATATATATATATATATATATATATATATATATATATATATATATTATTACAGGTGTCCTACCGCATGGATGCCGGATGGACTTCTATCCAGAGTCTTGGGAGCCGTGACAGGTGCGGATTGTTGCGCGATTTAGTTGTAGTCTCTTCCTATCTCTTTGCATATCTAGATAGGTCTCTTGTTGTATATCAGGTTTATACCCAAGGGATATTTAGAGATGTTATATTTTTTCCATTTCAGTTATTGTACTGTCTGTGACCCGATAGCTTATTCGGGTATATTCATTTGTATATATTCATTTCATTTTATTCTAGCAATTCATTTATCAAGTACTCGTGTATGTTTTACCTTCGTTAGTAGTTCTATAGTGTTGGTTTATGGTTAGTGGTGTGTTTTATTTAATTTTAACATCTCGCTTATAAAATTTCGGGAAGTTAGTCTTATGTGTTGTTATATAATTTGCTGATGTTGAGACTGAGCCATCTGAGACTCGTGATTTAAGGTAGTATAGGGTTGGCCACCCGTTATTATTTTAAGCGGGTTGTTACAGATGGTATCAGAGCATCATGTTTTAGAGTCTTTAGGATATGTGCGGGTTTTCTGCATTCTTTCGTTAGCGTTCTTGATATAGAGCCCTACTGTTAGGATTGTTGTGTTCACTGCATTTATCTTCTCCTGTGAAGTGTACTCACTTGATTGACGTTCTGACAATAGTTGCTCTCATTTCAGACGTTGCCTAGAATAAGTCGATTAGGAAAGGGGCAAAATGAGAGATGCAATACCCATAATGGATTTTGGGTACGTCTTGACTGGAGATATTTGTTTTCCCTGATCCAGGCAGAGATAAGGAAGAGATTTCTAGCGGTGATTCAAGGTGATCAATCGGTGGTTGAGAAAGAAAGGGAAATTTACCCGAATGGCGAATTTTGGACTTAATAAGGTAAGTTCTGAAGAGAGGCATATAATTAAGTCCTTGAGAGTTTGAGATTGAGAAACTCGTCAACCTTTGTTAGGAATCCTAGTGATGCTGACTTTTTTCAGTGGAAGGTAGGTGGCATTTTCCTATTGTTGAGAGTATCGTGTTTATTTAAGAAGGAAGTAAGAAATTTAGAGACTCAGGTTCGTTGAGTAGGACCGAAGGAGTTGTCAGAAGCCGAAATAACGTTTTGTGCTTCAAAATGATTAAGAAGGATTCTTTGGAGGATGTCTCTTTGAGGAGAATCAGGCTTTAGGAAGAAAGATTATCCTGGAAGAAGTGGAGGACCTTAAATTGAGATTCTTGGATGAGGTGAAACAAAAGGATTATGGAAATATAAGGTAGAATACCTTTCTTTCGGTTTAAGTCACGCTTTATGCGATATTGGGAACGTCGCGCGTACGGTATGATGAGTAGTAGCCGCGACACTGTTAGGGTGTATAGAATTTCCCTAGAGGAAGGAGTGAGTAAGTATGGCCTTTGTATGGTGTCTTTGGAGAAAATAGACAGTCTCGTGAGGAGATAGTCGAGAGTTATAATAGTGAGTTCTGAAAGGGAGGACTATTAAGGTTTGTTCATTAATGGTTATAAGGTTATTGTCTCATAGATAGACTAGCGTTGGTAATTGTAGTGTTCCAATGAGGGAAGAACTTATCTTGTGGAAATGCGTTGATGTGATGTAAGGTATTTGTATAACTGAGGAGATTCAAAGCTTAGTAGATTTATTTGAGCGGAGAATTTAGCTCATAGTGTGCTAGTTGGAGGACTAGGTATTAGTTAGAATATTGTGTTTGTGGAGGCCTTGTGTTCTAAACATAAGGTGTTTATTTGGCGTGTCGAAAGACATGGAAATTGTTTTATACTATATTGTTACATAGGCCTTCGGGCGATATCTAAAACTCAGAAAATCTTTTATAAAACCTTGACCCTGGTTCAACTAATCTCAATCCCCGACATAGCTACATAGTAGTCTATTGGGAGGGTTCCTTATTTGGATTTTGCTTGTGAGACCTCCCCCGCACAAAGGTAGCTAGCATCAGGAATCGAGAAGAGTTCAACCATGGGAGATTTCAGACTTTATATATTTAATAGGTTTCTATAGATTATATTGTTGAGAGTTATACTACGATTTGAGGCTAATGGAGCCTGATCATAATTCGATGAGTGGAGTTCGGGTACGGGGTGTATGGGCGCCCTGGGTAGTTAGTTTGATTTTTAAAATCTATATGGTTCAACGTGAGAACTAGTCAGGATCGGTAGAGTGACCTTGAGGGTATATGTGAGGACTAGATGGTATGGAAGTCCTATGCACAATCTAAATTTGGCGAACGAAATTTTTGTAAGGGATGAAGTATGTAACAACCCGTGACTTTGGAGGCTGAGAAATTAAATTTTTGGGAAAATAAAATTTAATTAAATTGGAGAATTTTAAAACTTGGGAATTGAAGTCCAAAAATTTAGGACGTTTTAAAGTATTCTGATGATGATTTCGAGTGTACCATCGATCCCGGAAGGGTCGCGATAGTCAAAATGACTGTCATTGGATTTTATTTCGGTTTTGGATTATTTTTAAGCGTGTTTGACTCGAATTGGAGTAAACGAGTCATTTAAAGTGTGTATTAACATTTAAAACTGGGACTTATGTTTTGAGGGATTTAAGAGGCTTAGGGATCCATCCATCTCATTTAGAGAAACAGAGAAAGAGAATGGGAGAAGGAAAGCAAGAAAGAAGAGAGAGAGGAAGAAAGCTTAGAGATTTCCGACCCAACCGCGATTCCGGGAACGATCCAACCTCTACAATTTCGAGGCAAGTGTTTAATGTTGCTAAATATTTCGTTTGTGTATTTCATTGCATAATTTGTGGATAAAATAAATGGATTTTGGGTATAAATATCAAAACCTAGATTTCGGATTTAATCTTGACATTGATGTTTAAAATTTGGGTTTGATGGTGTAGAAATGGTTAGGACCAACTTTGGGTTGATTTATTAGCTTAAAATCAAGATATGGTGACGGTTGAGGGGTTAGAAGTGAAATTTTAGGGTTTTAAGTTCATGGTTTCCATAAAGAAGAAAAGAACTTTTTGGTTCTGCAGACCCGAATCGATTCGTCCCCCAAGCGAATCAATTCGGTTTAGGAAAAAGTGGCAGGTCTCCATGACCGAATCGATTCGAACTCAAGGCGAATCTATTCGGTTTGAGACAAAGTCCCAGGTCTTTTGGACCGAATCGATTCGTAGTTGGAGCGAATCGATTATCCCTTGAGATCTAATCGATTCGGGCCAGGCCGAATCGATTCGAAAACAGGGTTGTTTTATGGAGTTTTTCTAGGATGATTTCTAAGCCTTTTTGGTTGGGTTTATTGACTTGGGACATGATTATATGATGTAAGGAATATGATTTGGAGATTATTGTATTGATATAGTAGGTATTTTCTTTACAAACGATAGTTCTATTCAGAGGTCATAAGTGAGCTTATATACGACATACGGTTTAGAACTCTTTTAGAGAGAGTGGTGAGAGCATGGCATGAAATCGTAGGTCGAGGTTTGTGTCAAATCCTTATAGCGATAGGATTCTATTAAGATAAAAATTGGAGACCAATGAGAGAGATTGGTCACGTATCCTTAGTAATGATAAATTCAAGGAATAAATCGAAAAAGCGTTAGACTAGGGGATTCACAAGAGTGATTGAACCGTAGTCAAAATTGAGAGCGATGGGATCATATTACCAACTAGAATAGCGTGTGTAAATCTCGTCGGGATGGTTGTTATATATCGGAGTGTGACTTACAAAGGGTATTTTCCCCAAGTGATGGGACCATGAGATTAATTTAAGATTTAACTTGAGGTTTATAGGCTATTAGTTATGTGTATACCAATGGTCGAATTAGTACTAGAGATATGGATGTACTTTCGGATATAGATATGATGTGTAGTGATGGTTTCCTACACTATACTTTGGGTGTAGACACCCCATTATATTACCCCCTAACTCTCCTTAGGTCCCTAGTACCTCCCTTCATCACTATAAACCCAGGTCATGTCCCGAGTACTGACCTGGAAGCTATCGGGCACTCCCCGGCTCAGTTTGACCCAAAAGTCAAACTCTTCATCTCGACCGAGACTGAATTAATCTTCTAAGGGCACCGAATATCCTTTCCAACGGTCTGCCCCGTGCGCAATTTTGACTTACCATGCGGACGAACGATCCGTTTGCATTCGAAACCTGACCCAGAGGCCACCGGGAGCTCTCGGGCTCTGTTTGACCTAAGTCAACTCTTCAGCTTAACCGAGGCTGAATGAATCTTCGAAGGGCACTGAATACCCTTTCCAACGGTCTGTCCCGTGACGAATGATCCGTTTGACTCCGAGAGGTCACCGAATGCTTCTCGAGCCCGGTTGACCAAAGTCAACTCTCCAAACCGGGTCAAACTCTTTGGAATGTCGAAGTACATCTCCTAACCTTTCCAATGGTCCGCCCCATGCGTGATTTGGTCTTACCATGCGGATGAACAATCCATTTGCATCCAAACGATTCCCCGTCCAATAGACAGACAAATGCTTCCGAGCCATATTTGACCCAAAGTTAACTCCCGAACCTGAGAGCGATCCAAAGGACTTTCAAAGGTCTCTGAATAACCTTTCCAACGATATGCCCCGTGCACGATTCTGACCAATGGTTTGCCCTCGGCGGCCGATTTTCCGAAAAATCCTGAAGCACACTGCCAAATGGCAGATTCCAAACCCTGCCTATCGACACCTGCCAATAGGCAGGAACAGGTATATGCCGATCGGAACTTACCCGGGCCTATAAAAGGAGGACTTCACCTCATTTGCAAGGGGAACCCAGATTTGATAAAAATCTCTCTGAACGAATCCCAGAAACCTCTCTCGAAGGCAGCGTGATTTCAACTTCCAAATCCCTTTTTTACTTCCACTTTTCATCAAACTTGGTGAATTAGCGACTCTCCATCATCATCCAAGTGCAAGGTCTGCTCTCCAATATTCAAGATTAAATTCAAGATCTTCAAGAAGGTCCAACTTTCTCAAACCCTTTCTTAAATTCTCTTAAATTCCCAATAACTTGTTTTCTTACTTAGCACTTGTATTATCTCATCTCACACATCCTAATATACTTTTTATTTAGTATTATTGCACATCTTTTATTTTCATAAAACCCAAAAAAACAAGAAAAAGAGAGTTTGCTCATAAATTCCAAGTAGGAATTCTCACACTTTTTCCACGCTTTTCTCACAACTAAAACACTTTTTCTACACACACACACACTTACAAATAAGAGATTCCCCATTTGGATTTATGGGATAAACCCCACCCCTCGTTTTGTATGCCAACTACGTGGACCCGAGACGCGAGTCCTTTTTCTCACTTTTTCTCTCATTTTCTATCTTCTTTAAATCCATTTTCCTTATATTCTATATACTTGCCCTTAGTGACGCATTACTCCATATGCGTTATCGTTCCATTATAACGATCAACGTGGGGGTAATCGCGTAAATCTTATTTTTCTAATATTATTCTTATATCTTCCTACGGATGACTCGCTTTATCTTTTCCATGATACAAGTCGAGGATTCCTACCTCCATTCTATATATACACATGCATACATATCACGGGGGGAAATATAAAGGAAAATAGCAAATATCCATGAGAGAACGAAAGGGCGGAATGGGTGCCTAACACCTTCCCATTTCGGAACTAAGCCTCTGATCCCTTCTCGAATCATTTTGGTTTCGCACGCACCAGTATGTCTTTAGATGCCATCCTTCGGGGTGGCTTCCCCTTTTTCTTTTGTCTGTTTTGAGTAAAATAGACTGGCGACTCTGAATCTCTCTACATTTTTACACCACATCACAAACGACGCCGGCCAAAGCGCTCCCGAGAGGGACGCGCGGGACCTGAAGGATCCTTTCCTCCACGCGCCCGCCTGCACGGCGAGGATAGGGGATGGCCACAGTGGCGACTCTGCTGGGGACATGTGTTTGTTTTGAGGGCTTAACTCTATTTACATGGATGCTATATTTTTTTATGTTTCCCCCCCATATCCTCATATTCCCCTTTTAAATGTGTATCCCATGCTTATACTTATATTCACACACTTGTAGAAAATTCTCCATGTACACTTCACACCATGTGCACCTAGGATCACATATATCCCCATGTTGCACGCATCACCTATCCATACTTGGTGTACCTTGGGTACTTGTACTTTACTCCCTGTTTGGCATAATCAAGAAAGGCATTCTCATCATAAGATACTAATAAGAGAATCATGCATGATTCACACAACATCACCAATGAGCATTGCTTTGACCAAAATTTTACCCAGTAACTGGAGGGTCACTTCGTGAGGGGCACTGGTCCGGCAGGTCACACTTAGCATAAGCCATATGACTCTCACCTTCCATTGGCCAAGTACCTTCGACGTATATCGAACGGTTCCCCCGCATCGTACCGCTTGACCGAAGTCATGACGGGAGGTATATCATAAGGAATTCGTTCACGTACGTCGAGTATATCGAATTCTCTCTCACACGTACCGTCCCTACGAGGTATATGGTGAGGCAATTCACATACACTCAAGTATATCAAATGGATTTTCCACACGTACCAATTTCCCGCAAGAGCAAGATGTATATCGTGGAAGTCACGCCAAAGGGGGGAACCCATGCCGATTCACCCACCCAACTGCATACCCGCGTATAGGTGTCAAACCTAGGACACGCACTTTAGATTGCCGGTTTCAACCCGAAACTCTGTCAAAATTTCGGGTCGATCTGCCTCCCAATTTTCACGCATTTTTAAAATGGGATCCTGTCCGTGAGCCTGGTTACAAGTCCAAACCGTAGCTTTGCATGTATTAAAACCCCACTTTTCCAGGCTCGGGTCCCGTCCGGCATTGCATGTAGGAGAATTAAATACAAGTGAAAACATAATAATTGTAATAATCATGTTGAGTCCCGTATCCAAAAACATTTATCCCTACTTTATTAAAAATCCAAAAATATTTCTCCCTTCTTTATCAAAAATCCAAAAATAGTTCTTCCTTTTTTCTCAAAAATAAATCTCATCCTACGCCTTCTCAGGTCGATCACAAGCCCTTGTCTTGGCTCTCTATTGGCTTCGGTCTTCAGTCAAATCACCCCGGAGTTTCATCCGTTTCTCTACTACTTCTTCCGAGTCTGGAATCCATCCACTTTCCATGAAAAATACAGATCAAGCACTAGTCATGCAGCCGGATTTGACGACAGTCCTAGCTCAGCTCGTGTCCAAGATTGACAACCTCCAAACCGAGGTTTGAGAGATGCAACGAAACCAAGTTCCTATTCCTCAAGAGCCCGAGGCCCTATTCCCTCGTGCTATGGGTCCACCCGAGCCTATCAGGGTTGCGAAAGAATATCAGAACGCTCCACGTGCCGCTCCTGCCAATGGGCCACCGCCTGCCCAGCTTCCAATGCCAAACATTGCCCAACCTATGGCTAACCTGCCTCTGGTCGCTGATCCAAAAAAGGAGGAGTTGAATAAAGTCAAAGAGGATCTCAAGATGCTCACCAAGAAGTTTGACCAGGTCAGGATCTCTGGGAATTACATAGACTACACCCACATGTCTCCTTATCCTAAAGAGAGGTTACCCGAGAAGTTCAAGATGCCAAATATCGAGAAGTTTGGAGGGAGTGGCCCCCCAATTGTTCATCTTCGCAGTTACCATTGTTCCATGACTCTACTAGGGGCTTCTGAGGAGGTGATGGCCCAATTATTTCAGCAAACTTTGAAGGATAGTGCCCTCCGATGGTTTTTATCTCTTGAGGAATCCAGAATCCGTATCTGGGAGGATATAGCCCGAGAAATCATGTCGCAGTACAAATACAACGAAGATCTTGAGGTCACCCATTGTGATTTAGAGCTGCTCAAATAGAATCCTGGAGAATCAGTCAGTAACTGTATAACTCAGTGGAGGGAGCAAGCAGCTACCATGACTAATAGGCCATCCGAGGAAGAATAGGTCAACATAGTGAAGAAAAACTTCTTGCACCATGTTCGAGAAATGATGGGAGGATAATACTATCCCCACTTCTGAGCTCTCAGAGAGGCTGGAGTTGAAATTGAGGAAAGCCTCGTTAAAATAGAGGTTGAACTGAAGAAGGTGTCCGAACAGTTCACCCCTAGAAAGTATGACAAGCCTGCCAGTGCTACCGTCTCGACCATCAACAATATCTCTCAACCAACCACATCATGGGCACCAGAAATCCGCCCTGCCCCCATCCGAAGGGAATACACTGAGCTCCATGCTCCCCTCTCCAAAGTTTACCAAGCCCTGTTAAGCCGAAACCTCATTAAACCCTTGGATCCACATCCCTTGCCAAATCCACTCCCAATAAACTTTAAGACTGATGCTCATTGCGCCTTTCACCAAACTGCCGGCCATACCACCGGCCAATGCTTTCACCTTCGGAACATAATCCAAGATGTCATTGACCAGGGTACCATCGCCCCACTAGCCAATCCTAAGCCAAACACTACTCACAACCCACTCCCAAATCACACCA
Source organism: Sambucus nigra (assembly GCA_949130495.1). Classification (NCBI taxonomy): domain Eukaryota; kingdom Viridiplantae; phylum Streptophyta; class Magnoliopsida; order Dipsacales; family Adoxaceae; genus Sambucus; species Sambucus nigra. The sequence continues at coordinate 598,126,473 of OX422217.1, read as the reverse complement.
ATGCCATCTTCTTGGAAGAAAACCCAAATTTTGATCCCTCAACTCAAATCACACCCATATAATCTCCTAAACCTCTTCAAATTTGCCCATATTTCCTCCTACACCCTACTAGCCTCGCTAACCAGGAACGGTCACTCCTTACCAGAGCATGCATCGATGTCCATACTCGTTCTGAAAATGAAAGTATGGAATTGTCAGAGGTGTTAAACTAACTCCTAGAGTTTGGGCTGAAATTACCCTCAAAGATGGTCATCGATTGCCAGTGATTCAGTACACTATTTTTGGAAGCACGAAAATGGGCCCAAGATTCAAAAAAATGGGTGGTACCAACCGACGAAGTCATCCTAGATGATGTTGTCCAGACTATGGCAGGATTATTCGAGCAAACCAATAGCATTTGCAGTATCATAGGGTCACTTGACACTTTGAAACTACAAGGGCATTTGGTCCCTTCAATCACACATATCCCCACAGAATGGGAGGACCTGTATGAAGAAGCCGTTGAAGTTGTGGAATGCATCGACTTCATAGGGAAAGACATAATTGTTACCACCGGATGGGGGGAAGAATTCGATGATTCGAGCGAAGAACAAGCTTTAGGAAGAGCTGGCCCAGTAGCCGACATATGTGGGATGATATCATTTGAAAAACTCCTCGAAGAAATAAACAGGGTTGCAGAACAACCTGAGATTAACGAGAAAACGGGGTTCATGTTCTTTCCTTCTTCAGTAAATCACATGACCAGATCAAGGAGACATTACCAGGTTCCAAGCTCACTACCAGCAAATGACAAAGGGGAGGGCGTTGAAAACCTTCCTACGCCAGAGATGACCATCGAGGAGAACAAGATCCTCGATCAACTGAAGAAAACTCAAGCTAACATCACTCTATGGGGACTTTTCATGTCTTCCCACCGACACAGAAATGCTTTAATCAAGCTACTCACTGGACCCATAGTTCCTCCATCTACCACACCAGAAGAAGCGGTAAATCTAGTCGGATCCTTGACCTCTACTCAAATGATATCATTTTATGAAGAAGAAATCCCCAGAATTGGGCCGAATCATAATCATGCACTCAACATCTCCGTCGAAGTTATGGGGAAGGCCGTTCTACTCTCTCTTGTCGATAACGAATCCGCCTTGAATGTTTGCCCATTGAGAACCTTCAAGTGTTTAGGCCTGAAAGAAAGCGACCTCGCTCCAACCTCCGCCGCCGTGCGTGCCTACGATAATATCCGTCATGAGGTGATGGGATCCATAAAACTTGTAATAGGGGTTGTCCCTATAAACCCTATCGTTGAATTCCAAGTTATAGACATCCCATCTTGTTTCAACCTATTGCTCCAACGCCTCTTGCTACACAATATCAAGGGTGTGTCTTCCTCACTCCATCAGAAATTGAAGTTTTTCGCCGATCGGCGAGTCATCACCATTTTGGGCAACGATGAAAATTTCGGGGGTGCAAGCAACAACAGTCCAATTATTGAGATATAGCATGGGTCAAATGATATGCTCCTATCAAGGCTCCGAGTCGAGCCACTCCTACTCCCAGCAGGGGACGGTTTCAAAGAAAGGGTTTGTCCAGAATATGACCCTCATGGCAATGGCAATGTGATTCAGTTATTCAGAAACATACACTTTATGCCCGGACTGGGGCTAGGACAAAGGCAGCAAGGGATACTTGAGCCTATCGAACATAAGAAATCTTTCCCTCCTTGTGGCTTGGGGTATCAACCATCAGAACAAGAGCTCAGAATGATCCGCCAATCTCGACCAAAGAGAAGATTAGACTGTATCCGAACTATCTCAGGAGACTCCTTGAATGGATGATTCATCAAAGAAGGCGAAGACTTACCCTTTTTCGGTTTTCCAGAACCATGGTATGACCACACAAACAAGAAGATGAGGCTGGGAATGGAGATCTTTTTCCAAGATAGCTACCCATGGACCAAAAGTTTCCCACACCGCGTGAAATCGCTCATCAAAGATACTGAAGAGACTGAGGAAAGTGATTCCGAAAATTACTTTAACTTACAAATACTGGGACTGGCACTCTGCATGGTTCATTCAGGCACTACATCAATGGACCCATCCCGTCTGATTAATGCTGCTGATACTCCTCTCCTCAACTGGCATGCTGCGCCAATTCTACCTCTTGAAATCTCCCCTCACCCCAATGTTTACCATATTTCTTCTTCTATTGTCTATCCTTGCTCAAATGTAATCGAGACCTCTTTCGATGAGGTTCTCAATGCTGTTTTTCCCATCAATGAAATACATGAAGATTTTGAGTATCTTGTTGTGCCTTACATTAACTGCTTGGATTCTAATCAAACTTTTGATGATGATGATTTTGCAAATGAACAATTCTTAACCGATCTAAATAAGGTTAATAATAAACAACATAACCGCTTTCAAGTTAATGAAGAAGTAACTGTTGTTATTAATCTCGGTTCTAGTAGCCAACTGTGCGAGATTAGGATAGGGGCCACCCTTGACGAGCATGAGCGTGCACAACTCAAAGAATTGCTGAAAGAGTATGTGGATGTCTTTGCATGGTCGTATGATGATATGCCCGATATCGATCCCGAAATAGCTCAGCACGAGATCCCCACTCTCCCAGATTACAAGCCGGTTAAAAAAAAAATTAAGAAAACTCCGCACCGAATGGTCGCTTAAGGTCAAAGAAGAAGGGGTCAAACAGTTAAACGTGGGTTTCATTCGGGTGATCGAATATCCCACATGGCTATCCAATATTATACCTGTGCCGAAATCAGGAGGGAAGGTTCGAATGTGTGTAGATTACCGAGATTTAAACAAAGATTCTCCAAAGGATGATTATCCGCTACCCAATATCGACATGATCGTGGACAACACAACCAGTCATGCTCTCAAATCATTCGTCGACGGGTTTGTCGGATACAACCAAATCAAGATGCACCCCGACCACCAAGAAAAACCGCATTCATCACCCCATGGGGAACCTTTTGCTACACCGTTATGCCATTCGGTCTCAAGAATGCTGGGGCTACCTACCAAAGGGCTGCCACAACCATCCTGCACGACTTGATTCATAAAGAGGTCGAGGTTTATGTGGATGATATGATTATCAAGTCCAAAACTAGAGAAGTTCATGTTCACGTTCTCCGAAAGTTCTTCGAACGACTACGACGGTATCAGATGAGACTTAATCCACAAAAGTGTGTCTTCGACGTTACAAAGGGAAAACTCTTAGGATTCATGGTCAGCAAAAAGGGGATAGAAGCAGATCCTGCAAAGCTGAAGGCCATACTTGAGATGCCACCACCCCGAACAGAGAAAGAAGTCTGAGGTTTTCTTGGGAAATTACAATATATCAGTCGGTTCATCAGCCAGCTAACCTCATCTGTGAACCAATCTTTAATCTCCTCCGAAAGGATTTTACCAAGGTTTGGAATGAGGCCTGCCAAGAAGCTTTTGATCGAATTAAACAATACCTAACCCAACCTCCAGTGCTCATGCCACCACACTCGGGTCTCCCTTTGCTTCTATACCTAACCATAACTGACACTGCAGCTGGGGCTTTGCTAGCCCTATATCTTGGAGACTCCCATAAATAAAGAGACATATATTATGCCAGTCGCAAATTGGCCGTGTACGAGGTCAAATATACTGCCTTAGAAAAAGCATGTGTCACACTTATCTGGGTCACCCAAAAGTGGCGACACTACATGCTCTTATTCCCCATAAAACTTATATCCCGAATGGATCCCATCAAATACCTTCTTGAGAAACCCGCCTTATCCAGTCAAATGGCCCAATGGTTGATGCTCCTAACCAAGTTCGATATCGTGTACGTTACACAGAAAGATATTAAAGGAAGAGCCATCTCTGACTACCTCGTCGATTACCCTATAGAAGAAGCGAAGGTTCGGATATCCGAATTCCCAGATGAAAATATCCTCTGCACCACTCAAGACCGCCTTCGATGGAAAATGTTCTTTGATGGCACTGCCAACAAAAGGGATATCGAATTGGGATACTCCTGATCGCCCCAGATGACTCCCACACTCCCATTGCCATAAAATTGGATTTCCCTTGCACCAACAACATGACGGAATACGAGGCATGTACAGTGGGCCTCCAAGTTTCTCTCAAGTAAGGTATTCAATACCTTGATGTCTACGGCGATTCTGCCCTCATCATCGGTCAAGTGCTCCGAAAGTGGAAAGTCAAGGACAAAAAGCTCCAATCCTTTCATGCCCAATTAAAAGAGTTAGCCTCCAAATTCTGAGATATCACCTTCCATTACCTACCCCGAGCAAAGAATAACCTAATCGATGCTCTCGCCACCTTGGCCTCCATGGTCGACATGCCCGAAGGAATAACAATGACCCCCTTCCTAGTTCAAAAGCAAGACAGATCGACCCATTGGTACCATATTGAGCTTGTCTCCACCGAAGATCCCGAACTAGTCGATTGTTGGTACTATGATATCTGGTGCCTCCTTAAACATGGTAGGTATCCCGAGGGTTCCAACAAGAAAGATCGAATGACCCTCCGAAGACTGGCCGCCCAGTACATTATCTGTCGTAAAGCCCTACTCAAGAGGAACTTCGATGGAACTCATCTACACTGCATCGCATGGGCTGAGATTGAGAAAATAATGCAAAAAATCCACAGCGAGAAATGCAGACCCCACATGAATGGTCATAGGCTCGCCAAGAAGATCATCCGACAGGGCTACTACTGGACCACCATGATCCAGGATTGCACCACCTATGCCCGGAGGTGCCTCAAATGCCAACAATTCTCCAATCTTCAACACTTGCCTCTGCGAGAATTATACAACATAACCTCTCCCTGGTCGTTCTCCACCTGAGGTATCGACATCATAGGTAATGTTACACCAAAGGATTCAAACAGACATGAGTTCATCCTGGTCGTCATCGATTACTTTACCAACTGGGTCAAAGTTGAGTCATACGCAGTGTAGAACGCTAAGAAAGTGGCCAAATTCCTCAAGAAAAATATCATCTGCCGATATGGGGTCCCGCACGAGTTGGTATCAGATAACGGGCTGCGTTTTGAAGCAGAAGTCACATAAGTAGTCAATGATTACGGGATTCAGAGACACAAATATTCTCCCTACCGACCTCAGACCAATGGTGAAGTTGAAGCCTCCAACAAGAACGTCAAAGCCATCATCAGCAAGATGACTGAAAGTTTTAGGGATTGGGCTGACCGGATCCTGTACGCCCTTTGGGGCTATCGAACCTCAATCCGAACCTCTACTGGGGATACCCCTTACTCCCTGGTCTACGGCATGGAAGCATTCCTATCTATAGAGCTGGAAATACCCTCGCTATGCGTCATGCTTGAAAGCAAAGTTAGTGAATAAGACTGGTGCCAAAGCCGTCTTGATGAGCTAACCCTCCTAGATGAAAGAAGGTTAAAAAAACTCTACCACATACAGGGGTACCATCGCCAAATAACGCGATCATTCAATAAGAGAGTCAAGGACCGCGGTGTCCGAGAGGGGGATTTAGCCCTCAAATAGATAATAGAACCCATCTGGGACCCCAGAGGGAAATTCAAGCCCAATTGGAGCGGCCCCTACATTATGAAGAAAATCTTATCCGGCGGTGCCGCCATGCTCACTGACCTAGATGGGGAGGATATGGCTCGTCCAGTCAATCTGAACCGTCTCAAGAAATTCTACCCCTAGTCCGAAATCTCGGTGCGCTACGACTCTTCTCATCCCCCTTCTATTCTAAAAAAAAACTCTTCATTTCTCTCTACCCCGAACTACGTGGGCCTGATCCTCTACAAAAACTAATTTAAAACTTTTCAAAAAACCCCAGAGGTACGTAGTTAGCTCATACACCTCACATGAGCGCGACCCTTTCTTTTTCATAAAATACTATTCTTTTCTTACCTCCGAGAATGGCGGTTCATTCTAAAAATACTTGAACAAAAGGATTAGGTATGGCTTAGCGATCAGTATAGATAATTCAAAATACAAAACTCATCAAAAGGAACAACTGGATGATCATAAACTTGTTTATTTCATTAATAAGAAATTACAGTACAGATTACATAAGAAAAGGGACGGATAACTCCCTTCCCCCCTACTACCATAAAAAGCCAAATAAAATCCCCACATACATTCCCTATTACATAAATAAACTCTCCAAGAGTCCTACCCACAGCTACCAGAGGAGACTGCACCCTCATCATCTACATCCTGAGGTCCCCAAGTTTCCCCTGCCTGAATAGAGTGTCGTAAACATTCCATGGATCGATGAGCCTTAACCATCTTCATAAATACCACAACACCCCCTTCCATGGTGTTAGATAGAACAAACCATGTTTGTCCAGTCTCCACTGCCAACATCTTACTGACTACTTTCCTCCACAACCACTTCATATAATCTTTGGTGACATGCCAAACCTTCCCGATAGACTGAGAGGGACGAGTCAACGAACGCCGATTTTCCCACAGAGACCCAAGCGACAGACGCAGACGCTCAGTCAAATTTTCTACCGAAAAGAAATTTGAGGTTCGAGGGGGCACGACCTGCGCCCAGCCAAATTAGTGCAAAAGCCGCCAAGGGAAATAAAAAGAGGTCTGCCTCAGACCAACCAGCCGCACATATGAATACTCTCCTAGCTCCATAACGGGCAGCAACGGCCCTCACAAAGGCACTGACTAATACAGCCCACGAGCCCCATGCTCCACAAGCCAATTCCCCCAATTCTCAACATATAGTCCAACGCTGATGAAGTAGCGTGAAAAGAAGTTAGGTACGGTTGACAAAGGATACTCCGGAGGAGTCACCAAGCGAAATCTTTTAGACAACCACATAAACAGCATCACAGGGCTACCCCTCAAAAAGTCAGAACAGACTTCTCTCCAGGCATCCAGGCCATTCTGCATCTCCACCAGTATCACCGCCGTAGAATTGCGATGATATGACATCCATGAGGTAATGGCTGCAAGTTGTGGGTCTACTTGCACCTCCCCAGTCACTAGCAGTAATTTAGAAACCAGACCCAGAACAACGGCTCCAGCATAGCCAGCATCACCTACTTCCCACAAATGCACGGACCGCAGCACCGCCGGGAGGGATATCATTCCTCCAGCAACCAATGATCTGGCCATCGAAGGTGAAATACGAAGAAGCCTGGCCAACAAATCCCTAGGAGAGCGGGAAAATTCGAGCAAAGTCGCAGCAACACTGGAATTTACCCCCAACATGGCAGAAAATTCCTCGTAGGATGGACAAACTTCTTCCAATCCAAAGCGGAATACGTGGTCTTCGGGGTACCAGAATTGTACCGCCGCCATCAGCACGTTCCACTCAAGAGGACGATTACGCCACAAGGAGACCCGATGCATATTGAAAGCATCATAGTCGACATTATAAGAGAACATAGCTTCCAAGTCTTCGAGGCAGTTGGCAAAGTCGGTGCTACCAGGGAGAGCCATCTTGCAAGGCTAAGAAATAGTGGGAAAGTAGATAAGAATGCAAAGGTGTGATGAAAACACTCCACCCTTCCCCCTTTTTATACTTGAAAACCCTCACAAGGGACATCATCCCTGCAAAAATCGGAAGGAATCCTACCCCACAAGGTACCAAAGGCTGAAGAGGGTACCATTCAAAGCTTTCAATTGATGGGACTGGACTGAACTGCCGATAGGCAGGTCAGGGTGCTTGTCGATCGGCAACCCCCCATTTTTGGAAATTTCCTTCTTTTCCTCTTTTGTCAAATCAGAAAACTCAATAAAAATAAATTGATATTCTCAATAGAATTTCAAGAATCCTTTTTTCTCCTTATATAATTTTCCTTTTTAATAAAAAACTTTCCTTCAAAAAAAATCCAAAAAAAATTCCTTTTTACGGTCTCAGCAGCAAAGTAAAAAGCACATGCATTCATTCATCATTAATAAGAGATAATAAAAAACTCCATTACATTGCATATATTTGTGTTCTGTGTTACATCAATTTTATAGGAAATAAAAAGAAAAGGCAAAAACAACGGGACTCAGCCCGAACCCACATTCTCTCTCTCTCATTAAGAGCTTCCACCCCTGGGACGTGCTCTCTTCCCCCTACGGCGAGATGACACACCACCACTACCCGGGCTTGAGTCCCCTCCAGACGAGGTAGACGACACCAAGCAAGAAGGAACAGGAACCGCATCCCAAATATGGGTAGTCACCGAAGATATCTAGTCTCTGATGTCCATTAGCCAAGTGGTCGACACTCGAACTTGCTGCAAGGAAAGGCGAAATCAGTATCAAAAGCAGGATGACCAAAATAGAAAAGAAATAAAGAAAAGAACAGAAAGGTATACCGCAGGTCAAAGGACCTACTCTATCAAACCCAACTCCTCCGGACCCATTGCATGAGGACGGTGCAACATAATCCCCATCCCTCCATCAGCCCGCCGAATGTTGTATGAAGGGGTATGCAGCTGCACGAAAGGGACCTCTGAGGTCGTCGCCGTCGTATATGCCGACGGACCATCGCCGCTATGGGAAGATCCCATCGCCGACTCGAACCCGTAGGAAGGAAAGGTAACGCATTATATATGATGGGCGCCATCAACCAGCTCGTCACAAAATCCATATAGTCATACGACACAGCCGTATCAGTGTATAGCAAGTAGGACTCGCCAATCGTCGTTGCGATCCTCTCATCCTCCAACATCAGTCGCTCTTGCCTCATAGATGTATGGAGATGTTTAGGTGGAACTACCACCTCCTCCTCAGCAATCTGACAAACCACCCTCTCCCTAAGGTACCAGGAATGGCCAAACTCATGCGCCAGCAAGCGCCTTATCCGTGCAATCACCCCGATCACCCCCGTATCCTGAATGGCTGTCCCCCAGGGATAAAAGGTCACCTGAAAATCTCCAAGTGAGCAAAAATCAATACAAGATCAGAAGGTGCAAAAAACCAAGACTGAAATGGAAACAGTCTTACCCTACCACTGGTCAGGTCATTCAAGACCTGACGCACCGCCTCCAGGGAGAGAGATCCCTTTGACTGCTGGTTGGCCTTATGCCATCGATATAATCGACAGAAGCCCCCAACATTGTCGTCCTTCAAAGCAATCAGCGGGGTGCTGCACCCAATCACCTCATACAACCACGTTTGAATTCGCAAACAAAAAGAGACGCATAAGGAAAATGCGAATGCATGAAAGGAAAATGCAAATGCAGGAAAAGAAATGCACAAGCTAAAGAATACCTCAAGAAGGTACGTGGCCCTAGTTAAAGTCTGTTGGCAGCACCGGCTGAATGCATCTAGAGAAGAGTAAAGGGTCGCCAAAGTCAGACTCCCCCAACCATAGAAGGGGATGTTCGAAAACATCCTCAAGTATGACAGAAACCATAAATGGACGACATCGCCGCTCGACGCCACCATGAAACCTCCCAGCACCAGAATAATGAATAACTGGGCCATCTGCCTTACCTGCAACCCGTCTTCCACATCAATCCCCCTACCCAATCGAACATCCTTCAGTAGGGACAGCCGGATAGTATCCCCAGAGACTATCCTCCCTACATCACCAAGAGCCGCACGCACTGCCTCCGATCTCACCCGTAAAGAGAGATCCACCTCTATCTGCTCTCCATCACAATACAACCCCAGTAGATGCTGCACATCTATGGGAGTCAAAGTCATCTCCTCGAAGCCGAAATGAAAGGTGTGGGTAGTGTCCCACCACCTCTCTCCCAAAGCGCACAAGACCGTCGTCAAATGAGGCATCTCATCCAGCGCCGATGCCAACCACCCAAAACCCGTTGATGAGACCACCCAGCGCACCACAGGTGGGAGATGCTCCCAGACATCCTTGAGCCCCGTTGTCCCACAGGCACGCATGTTCTTCAAAGAAGTATCAGACTGGAAAAAAGAAAAGTCTCATCAAAAGTCAAGAAAGAAAAATCACCAAAAAGAGAATAATGCCAAAGGTCGGGTTACTTACATAACCGCCAGGGATCACTCTCGAAGAACGATGACGCGATGGATCCCGCGGCAAGGTCCGCTCATCCGCAACAGGATCAAATGCATCAAAGTAGTTCTCACTCCCAAAAGAAAGAGGCGCCCTAGCCCTCCACTCCACATTCGCCCAATCATCAACGGTCAACCACTCCCCGTGGACTGCAGTGCTCACAAAAGCGGCCATTTCTTGAAGATCGGAATGCTAGAACGATTTGCAGAAGAATAGCAGAGAGAGAGAGAAAGCAAAAGAAGCTGTGAAAAAATGAAGGGATTCGCCCCCTTTTTGTAGGATGCCAAGCGCCATGTCGATCGGCACCTCCCCCTACCATACCGATCGGCACTGACCCCTTGCCTTCCCGAGGTAGCCCAAAAGTCTATTCCATTGCCGAATGGTACCCTTCATACTATGTCATCCGGCACCCCCATTAAATTTCGTACAGAAATTCTCAGAAAATACCAGAAAGCCTCGAAAAATCCTAGGAAGGATTTAAAGCCTTTTTACAAAGAAAATTTCGCATTCCCTCAAGTGGAACCCCTCTTCCCCAGTGGAATCCTCAAAAAATCAAGTGAAAACTCCTCCCGATAAAGCTCTGGAGGATCACTAAGGATCACCTAATCACTTCCCCAGCGAAATTCTCCTACAACACCCAAAATAGGTTGTTCCCACCTGCGAGGTCTCCTAAAAGCTTCCCCAGCTATCAGCTCCCCAACTCAGATCAAAATCATAAAGCTCTTTCTCCAGTAGAATCAAAATCCAATCTTTATCCACTCTTGGGTCAGAATTGACCCCGGTCTTGGATCGTCACATGAGTTAGGTCAGAATTGACCTCGGTCCTTGGTCGTCACCACTCTTGGGTCAGAATTGGCCCCGGTCTTGGATTGTCACCTGAGTTAGGTCAGAATTGACCTCAGTCCTCGGTCATCACTACTCTTGGGTCAGAATTGGCCCCGGTCTTGGATCGTCACCTGAGTTAGGTTAGAATTGACTTCGATCCTCGGTCGTCACCACTCTTGGGTCAAAATTAGGCTCGGTCTTAGATCGTCACCTGAGTTAGGTCAGAATTGACCTCGATCCTCGGTCGTCACCACTCTTGGTTTAGAATTAGCCGCGGTCTTGGATCGTCTGACCTCGATCCTCGGTCGTCACCACTCTTGGGTCAAAATTGGCCCCAGTCTTGGATCGTCACCTGAGTTAGGTCAGGATTGACCTCGGTCCTCGATCGTCACCACTCTTGGGTCAGAATTGGCCCCAGTCTTGGATCGTCACCTGAGTTAGGTCAGAATTGACCTTGATCCTTGGTCGTCACCACTCTTGGGTCAGAATTGGCCCCGGTCTTGGATCGTCACCTGAGTTAGGTTAGAATTGACCTCGATCCTCGGGCGTCACCACTCTTGGGTCAAAATTAGCCTCAGTCTTAGATCGTCACCTGAGTTAGGTCAGAATTGACCTCGATCCTCGGTCGTCACCACTCTTGGGTTAGAATTAGCCGCGGTCTTGGATCGTCTGACCTCGATCCTCGGTCGTCACCACTCTTGGGTCAAAATTGGCCCCAGTCTTGGATCGTCACCTGAGTTAGGTCAGAATTGACCTCGGTCCTCGATCGTCACCACTCTTGGGTCAGAATTGGCCCCGGTCTTGGATCGTCACCTGAGTTAGGTCAGAATTGACCTTGATCCTTGGTCGTCACCACTCTTGGGTCAGAATTGGCCCCAGTCTTGGATCGTCACCTGAGTTAGGTCAGAATTGACCTCAGTCCTTGGTCATCACCACTCTTGGGTCATAATTGCCCCCGATCTTGGATCGTCACCTGAGTTAGGTCAGAATTAACCTCGGTCCTTGATCGTCACCACTCTTTAGGTCAGAATTGACCTCGATCTTGGATCGTCACCTGAGTTGGGTCAGAATTGACACCAATACTCGGTCGTCACCACTCTTTAGGTCAGAATTGATCTCGATTATTAGACCTTTACCCTAAGACCGTAGATTCAGCTTTGACGTACAGAATTGATCATCCCCAGCACACTCCTTAGGTCCTCAGAATCGGTCTCGACCTTCGAAATCAGTCATACTCCCTCAAAAGCATCATGTGGTGTCTATTCGACGGTTCTCATTTGTTCCAAACTCACCCATCGAGGGGCTATATAGACACCCCATTCTGTTACCCCCCCTAAATCTCCTTAGGTCCCTAGTACCTCCCTTCATCACTGTAAACCCAGGTCACGTCCCGAGTACTGACCTGGAAGCCATCGAGCACTCCCCGGCTCAGTTTGACCCAAAAGTCAAACTCTTTGTCTCGACCGAGACTGAATGAATCTTTGAAGGGCACTGAATACCGTTTCCAATGGTCCGCCCCGTGCGCGATTCTGACTTACCATGCGGATGAACGATCCGTTTGCGTCCGAAACCTGACCTAGAGGTCATCGGTCGCTCCCGGGCTCTATTTGACCTAAGTCAACTCTTCAGCTCAACTGAGGCTGAATGAATCTTTGAATGGCAGTGAATACCCTTTCCAACGGTCCATCCCATGAACGATTCTGACTTTTCATGCGGACGAACGATCCGTTTAACTCTGAGAGGTCACTGAACGCTTCTCAAGACCGGTTGACCAAAGTCAACTCTCCACACAAGGTCAAACTTTTTGGAATGTTGAAGTACATCTCCTATACTTTCCAATGGTCTGCCCCGTGCACGATTCAGACTTACCATGTGGACAAACGATCCGTTTGCGTCCGAACGATTCCCCGTCCAATGGATCGACAAATGATTTTGAGCCATATTTGACCCGAAGTCAACTCCCGAACCCGGGAGAGGTCCAAAGGAATTTCAAAGGTCTCTGAATTATCTTTCCAACGGTATTCCCCGTGCACGATTCTGACCAACGGTTTTCCCTCGACGGTCGATTTTCTAAAAAAGCTTGAAGCGCACTAACAAATGGCAGGTTCCAGACCCTGCCTATCGGCACCTGCCGATAGGCAGGAATAGGTATATGCCGATCGGCACTTACCTGGGCCTATAAAAGGAGGCCTTCACCTTATTTGCAAGGGGAGACCATATCTGATAAAAATCTCTCTGAACGAATCCCAAAAACCTCTCTCGAAGGCAGCGTGATTTCAACTTCCAAATCCCTTTTTTATTTCCACTTTTCATCATCCTTTTCATCAAACTTGGTGAATTACCACTCTCCATCATCATCCAAGTGCACGGGCTGCTCTCCAACATTCAAGATTAAATTCAAGATCTTCAAGAAGGTCCAACTTTCTCAAACTCTTTCTTAAATTCTCTTAAATTACCAATAACTTGTTTTCTTACTTAGCACTTTTATTATCTCATCTCACACATTCTAATATACTTTTTATTTAGTATTGTTGCACATATTTTATTTTCATAAAACCCAAAAAAATAAGAAAAGGAGGGTTTGCTCATAAATTCCAAGTGGGATTCTCACATTTTTTTCACACTTTTCTCACAACTAAAACACTTTTTCTACACACACACACACACACTCTTATAAATAAGAGATTCCCCATTTGGATTTATGGGATAAACCCCACCCCTCGTTTTGTATGCCAACTACGTGGACTTTGATGCCTTTATAGGCTACGTAGGCGTCTCGGGGTAAAACCCGAGACTCGAGTCCTTTTTCTCACTTTTTCTCTCATTTTCTATCTTCTCTAAATCCATTTTCCTTATATTCTATATACTTGCCCTTAGTGACGCATTACTCCATATGCGTTATTGTTCCATTATAACGATCAACGTGGGGGTAATCGCGCAAATCTTATTTTTCTAATATTATTCTTATATCTTCCTACGGATGACTCGCTTTATCTTTTCCATGATTCAAGTCGAGGATTCCTACCTCCATTCTATATATACATATGCATATATATCACGGGGGGAAATATAAAGGAAAATAGAAAATATCCATGAGAGACCGAAAGGGTGGAATGGGTGCCTAACACCTTCCCATTTCGTAACTAATCCTCCGAACCCTTCTCGAATCATTTTGGTTTCGCACGCACCAGTATGTCTTCGGATGCCATCCTTCGGGGTGGCTTCCCCATTTTCTTTTGTCTGTTTTGAGTAAAATAAACTGGCGACTCTGATTCTCTCTACATTTTTACACCACATCTCAAACGACGCCGGCCGAAGCTCTCCCGAGAGGGACGCGCGGGACCTGAAGGATCCTTTCCTCCACGCGCCCGCCCGCATGGTGAGGATCGGGATTGACCACATTGGGTGATTACCTTAATGTTGGATATATATATATATATATATATATATATATATATATATATATATATATGTGTGTGTGTGTGTGTGTGTGTGTGTTGGAAGACTATTCATATCATAGGAGAAATGGATGAGTATGCTTCAAGTGAGGGATCTTGTTCACATATCGAGGCAAATTAAATGTGTTGGGATGACGGCTAGTATATTGAGGATTATGTATACTTATAGCCGAGTTTATAAATCTTATACATACGGACGAGAGAAAGTGTGTATATTTATGTGGATATGTGGATATATATATATATATATATATATATATATATATATATATATATATATATATATATATATATATATATATATGTTGGTACAGATATGGTTATATGTGTATACTCATGTTTTAAAGTATCTAAACCGTATGTGATGGTTTAATTATATGATGGGATCGTATGTATGTATATATATCTATATGTGATGATATGTATGCATTTAGATTGGCTGCTTTCCACGGACTTTCCTTTGGTGTAGGGTTGGGACAGCCACAGTTATATATTACTCTAGTGCGATCCCGGGAGGTTGCGCGATGTGGGTGAATCCCTTGGCTCGAGGAGCAAGGAGAGTATAGTCCCTAGGTCATTTGGGTCCCGTGTTTGAGTGCGATTTGTGAGATCTCCCACTCGCAGGGGAAAGTTGACCGCCTCCACTGTTGTGTATTTTACCAGGACTATTGGGGATTCCGGCTGGTACCGTGGTATATGAGTAAACCCGAATTTTTGGATCGGCACTATGAGACCGCATCCTCGAGTTATAGCTCGGTGGGGATGGTTTGTATGCATGTGTGCATGATATATTACTTATGTATAAGAACAATGTAATATATATCTCTAATGAGATGAAAGATATAAAAATAAGTATAGAATACACCTCAGTCCTGGAGATAGATCCGGAGGTATATTATAAAGATGAAAAATAGAATAAACCTCTGTCTGGGAGATATTATCCGGATGTATATTGTAAAATGTCTATAAGAATAGATTCAATATGTATATTCGTATATCTGCATATATTTATATAATAGATGGTAGTACGGGCCTAATGGATCTCTACCATTAACCCTGCCAAGCAGTAGTGTATTGGGGGGGATCCTTGTTTGGATTTCGCTTTACGAGACGCCCCACGCACGAAACGCAACACAAGGCTGGGGGTAGAGATAAGTTTTGTCCTTATTAAATTATGCATGTAATTTAGTGTAGAGACTCTTAATTCGAAGCTAAATGTTAAAATGTGAAGTAATAAAAAAATTGATAGTTGTTTAGGTTATAAATTGAACTCACTAAAGCCTAGCATGCATATATGCGTATGTACATTTTAGTTTGATTTGAATGGGAAGGATTCTTGGGTCATATTAGGAAGGTAGGTCTCGTGGGTATAGGTCGTGCCTATGGTAAGTTAGGTTGTCCTTATAGGTGGGGTGAGTTGATTAAGATTTCAGGACGCGAGTAGGTGCGCGCTGCTAGATGAGGGGTGAATTGGGGTTTCCCGAGAGTGCGATTCCACTTTAACTATGAAATAAGTTCATTGATATTTATTATGCACGTTTAACACACTTGCTAAACATTTTTACACATCGGGCTCTGACCCGTCTATATATATATATATATATATATTATTACAGGTGTCCTACCGTATGGATGCCAGATGCCTTTCTATCCAGAGTCTTGGGAGCCGTGACAGGTGCGGATTATTGCGGGATTTAGTTGTAGTCGCTTCCTATCTCTTTGCATATCTAGATAGGACTCTTGTTGTATATCGGGTTTATACCCAAGGGATATTTAGAGATGTTATGTTTTTTCCATTTCAGTTATTGTACCGTTTGGACCCGACAACTTATTCGGGTATATTCATTTGTATAAATTCATTTCATTTTATTCTAGCAATTCATTGATCAAGTACTCGTGTATGTTTTACCTTCGTTAGTAGTTCTATAGTGTTGGTTTATGGTTTATGGTGTGTTTTATTTAATTTTAACATCTTGCTTATAAAATTTCGAGTAGTTAGTCTTATGTGTTGTTATGTAATTTGTTGATGTTGAGACTGAGCCATCCAAGACTCCTGATTTAAGGTAGTCTAGGGCTGGCACCCTTTATTATTTTAAGTGGGTTGTTACAGACAGTTTACACTACAGAAGTATAAAAAGCTCGTCGTTGCCTAAGTCTCAACCATCAATAATATATCCCAATCTACCACTTCTTGGACACTTAAAAATCTCCCTAATCTCATCAGAAAAGAATACACTTAACTCTATGATCCCTTTTCGAAGGTATACCAAGCCATGCTAATCCGAAACCTCATTAAACCATTAGAACCCTGACCATTACCAAATCTTCTCCCTAAAATTTTTAATCATAATGCCCACTTTGACTTTTGTCAAGTCGCGGGACACACCACTGACCAATTCTTTCACCTCAAAAACATAATCCAAGGCCTTATGGATTGGGGAATCATTGCCCCACCAGCTAATCCCAAACCCAACACCACTCACAATCCTCTCTCGTCACGAATTTCACACTTCTACCCAAATTGTGCCTATTAAGATACTTGGCACCTCCACAATCTCACCCAAACCTCTAAAACTTTTTCAATCATTTCTCCTACATCCCCCATGCTTTGTTGACTAAGCTCTATCGCTCCTCACATGAGCCTATATTTCCATTCGTACCCCATTAGAGTGGGGAGGCATGGAACTGATTGAGATATTAAATCGACTCCAAAGGTTTGGGCCAAAACTTCTCACAAATATTACCATTTACTACGAGATATTCAGTTACCTATTCATAAAGGCCTAGAAGTGGGCTCAGGAATCAGACGAGCGGGTTGTACTAATAGAAGAAATCAGTCTAGATGATGTTGTATAAATCATGTCGATATTTTTTGCCAAAAAGAGGAGATATGAAATATCCCCAAGTTTCTCACAACCTTTAAACTCAAGGGGTGTTTGTTCCCTTCACTTTTGCACATCCTCACTGAGTCAAAAGACTTATTTTATAAGGTTGTGGATGCTATTGAATGCATTGGTTAGTCTTAACAAGAGGATATCATCGCCACCGAATGGGAGGTGAATTTAGATCAGATGATTAACCTCATCATGGAGAGGCCAGTTCAATTACCGACTTGTGTGGAATGATCTCTTTCAAAAAAATTATTGGCGTAATTCAACAAAGTATCTATTCACCTTAAAGTAGATAAAACCATGGGGTTCCTATTCTTCCTAATCTCCGTTAACCACATGACACAATCCGGGCGATATTATAATGATACGATCCCCCATTTAAGATGGAATATATAAAGGAAGGGAGTTGTCGAAAAGCTCCAATGTAGAGATGATCATTGAATAAAGTAAAGTTCTTGACCAGCTCAAGAAAACCCAAGATAACATCACCTTCTGAGGACTCTTCATATCCTCCCAGCTGCGTCGAAATGCTTTGATAAAGATACTCATAGGACCCACAGTATCTCCCTCTACCACAACCAAAGAAGTTGTAAATATGGTTGAATCCTTAACCTATACCAAACTCCTCTCCTTTTTCAATGAACAAATCGTAAAATTTAGACCTAATCATAATTATGCTCTCAACATCTCTATCGAAGTTTTGGGGAAGACAGTCCTTCTATCCCTTGTAGACAATGAATCCACTCTTAATGTTTGTCCACTCAGGACCTTCAATTCCTGGGATTGAAAGTCAGTGATCTCATTCTCACATCTGCCACCATGCGTGCCTATGAGAACACCCATCGGAAAGTAATGGGTTCTATAAATCTTACACTAGGGGGCTGGACCTATCAACTTTTTGATGGGGTTTCAAGACATCAATAAACCTACTTATTTCAATTTACACCTTTGCCACCCGTGGATCCACAGCATTCGAGGACCATCTTTCTCTCTCCACTAGAAGTTGAAATTCTTCACTAAAGGACATTCCATCACCATCCTTAGGGATAAAGACAATTCAGATAGTGCCAGCACCAATAACCCAGTGTTGGAAACTGGGCATTGAACTAATATCATACTCCTCTTAGACTTTAAAATAGACTCGCTCCCTATCCCAGTGGGAGACAATTACAAAGATCGAGTTTGTTTAGAACACAACCCTCATGGAAACTTCAATGTAATCTAGATGTTCAAAAATATGCACTTCATACCCAAAATGGGACTACGATGACTCCAATAAGGTATCCTTGAGCTAATAGTCCTAAAGGAATCCTTCTCTCCATGCAACCTGGGCTACCAACCTTGGTCGACTGAACTCAAAGCACTCCGTTGACCACGACATAAAAAAGCCTAAAAGATGAAAATACTATTTTGGGCAACTCTCTGAATTGAAGATTTATCAAAGAGGGTGAAGACTTCCCCTTTTGCAAATTCTCCGAGCCATGGTATGACCCCTTGGGAAAAATATGAAACCAGGCGTATAGATATTATTTTAAGATGATAATACCTTAGGTGAAGAATAGAGTCACGTGGTGAATTCTCTGACTAAGAAAACCATGAAAACCACTGAGAACTTTGAGGATAGTGACTCCAAGGAATCTTCGACTTATAGACACTGGGGCTAAGTCACTTTATGATTCGTCAAGAAGTTGCGCCATCGCACCCGTTCATCAAAATCATAACAATTGAAGAACATCTCCTTAATTGGCATGCCATCCCGGTTCTGCCTGCTAAAACCCAGTCAAACCCTTTGTTAACCCCATCCAAGAAATTTCTACGCTTGTTACTGTTTCTCCTGTTTCTGATGTTATTGTAAATGGGGCTTCTTTTGATGAGGTTCTCAATGTTATATTCCCTGAGAATGAAATAAATAAGGATTTTGATATCTTGTTGTGACCTATATTAATTGCAATGATTCTAATTAAACTCTTGACGACGATGATTTTATAAATGAATAATTCTTAAATGATCTCCATAAGGAATATAATAAACAATTCAACCGCGTTCAAACTAATAATGACAAGACTGTTATTATTAATCACAGTTCTAGTAGCCATATGTCCGAGATTAGGATATGGTCTACCCTCAATGAGCATGAGCGGGCGCAATTTAAAAAGCTTTTGAAAGAGTTCATGGACGTCTTCACATGTTTCTACGATGACATTCTTGACATTAACCCAGAGATAACTCAACATAAGATCCCCATATTCCCAGAATGGAAACCTGTCAAGTAGAAATTGACGAAGCTTCGAGAAGAATGGTGCCTTAAGGTCAAAGAAGAAGTATCAAACAACTTAATGTGGGTTTTATTCGCGTAGCCGAATACACTACACGGCTTACAAATATCATCCACATACTGAAATCGGCAAGGAAAGTTCGCATGTGCGTCGACTATCAAGATTCGAACAAAGCATCCCCAAAAGATGATTACCCTTTTCCTAACATTAGCATGATTATTAATAATACATCTATCCACACCCTTAAGTTATTTATCGACAAATTTATTGGCTACAACCAGATTAAGATGCACCCCAACCACCAGGAGAAAATTGCCTTCATCACCCTATGGAGAACTTTTTGCTACATTGTCATGCCTTTTGGGATTAAAAATACCGGTGTTACCTGCCAAAGAGGCTCCATAACCATCCTACATGACCTTATCCACAAAGAAGTTAAAGTATATGTTGAAGACATGATTATCAAGTCCAATACTAGAGAAGGTCATATCTCCTCCTTGAGAAAATTCTTTGAACGAATGCGACACTACTAGATGGGGCTTAACCTATATATATGCATTTTTCGCTTCACTAAAGGGAAACTCCTTGGGTTCATGGTTAGTGAGAAAGGAATTGAAGTTGACCCTACCAAACTGAAGTCCATACTCGTGATTCCACCACCTTAGAAGGAGAAGGAAGTATGAGGATTCCTGGGTAAGATAAAATACATTAGTAAATTCATCAGCCAACTGACCTCTATCGACGAACCCATTTTCAAACTTATTTAGAAGGACTCAACCAGATTTTAGAATGAGGAATTCCAAGAAGCCTTTAACAATATCAAGAGATACTCCACCCGACCTCCGAAACTTATGCCTCTACAACCAGGTCTCCCCTCATCTTTTACTTGACCATCACTGATACTAGAACAAGGGATTTGATTTCCTAATAAATCAAAGAATCCTATAAGGAAAAATCCATCTACTCTTATGCTTGTCAAAAGCTAGCTGGATACGAATTCAACTACAATACCTTGGAGAAAGTGTGCCACCCTAGTTTGGGTCACATAGAAACTACAACACTACATGCTTGCATTTCCCATTAGGCTGGTATCCCACACGAAGAACATAAAGTACCTTATAGAAAAAATCACTCTATCAAGTCAATGGCCCATTGGTTGCCGTTGCTAGCCAACTTCGACATTGTATATGTCATACAGAAATCCATGGAGTGGAGCGCCATCTCCGACTACGTTGCATATTATTGTACAAGAAAAATAATTGCAAGGATGATTTCAAACAAAAATTGCAACACAAATTTTAAATACGAAAGACAATTTTATCTTTTTATCCTAAATATGCATATATGGTGTTAAAACAGATAAATCAAACAAGCAAATATGACAAGGCCAAGTTTCAGGAAAAAAAACAAAGGTAAAATACTTTATTCACTTAAAAAATTTACAAGATAGTCGACTTACAGACTACTTGATCACCGCCACAAGCATAATGCGCCAATCTTTGTAAATATCTAATGAACAACTATGATCCTTGCAAGAATCACATGACCGCAGTCCTCCGTCAGCCTCAACCTTCGTCAGTGAGTCCTTGCAGGTATTGCATGTCAGTAATGGAGATCCTCTCTATAAAAGATGTATTCAAAGATATAAAAAAATTTAGTGTTCTAAACTAATTCACAAGAACAATATTGCAAGATGGTTTTTGTGAATTAAAACAAGTGTTTATTAACACACAAAAATGAAGAACCTTTGCAAAAGATATGCAGAAAACATTTTGTCAAAAGTTTTAAACGTTCTGAACACTAAACAAGAATTTATGCAAAACTTAAGGCGACGCATCATTTGAACGAGTTGAGCATGTCATTCTAACGACATAGGGATGTCGTTCGAACGAGATGCCATCTCGTTACTAACGATGCAAACAAAATCAAACCAGTAGCGTATCATTTGATCCAAAATCGATCCAAGCTTCAAGAGAGGTTTCTAACGACTTGGTGATGTCATTTAACCGACATAGGGATATCATTTGAATGACTGAAATGAAAATTCATATTTCAAAAAATTTCGCCTACAGTATCTCAGAAAACATATTTTTTGAAAATAAAAAGTTCCTATTCGTTTTAATAAAAATGAACATCCCAAAATATAATTCCGTAAATAAATCGAAACTCTAAATCGTATTATACCTTATCGAGAAGTCTAGAAGTCTTCAAACTTGCATATGCTTGAGTTCACTTCGTCTTCTCGGTGTGTGACGATTTGTAACGGGATATGCCAAACTGGCCTAAAGTTATGCTATGAACAATCCAAGAAAATTTGTTCTTACAAATTTCCCCTTTGCTATTCCGATACAAGCAAACAAACATGACCGAACACCAAATTAAAATCAAAATCTCCTACGATAAGAATACTAATACCCTTACCAGCCCTAGAACGAAATGGCATAAGCCTCTTTGTCTTTAAAAACTTCTTCTTCTTCCCAAACTTTGTCTTCATTCGTGTGTCTTGAATTTTGAAAAAGGGAAACCTACACACATGAGACAACAAACATATACCATCGTGACGTATCGAGTTTGAAACAAAATAAAAATCATAAATAAATTAACTCTCCCCCATGATTCAGATTCATTTTATTTTGCTCCCCCAAATGTATTTATCTAAAATAGACAAATAGACAAAGAAGTAGAGACAAAAACTTGAAATACCAAACGTCACACAAAAGATAAGATATCATCACTTAAGGAGATATATAAAGCACATGTAATGATGATCTCAGAGGCAAACACAACCAACATTTTTATTGAAATCTTTTAATTTTTCTCAGGAAAAAAGTAAAACTTACAAAAATGTCATACAATACCCAATATAATATATGCAAAATGTATCCAAGAAAATCCAGCATATATATATATATATGACCAAAAACATGAAACAAAACACATAAGCTTTACATATTATCATAGTATCGATGTGTCCAAACAAGTGGAATGGAATGAATGGGTATGATCTAGTATTAAAAAAATTGTAACCCAAACGCTCAAATATGTTCAAGAAGTTCTAATTGACCGCAAAACTCTATAAAACTATGCTTTGACCTCAATTAACAAATAAAGTTGACCTTAGTGAATAAAACCAACACAATGCACACAAGCCTAGAGTATTGATGATTCTACAAATCAATAGTGTCGTGAAAAAATAAGCATAACTAGGATTCATTGTCATTGTGCAAAACCTTTTATTATTTCCATCCAAACACCCTCAAAATATAAACATGATTATATTTTTCTATTCTATTCTTTTCTTTTGAATGATTATATCAAACTAAACTATTTTGTCCCATTTTTGGCATATTATTCTTTTTATTGCCTTAATTTTATCTTGGACTCTTTTTAAACGGTGGCTTTCACGATGAGTTCATTATACTCTCGCAACCCTTTTCCCTGTACACTCATATTTTTTCGATAATAAACAAATCCTCACGGGAAACGGTTATTACATGCACAAATCCTCCATAGACAAATAAATATGAAGATGACAAAATTAATACAAGAACATCTAAACAAGCTCAAATATAGATCATGAAGTCAAAATCCAATAAGCTCGTGCATCTGTGTGTGGAAGCATAAGCAAAGTTGAATCCATAAAGCAAGTCAATTTCGAAACAAATACTTAAACATGGTGAAGGACGGTCAAAGAATTTAAAGTCATAACCAAATGTCCTAGACACATGGAAATTGTGGAATGAATTGGATTTAAACACACCAATATGCCACACTAAATGTGTAAAACTAAAAAAATCAAAAATCATTTTGAATTTTTCAAAAAAAAAATATTTTTGTATTTTTCAAAAATATATAAACCAAAAATCTTTTTGTATTTTTCAATATGACTCAAATATAGAAAATTATATACAAAAATACACACCTCATAACACTAGCATGAATATATCATGAAGCACAATACGCGTATGATAAACAAAATTACGCAAGCAATTATTCATATGATATGACAAGAGAAGAATCATGTGCAAGCATGTGAGAATCAACTAGTCTACCATCTAGCTCCTCCAAAAGTGATTTACTAACCCAAAAATAATGTGAAATGATGACTAGGGGTTTTGAGAACCAATTGGGCACAAGACTGCAACTTCCTAGGACCTCATCTAAGATTAAAATAAAAATGCCTAAGCTGACCGTTCCTACTGTGGCCTTCCCCGATCCTCACAGCGGGAGAGATGAAGAAGAGGGTATCTTCAATGTCGAGAGGATCTTGGTCCCGCGCATCCCTCTCGAGAGCTCTTCGGTCGGCATCGTTGATGAGGTGAAAAATGTAGAGAGATGGAGTCGCCAGTCTATTTTAATCAAAATAGACAAAAGAAAAGGGAGCCATCCCGAAAGACAACGTCCAAAGACATACTGATACATACAAAACAAAAAATGATTCGAGATGGGTCCGGAGGCTAAGTTACGAAATGAGAAGGTGTTAGGCACCCATTCTGCCCTTATGCTCTCTCATGGGTTATTGCTATTTTCCTTTATTTCCTCGTGATATGTGTGCATGTGTATATATAGTGGAGATAGGAATCATCGACTTGTATCATGGAAGAGATAAAGAGAGTCATCCATAGGAATGTTCCTAAAAAATAATATTAGCAAGTAGGATTTATGCAATTATCCTTGCGTTGATCGTTATAATGGAACGATAACACATGGAATAATACGCCACTAAGAACAAATATATGTATATGTAAATATATCGATCCTAAAAAATTAAGTAAAAAAAACTAGAAAAATAGAAAGTGGTAGAAAAGTAGGAATAGGACTTGAGTCTCGGGTTTTACCCCCACGCCTACGTAGCCTATGGAGGCATCAAAGTCCACGTAGTTCGTATGCAAAACGAGGGGTGGGATTTATCCTATAAATCCAATCGGGGATTTCTCTTATATGCGTGTGTGTGTGTGTAAAAGAGTGTTTTAGTTGTGAGAAAAGTGTGAGAATTCTCGTTTGGAATTTATGAGCAAACCCTTTTTTTTTTGTTTTTTGGGATTTATTTGTATGAAAATAAGAGATGTGCAAAAATACTAGATAAAAAGTATATTAGGATATATGAGATGAGAGAATAAAAGTGCTAAGTAATAAAATAAGTTAATGCTAATTTAGGAGAATTTGAAGAGAGAGTTGAGAAAGTTGGACCTTCTTGAAGATCTTGAGCTGGATCTTGAATGTTAGAAAGCAGCTTGCACTTGAGTGATGATGGAGATTAGTTAATTCACCAAGTGTGACAATCCGCAATCCGAGATAAGGGGTGGCCAGCCCGATACTCAAACGTAACAGGAATCATGGATGGATATCATTCTCAGCATCAACAATATAACTGAGTATACGGGAAAACCACCCAATAAATCAGAAAGCGGGTTGCCAAAAAGTGAAAAAAAAAATGGTTATGCAAATTTAATTTAAACAACCCAATCTGATAAGCAAGTGGACATCCACAAAATATATATAATACAGCTAAAACAAATGTACACAAATGGATCGAATAAGCTGTCGGTCCACAGCTACATAGAACATCGTACAACCATTTAATATCGTATGTAATACATTCATTAACCAAATACAAATGTTTGGGCCACACGCTCGAGTTTAAGACCCAAACATATCTAGAATACAAAGGTGAAGGCGTCTAATTCAACGTCCTGTAATAACCCGCAACATCTTACAGCTCGTCAAAAGCAAAGGGATGGAAATATCAAAACGGGCGTCCTTGCGGTGGAGCACCTGAGCGGATACAATTATATATATACAACAAGGAAAGTAAACCGGTCAGGGCCGGGTTCTATATGATCACCAGAAGAATAAAAAGCATGATGGGTATGATAATGTAGATGCTATCTACGATTACAAACAAGAATTAAAAGTAAAGTACTTAAATTATAAAACCTTTACTCATTAATACCATTTCCATTCCTTCTGACATTCCCTATTAGGAATAAAACCATTTATTCGATTTAATCAAGAAGTTATAATTTCCTTTCATTAATTAAAACTTCCCATTTTATCTTTCCCTTCCTTAATAGGAATATCAGTTGCATCAAGTGCACTTTATGGCATATCTTTCATTAATCTCGTTCCCGTGCTCTTTATGGCACATATCTACGCTCTTTATGGCATTTATCATACGCTCTTTGTGGCGTTTATCAACCATCAAGTCCCACTTGATAAAAATAGTTATATTCATATACATATAACGATTCTAAGACCGCCCGTCCGGGTTTCCCCACTGTGCGCGCCCCTAAATGACCATCATCTTCCAGGGCCTAACATAAGACAACCTGGGCACCTATCGCAATACGTCGGGAAGCGGCCATGTGCCTGCGGGTTAGTCAAGACCACACCCGGAATCTCCTACCCATCGCAGAAAAATATATATACATAACAGCGCTCACATGGCCTAGGACTATATCCACCCTGCGTTAATTTTCCAGGGGGCTTCACCTCGCGAGCGAACTTCCCTTATGATGTCATTTAGAGAGGTGTGTAACAGTAAATTAACATTTACATTCTTAATCTCATCATCATAATCAATATTCATTACCAAGTTCCATATCCAGTATTCATGTAATTAGTTCTTTTTATTTGAACCTAACATCATTAATTAATCTGGATCATTTTATTTGAACCTAATACCTTTGACTAATTTGGTTCATTTTATGCGAACCTATCATCTTTAAACACATTTGGGTTCACTTTATGCGAACCTAATTTCCCTCGAATATCGTCGTTAATATTCCTCAAACTATAAGTCCCGACTAAATCTCCAAATGATCATTATGATCCTACAAGTCCCCAAAGTTCATAAAATCTTGATAAGCCCTTAAGTCTCCAAACATGGGCCTACGACTCCTATCCTCCTATTTAGAGGTAACCAAAAAGAGTGATGCTTAAACATAACATTAGAACACCCCCTCCTATGGACTTAACCTCAAGTGAAATCCATTCCACTCTAGGGTGACAACCAGACTCAACTAGGACTCTACAAGACAAAGTTTACTTCATTTAAGAAGGTTCCTAACTCCCTATGAAGAGAAAGATTCAAAAACAGACGAAAACTTTTGGAAAGAAAATAGGGGACCGGTCGACCGGTCCCAAGGCCGCGCTCGACCGCGTCTCACAATTTTGCCTTAGAAGAAAAGCAGAAAGCTCACTTCGGCAGGGCCGGTCGACCGGTAAGGGGACCGCGGTCGACCGCACCTCAAATTTGTGCCTTTCAAAGAAGGCAGTGTGCCTTCTCCCGAAGACCCGGTCGACCGGTCTGGTAACCGCGGTCGACCGGTCTTAGCAGACCTAGCCTCCTAAATTCTTCTTCCAACTATTAAAGCCCATAACATTTAATGGGACTAATACACCACAATTATGTCTAAATACCATCATCAACAACATTTATCATCCAAGTCAATTTCTAAGGGTTAATACCCAAATAATTTAACAAAACCCTAACTAAACTAAATCATAACAATCTACAACAAATCATGCTAATTAATCCACTTAAATCATATTATAGCAAGTAAGTTACTTGCCTTGATCTACAAATTCAGATTTGATTTGGTGGAGGCAACAATCCAAGCTCCAATCTCTCTTTCTCCAAATCTCTCTTCTTTCTCCTTCTCTCTCTCTCTCTCTAGGGCTCAATTTTTGAAAGAAAAGGAAGAGTGGAAATGGGGTTGGGGAAATAAAACGGGGCTTAAGTCTAAAAGCCCACTTAAATGTCTAATACTCGATATAATAAATCGCACTGCATTTAAGCTATAACCAGTTAAAAGTGCCCAAAATGCCAAAATATAATATGACACTTATTTGGACTGTTTCGTACCTACCGGGACTAACTTCACTAACCAATTTATCATTTGGAAATTTTACAAATCATTTTAAGTTCTGGTTTTATTTCAAACTAAAATGTCATTTATATCTTATGACACTATAAATTACCACATGGATATTATTACCTACTTACAAGGTAACTAAACAGAAATTTAGTAAATATTAACCTTTTTCATGCTGAATTGATATTTACTCAACATCCATCATTTTACAATTAATTACTACATATAGTAAATAAATATAAAATAGGCTCTCAAAAGAGAGGGTTGTTACATACTCCCCCCCTTAAGACGGAATTTTGCCCCCAAAATTCAGGTATGCCTCGCAAGAAGACATGCCGTTACTTTTCCCGCGGGTCATCCTCGCGACCCCATGTCGATTTGTCGACACTGTGCTGACCATCTTGAAGCATAAATAAAGGTACTACCTATGATCTAAATCGCCGGTCTCCACGCTCAAACATGGCAACAGACTACCCTCACAAGGAACGTTAAGATGCATCTATTTTGAAAGAATTGTGCATAAGGGCACCAATTACATCTCTTGTACTACTGTACAGGAGAGATACGAAACACGTTATGAACTTGCTGCAAATGTCTAGGTAAAGCAAGTTAACAGGCTACCGGACCCACCTTAGCATTAATAGGAAAGGTCCAACATAACGCTGTGCAAGTTTTCCCCTTCTTCCCAAAACGCTTAATGCCATGAATAGGCGACACTCGCACCAACACTTGGTCCAATGACCTCAATCTCCAGATACCTTCTCCCTGCATCGACTTAGTTCTTTTTTCGATCTTGGTTATAGGAATGCGATTCCGAATGAACTCAATATTCGAAGAAGTATCTCGGGTCATTTCAGGTCCTAGAGACTCATCATCTCGCACATCTAACCAACAAGCGGGGGATCAACAAGGCCTATCATACAAGGCTTCTTTTGAAGCGCCATCCCAATAGTGAATCGATACAAATTCTTATAAGTGAATTCAACTAGTGGGAGACACTGTTCCCGACTACTCTTAAAGTTAAGCACGCATATAAGGAGTATATGCCCCAGCATATGGTTTACTCTTTTGGTCTGGTCATCTGTGGAAAATGATAAGAAGTGCTTAACCATAATTCGATTCCCATGACTTCTTGGAAACTTGCCAAGAATGAGAAACGGAAGTCGTGTTTCAGTCAGAACAATAAACAAGGGCACCCCCTGCAGTCTAATACCCTTCTATGCCCAACCACTAATACTAGCGACGCATAACTTAACACATTTAGTCATTACTCGGATGCACCATAACTTAGAACCGCGAGATTCCACCATATCTGTCTTTCTTAAGTCCTTCTCATTCGGGACAAAATTCTCTTATAGAAATGCACCCCATCCTCAATATCAAAAGAGCAGAGTTCTGTTTCCTAAATCAGCAGCTTGTATTTGTGGTTTTAACCACCCCTGTCTCTCCTGCGGCATCGGGCAATGAAGTGTTGCCCACATAAAAGACTAAATTCTGTCCAGGAAGTAGCATCTCCCTTCCTATACAGCGATCATCCCCACGATGAATCTTCAATTTAAATAGGGGATAATACTTCTCACAAGTTTAAACTTGTGAGGCGCATCAACAATAAGTCGATACTCCAGTATTATCACTCCCCATCATGGAAGAGACTTGCTAATTGAATCCACCCTCGAGCTTAACTATATGGCTCAGGGGTGCGGGTCAATTCATCCTTCCGTTACCTCTGTAACTCTTTATTATAAGAGGCCTCCTCTCCTTCGGCATTAACTACCAATCTCCTCAAAATCCTCCCACTTCTCGCTACTAGGAATCCAATCCCTCTTAGAGTCAATCACACAATCTGTTCGTGGTCAACTCCCGACAACCCTCCTAAACTAATGTCACATAAACTAAAGGCCTTATATCCAAACGATCCTAAAATCTATCTACCTATACCCTACCTAAGTCGTGTACACCTAATACGAAGTATATCCCTAGTGCCCAAGACCGTTCTCAACTCCAGACATTTGCTCGGTTTCGTGCGTGGGACGTCTCGCCGAAGCAAAATCCAAACAAGGAACCTTCCCGTTACACTACTACCTCGCGTTGTCAGTCATCAAGGTGCATAGGTCTAAGACACCTATTCGGGACCGAAAATATTTTACAAATCAAACATTCACTTTACATAAAGCCTTATAATTATATACCTTACAACATATATATATATATATATATATGTCTTATTAAGTAACCTTCTTATCAAGGCATAACCCGAAGTCTCAATTCGACTTCGTACCTCAGTCTCCCTCGCATCGATCCAAGGAGAGAACTATATGCAGTGCCTCTATCTCGCACTTTAATAGCCCTTAATCACTCTTCTAGGTGATTCCCGGCTACCTTTCAACCCATCTCCAGGGAAGAAAAAAATGTAAGATAAAAATAAAGGAAAAGAGCAGAATAGCATCTCTCCACTCACAACATCGTTAAGTGTTCATGCGGCGGAGCGTCTCGCAAAGCGAAATCCAAACAAGGAACCCCTCCGACACATGCCTACTTAACTAGCTGATTATGGAGATAGAGCATAATAAGCATAAAAAGGAAGGAAAGAAAAATGACATCTCTCCACTTCCAACGTCGTTAAGGTTCACGCGTGGAGCGTCCCGCAAAAGCGGAATCCAGACAAGGAACCCCTCCTATACGCTACCACTCAACTTTTTTGGTCGTGGAGATAAGGCATAACAATCACGTACCAATATCACATCATACTCGACCATATTAAGGACGAGTAAATCGGCCTCAAAGCACAATTTAGTAAAAGAAATTCCTACATACATACAAACAAAAGAAATGAGCGAACCATCACCCATAGGACTCGATACTAATGAAAATACTCTCAGCAGATTTCATCAAATCTGTAGTCTGAGAAGAGCTCATAAAACAAACGACCGCATAATACCCGCATCGAATAACACATAACTCACGTATCTCCGAGTAAAAACTTACCCTCCATAACGGGCGATGCCGTCAGAGCTGGAGGAAACATAGCCTCCTGATTATGACAAACATGTCCATACTGTAGTTGTTCCTGCTGCGGAGGAACAACCATAATAGGTACCGGAGGTGGAAACTGAACATATGGCTGCTGGGGAGCCCTAGGAAACTGACCCCCAATCATCAGAGGACACTCTTTCTTATAATGACCTGTCTCCACACATTGGAAGCACCGTCCCTTCATGTCCTCCTGACCTCGACCTCTGTTATTCCTAAACTGGGAAATGCCTCGACCCGGATGACCTTTACCTCCAGGGCCACCCCAACCTGCATGTTGCAAAGTGCCTTGTCCGTGCCTATTATTATTGCCACTCGCAATAAACCCTCCAAGCTTTCCTACTTGTCTCATTTCGGTAGCTTTCTTGCTACCCTGCATATATAATCGATGCTCCTGGCAATGGAGTAAGGCTGCATTCATAACCTCACCAAAAGTCTGGAAAGCTGGGTTACCCAATAAGTGTTTTCGGATTCTCCAGTTTAGACCTCCCATAAACTTCGAGATCTTCTTCTCTTCCGGAGTCACCTCATCTGGTACAAAACTTGCCAACCGGGTGAACTCCTCTTCATACTCCGCTACAGATCTCTCCCCTTGCACTACATCTTGCAACTTCCTCTTCATCTCCCTCTGAACCGCGGGAGGAAACTACTTAAGATCAAACAAAGCCCAGAACTCAGTGATTGACATTGTGTCTCCCTGCTCTGGTGTGGTCATCGTCTCCCACCAGTGTAACGCAGATCCGACAATCTTGAAGGTGGTAAGGACTTGTTTCTTATCCTCACTACATTCTAGCATTCGAAGGTGGCGTTGCATGTTTTTCTTCCATTGATTGGCTTTAACCGCATCCGTGCCTCCCTCGAATTCCGGGGGATTGCCCATTAGAAAGGACTCCCTAACCCTTTCCCACGGAGTAAATCCCGTAGGAGCTTGAACACCTGGAGCCCGTGGCAATTGTTGGACCCTTGCGGTCATGGCGGCATTAACCGCTTGAGCCACTATGTTTGCTACATCCGCAACGTTAACGGTCCCTTGTAGTGGCGGTGGAGGACCTACCTCCTTTTCTACAACTCTATTACGTCTCGCTTGGCGACCTCTCTTAGGCGGCATCTGATATGGAAGAACAATAGTATTAGAATACTAGTTAAAACAATTTATCTTGCAGAAGATCGCAAACATAAGCAACAAGAAGTCCTAACATTAGGCCCTACATCAAAGAACGCTACGGTAGAACGAGACAAGTCCACACAGATCCTAGTACTCTAGAACCTGAGGCTCTGATACCATCTGTGACAACCCGCGATCCGAGATAAGGGGTGGCCAGCCCGATACTCAAACGTAACAGGAATCATGGATGGATATCATTCTCAGCATCAACAATATAACTGAGTATACGGGAAAACCACCCAATAAATCAGAAAACGGGTTGCCAAAAAGTGAAAAAAAAATGATTATGCAAATTTAATTTAAACAACCCAATCTGATAAGCAAGTGGACATCCACAAAATATATATAATACAGCTAAAACAAATGTACACAAATGAATCGAATAAGCTGTCGGTCCACAACTACATAGAACATCGTACAGCCATTTAATATCGTATGTAATACATTCATTAACCAAATACAAATGTTTGGGCCACACGCCGGAGTTTAAGACCCGAACATATCTAGAATACAAAGGTGAAGGCGTCTAATTCAACGTCCTGTAATAACCCGCAACATCTTACAGCTCGTCAAAAGCAAAGGGATGGAAATATCAAAACGGGAGTCCTTGCGGTGGAGCACCTGAGCGGATACAATTATATATATACAACAAGGAAAGTAAACCGGTCAGGGCCGGGTTCTATATGATCACCAGAAGAATAAAAAGCATGATGGGTATGATAATGTAGCATGCTATCTACGATTACAAACAAGAATTAAAAGTAAAGTACTTAAATTATAAAACCTTTACTCATTAATACCATTTCCATTCCTTCTGACATTCCCTATTAGGAATAAAACCATTTATTCGATTTAATCAAGAAGTTATAATTTTCTTTTATTAATTAAAACTTCCCATTTTAGGAATATCAATTTGCATCAAGTGCACTTTATTGCATATCTTTCATTAATCTCGTTCCCGTGCTCTTTATGGCACATATCTATGCTCTTTATGGCATTTATCATACGCTCTTTGTGGCGTTTATCAACCATCAAGTCCCACTTGATAAAAACAGTTATATTCATATACATATAACGATTCTAAGACCGCCCGTCCGGGTTTCCCCACTGTGCGCGCCCCTAAATGACTATCATCTTCCAGGGCCTAACATAAGACAACCTAGGCACCAATCGCAATACGTCGGGAAGCGGCCATGTGCATGCGGGGTAGTCAAGACCACACCCGGAATCTCCTACCCATCGCAGAAAAATATATATACATAACAGCGCTCACATGGCCTAGGACTATATCCACCCTGCGTTAATTTGCCAGAGGGCTTCACCTCGCGAGCGAACTTCCCTTATGATGTCATTTAGAGAGGTGTGTAACAGTAAATTAATATTTACATTCTTAATCTCATCATCATAATCAATATTCATTACCAAGTTCCATATCCAGTATTCATGTAATTTGTTCTTTTTATTTGAACCTAACATCATTAATTAATCTGGATCATTTTACTTGAACCTAATACCTTTGACTAATTTGGTTCATTTTATGCGAACCTATCATCTTTAAACACATTTGGGTTCACTTTATGCGAACCTAATTTCCCTCGAATATCGTCGTTAATATTCCTCAAACTATAAGTCCCGACTAAATCTCCAAATGATCATTATGATCCTACAAGTTCCCAAAGTTCATAAAATCTTGATAAGCCCTTAAGTCTCCAAACATGGGCCTACGACTCCTATCCTCCTATTCAGAGGTAACCAAAAAGAGTGATGCTTAAACATAACATTAGAACACCCCCTCCTCTGGACTTAACCTCAAGTGAAATCCATTCCACTCTAGGGTGACAACCAGACTCAACTAGGACTCTACAAGCCAAAGTTTACTTCATTTAAGAAGGTTCCTATGTCCCTATGAAGAGAAAGATTCAAAAGCAGACGAAAACTTTTTTAAAGAAAACAGGGGACCGGTCGACCGGTCCCAAGACCGCGGTCGACCGCGTCTCACAATTTTGCCTAAGAAGAAAAGCAGAAAGCTCACTTCGGCAGGGCCGGTCGATCGGTAAGGGGACCGCGGTCGACCACGCCTCAAATTTGTGCCTTTCAAAGAAGGTAGTGTGCCTTCTCCCGAAGACCCGGTCGACCAGTCTGGTAACCGCGGTCGACCGGTCGTAGCAGACCTAGCCTCCTAAATTCTTCTTCCAACTATCAAAGCCCATAACATTTAATGGGAGTAATACAGCACAATTATGTCTAAATACCATCATCAACAACCTTTATCATCCAAATCAATTTCTAAGGGTTAATACCCAAATAATTTAACAAAACCCTAACTAAACTAAATCATAACAATCTACAACAAATCATGCTAATTAATCCACTTAAATCATATTATAGCAAGTAAGTTACTTGCCTTGATCTACAAATTCAGATTTGATTTGGTGGAGGCAACAATCCAAGCTCCAATCTCTCTTTCTCCAAAGCTCTCTTCTTTCTCCTTCTCTCTCTCTCTCTAGGGCTCAATTTTTGAAAGAAAAGGAAGAGTGGAAATGGGGTTGGGGAAATAAAACGGGGCTTAAGTCTAAAAGCCCACTTAAATGTCTAATACGCAATATAATAAATCGCACTGTATTTAAGCTATAACCAGTTAAAAGTGCCCAAAATGCAAAAATATAATATGACACTTATTTGGACTGTTTCGTACCTACCGGGACTAACTGCACTAACCAATTTATCATTTGGAAATTTTACAACTCATTTTAAGTTCTGGTTTTATTTTAAACTAAAATGTCATTTATATCTTATGACACTATAAATTACCACATGGATATTATTACCTACTTACAAGGTAACTAAATAGCAATTTAGTAAATATTAACCTTTTTCATGCTGAATTGATATTTACTCCACATCCATCATTTTACAATTAATTACTACATATAGTTAATAAATATAAAATAGGCTCTCAAAAGAGAGGGTTGTTACACCAAGTTTTTTGAAAAGGATGATGAAAGGTGAAGGTTGGAAAGGGATTTGGATGGGGAAATCATGCTGACTTCGAGGGAGGTTTTCTGAGCTCGCTGAGAGTGACGGATTTCAAATCTTGTGTCTCTTTGCAATGAGGTCAAGCCCTCCTTTTTATAGGCCCGGGGCTGTAACACCCCGTATTTTTGTGCATTTGATATATGCTTAATTCGGGAATTCTAAATTTACTTATGTGTTGTAATTTTAATTGAATTAATTATGACAATATATATTTAAATATTAATCGGGGAGTGAATGGTTAATATTTAGGGAAATTTATTTACTAAGTGAACAGTAATAAGTTAATTACATCATTTCGGGGATTAATGACAGGGTATACACTTATCTCAGCCGGGAGTCGGTATAGACTAAATTGGGTGTGAGATAAGGATTTTTATAAATTAATTCGGACGCCAATTCTGAGTACCCGGTTGAGTCCGGATGGGTCGAGATAGTCAGAAAAGAGTACCCGGGGGTAGTAATTGGGTCTCGGGGCATTTTTGGGCATAACCGGGCCCACACGGCGTGATTTGGGATATTTTAATTTAGACCATTAGGCTAAAAACGGGATTTGTATTATTAAACCGAAACCTAAGAAAAGGAAAATCAGCAGTAAACACAATTCTAACCTAGGGTTTGAGAGGGAGATTGGGGAAAAATGATCAGAAGCCAAATTGGGGATTTTGGAGCAAACTCAAGGGGCTACGACAACGGATCAGACCCTACGAACGATTTCAGGCAAGTGGTTAACTGTTTTTACTCCTAAAGCATGATATCCAATTCATATTTTAGTGATGTGTATACTAGAATTTGTTTTAGGGATAAATGGGTACAAAAAGGGGGTTTTGTTAATGGAACCATTGAATGGAATTTAAGGAAAGAATTAGTTGTGATATATAATTCTGAGTATGATTATCTGGTTTGAATGAGAAAAATCGGAATATAAAAGGATGAAATTGGAATTTGAAATTGGGATTGTACCCTAGAAATTTTGTGTTCTTGAATGGGTCAAGATTCATAGTGTTAATGATGTTAAAAGGTTTAGATGATATTTTTAGTTCATGAGTAATGATATAAGACGATTAACATGCTGATTTGAGGTTGCTTTTTGAGGAAAAGAAACCTTAAAGATCGTTAATGGTGGAAATATTCATGGGGAAGAAGAGCTGTCACGAAGGGATCGATCGATCGATCGTGGGCCATCGATCGATCGGCGATGGGAAATTTTGGGCAGTTCGGCCAGGTTGTTTATAATGAGGGTTTTATTTAAGTTTTAATTCCCTTAATATTATTTGGTGAGAAATTTATATGGGACACATATTTCCTTAACAATTATAGGGTGACATAATTGGGTTTAAGAGGGTGTGCATGGTATGTCAGGAGATGAACGAATTTGGAGAAATAATTCAATTAATGATATTCGGGTATTGTAATTGGGTGACACTACATTATTAAAGGAATTTAGGCGAAATATTTAATTATGGACCAAGTGGGTGAGTCCGGGTGTGCTAACAATTATAGGTAAAAATAATTGGGGAAATTATGAAAATAAATGTGTGACACATTGTGGGTGAAAATGTGAGAATGAAATTATGAGATGTAGAAGGGACCGAGTGAGCGAGCCCGGGGATATTGGTTAAGTGGTATCAATGTAGTAAATTAATTATTGCGAGAAAGTAATTAATTTGGAGTCGGAATATAGACTCGGGAAATATTAAGTTACGGGCCAAGTAAGCGAGTCTACATTATTAAAGGAATTTAGGCGAAATATTTAATTATGGACCAAGTGGGTGAGTCCGGGTGTGCTAAAAATTATAGGTAAAAATAATTGGGGAAATTATGAAAATAAATGTGTGAAACATTGTGGGTGAAAATGTGAGAATGAAATTATGAGATGTAGAAGGGACTGAGTGAGCGAGTCCGGGGATATTGGTTAAGTGGTATCAAAGTAGTAAATTAATTATTGCGAGATAGTAATTAATTTGGAGTCGGAATATAGACTCGAGAAATATTAAGTTACGGGCCAAGTAAGTGAGTCTGGGGATAATGGTTGGGTGACACCAAGTTATTGAATTAATAAATGTGATAATTAATTTAATTAGAGTCGGATTGTAGACTCGGGTAGGATTAAATTAATAAGTGTGATAATTAATTTAATTGGAGTCGGATTCTAGACTCGGGTAGGATTAAATTAATAAATGTGATAATTAATTTAATTATTATAGACTCGGGTATGATTAAATTAATAAGTGTGATAATTAATTTAATTAGAGTCGGATTGTAAACTCGGGTAGGATTAAATTAATAAATGTGATAATTAATTTAATTAGAGTCGGATTATAGACTCGGGGAGGATTAAATTAATAGGTGTGTTAATAAATTCAATTAGAGTCGGACGATAGACTCGGGGAGGTATTAAATTAATAAGTGTGTTAATTAATTTAATTGGAGTCGGACCATAGACTCGGGGAAAATATTATATAAATTGAGGTGTGAGTTAAATAGATTAGAGTCGGACCATAGACTCGGAAAGACGATAAATTATTACGTGAGAAAATTAATTACGTTGAGTTGGGCCACAGAGTCAGGAAATTTCGGGCAGTGTACGAGATATTGAGTACACGATAAAGTCGGGGTTTATATTATATATATATATATGGTACAGTGATAATATATATATACGTGTTCATATTGTGTGTGATATTAAATATCAGTGACTAGATATTTATTCAATTTAAATACTCTAATGCTATCAAGGGAGGTTGCGCGATGTGGGTTAATCCCCTAGCTTAAGGAGTAGGGCGAGTATATCCCCAGGTCATAGCGTCCGGTATATATGGGTGAGGGATTTATTCCACTTTCAGGGAAGGAATATGACCGCCTCCACTACGTTTATATTTTGGGCTAGGTTGGTGAGCGATTCCAACTTGGGGAACTAGGTTTTGTGAGCACACCTAGTCAGATAGCATTTTTGAGGGAATCATCCGGTGAGGGTATACTCGGAAGGATGGATACACGTATGATATATGTGTGGTTGTTAGTAAAGGTACGTATAATATGGTAGCAAATATTATATGTAGGAGATAATACAGTGTGTAATGTATTTACTTTATATAACTCGGGTTACAGTTATATGCTGTTAATTAATGAGAAATTAATTAAGTTAATTATTTGTGGGAATAATACAGAGTGTGACGTAATAAATTTATATAACTTGTGTTACGGTTATATGATATTCATTAAGAAGGAATTAATTAAGTTAATTGTGAAATAACTTATAAATCAGGAAATCATTATACCCGGGTTAGAGTAGTATGGAAAGGGAAGGTTATACCAGGACTAGTTGGACGGGGTAGCACAACTAGGTGGGGTTAAGGTAACCGATAGGTGTGCACAATAGTGGAGGGGTGAGAATGTCCACAAGGGAGTGCAACATTAACTTAAATATGAAGCACATTCATGCATTTTTAAATTACTGCAGTTAATTCACTTGCTAAATATTTTCAAAATGTTTTGGGTTCTAACCCTTGCTATAAAAATATTTTCAAAACCTTTTAGTTGTCCAGCCGCAGGGACGCCAAGATTGATATTCTATTCTAGGGACACGGAGTTGCGGCATATGTGGATGCTAGCAGGAGTTTGGATTAGACGCATCATTCATCCATTCCTAGAGTAGGAATCTTGTATCAGTTTCAGTTTTATTTAGGGCTTGTCGCCCAGACTTCTCGGTACAGTTTTCAGGGGTAAATTATTCAGGTGTTGAATATTTGTATTGGATTATTTCTTTGGTGGCCGGTGATTTATTCGGCAAGTTGTGTAATTATGATTCAGTTTATTTTCATTCAGTTGTGTGAATGGTTTATATTTTTATTCCGCATGTACTGTTTTGCTTTAATTGAAAAGGTTAAAATTTGGCACCAGTTTTTGGAATACTAGGTGGTTAGTAAGTTTTAAAAAGTTTTCGACAGTGATTCTAAGGATGATCCAAATGGGAATCCTGTTTTAATTTGGTATAGGGCTGATCACCCGGTATTTTATTAGGCGGGGTGTCACAGATGGTATCAGAGCATCAGGTTCTAGTGTCCTTAGGATCTGTGCGGCTTTTCACGTTTCGGCTTGACAATCTTTGATATAGAGCCCTATTATAGGATTATTGTATTCTCATACGTATGCGCATATATGTTCTTCTGCAAAATTTATATTTGAGAGTGAACTCTTACAAAATTCGATTCTCATTCCAGATGATGCCCAGGAGAGAGAGAACAGCAGGGGAAGCAGGGGGAGATGAGACGAGGGAGGCTCGTTAGGAGCAAGAGCTACCGCAGCAATGGCCATAGATGATTTTGATAGCATAGGTAACTGAAATAGTGGCACAGGCAGTTGAAGCGATGGTGGTCGCAACGGCAGGGTACTTTCCACGGGATCCGCCACAAGTGTTGGTGGCGCCGGATGTTCAAACTCATGTGGGGTCGTCGGGGTGGAAACAAGAAAGAGAGGTTATTTTTAGTGGGAACCCACCGGAGTTGTGAGAGGGTTCAGATGTAATGCTAGCGTGTCAAGGAAGAGATATATCCAGCGTCACGTACGCATGGGAGATTGCGATGAGGTACGAAAGAAAATGTTAACAACTTTTAGTTTAGTGGGAGCAGTGCTACAGTGGTGGGAGTCGATCACCGCAGTTGAGGAAAGGGACACACTAGCCATTGCAGAGTTTTGGGTGAGTTTCGACATCAAGTATTTTCCTCCAGCGGTTGAGACCAAAACGAGTAGAAAATTTTGTGAGGTGACTCAAAGGGAGACCGTTTAGTGGCCGATTACGAGGAAGAATTCACTCGTTGGCAAAATTTTATACCGGATGAGGTAAGTGAGGAAAAGAGAAAGAAAGCAAAGTCTATGGATGGGTTAGTCTGGAGAATCAGACAACATTTAATTAGTAAATACTCATTAGTAGCTTATACTAATGTCGTTAACGCAGCACTCCGGCACCGTCGGAAATATCGCTTCCACGCGAAAGGAAGCGGGAGGGGAGTGGGATCTAGCCAGTCGGGTAAGGCAAGAGGGCACAATACCAGTAGGGTATCCCAATAGCAGACTGGGGGAGATCAGGGGGCAGGATTTTCGTTAGGGAAATCATGCCAAATGATTTAGAACTGGAGGCTATCGGTAGGATGGCCAGGAATTTCAACAAGGTCGACATGGAAGGGACCAGTGGCATGGTGAATGTATTAGAAGGTGTTTCGTTTATGCAAAAAGCGAGACACATGAAGAGATATTGATTTAAGCGAGGCTGGGGTCAACTTCAGGATGAGGTCCTGGATGTACAACCACTAAAGCAAGTCATGGGTGCATTCGGGCAGGGAGAAGCTGCTCCGAAACCTAAGAACCCGCCGTTACAGCTGGAGCATAGAGGTAATTATTTTTACCCTAAGGGCAGGGGGTATATTTTTTAGTGAAAAAGAGGATGTCACATTATAAGACTTATTTTTAACTAGAGTTCACAACTGAGTCGAATCTAGTGGGTGCGTTGGCTGTAGCAGCCATGGTATGTGGATAAATTTTCCGTAGGGTAGCGGAGTTCCTTGGTGTTCTTCATGGGAAAGTGGAGGTGTACACTGAGTGATTGTTTGAATTTTACGAAGAATAACTACTTTCGATAATTATGGGAGTAGGGTTGATAATATTTCCTATATATCGGCTGGATAGTGATGGAATTTAACTATTGTGGATAGTAGTGTAAAATTTTGGTGTTCGTGACACCAGGGTTGGGTTGGTACTAGGTATCACCGGAGAGGGCGTATAGCCTGTATATATGTTGTATTGCGTGGTACGATAGCACATAGTGAGGTTTTGTGTTCTCACGTTTTATCCCGGTAAGTGGAAATGCTTACTGAAGTGAATCAGGGTGGTTAGATTTATTTTCGAGCAAAGAGAGATAGCTCGGGAGTTATTTTGGGCAAGGAATAGTGATAGTAAGGGCGCGGTATTTTATGCTGTCTTTGGTAGCATAAGGGTAGGCGTATATACTTTTGTGTTGAGAGACAAGTATTTATGGGGAGATGTTTGGACGTTAGCACATGGGTTAGGTACCCGGGCAGTAAATATATGTATATGTATATATATATATATATATATATATATATATATATATATATGTATGTATGTGTGTGTGTGTGTGTGTGTGTGTGTGTGATATGACTACGGGTTCGAAGTTATATTATGGATTACGACTAGCATAGTCTGGTAACTTTCGTGCGGTAGAGCGTGGGGATAGGGTGTATGGGCACCCGGGTTAATTAAGACAAATTTTGTACGGTTAAGCGCGGGTGTAGGGTGTATAGGCGCCCTGGCGAATTTTAAATGCATACTTGTGTAACGTATGGTTAGAAGCGGATGGGATAGATATAGAGGGCTTGGAGAGGCGCATGATTAGTGAGTATTATGTGAATATTGGAACACTAGGTTTATCTTAATTTCGAGGACGAAATTCCTTTGTAAGGGGGGAAGTATGTAACACCCCGTATTTTTGTGCATTTAATATATGATTAATTCGGGAATTCTAAATTTACTTATGCGTTGTAATTTTAAGTGAATTAATTATGACAATATATATTTAAATTTTAATCGGGGAGTGAATGGTTAATATTTAGGGAAATTTATTTACTAAGTGAATAGTAATAAGTTAATTACGTCATTTCGGGGATTAATGACGGAGTATACACTTATCTCAGCCGGGAGTCGGTATAGACTAAATTGGGTGTGAGATAAGGATTTTTATACATTAATTCGGACACCAATTCTGAGTGCACGGTTGAGTCCGGATGGGTCGAGATAGTCCGAAAAGAGTACACGGGGTAGTAATTGGGTCTCGGGGTATTTTTGGGCATAACCGGGCCAACACGGGGTGATTTGGGCTATTTTAATTTAGCCCATTAGGCTAAAAACGGGATTTGTGTTTTTAAACCTAAACCTAAGAAAAGGAAAATCAGCAGCAAACACAATTCCAACCTAGGGTTTGAGAGGGAGATTGGGGGAAAACGATCAAAAGCCAAATTGGGGATTTTGGAGCAAAATCAAGGGGCTACGACAACGGATCAGATCCTACGAACAATTTCAGGCAAGTGGTTAACTGTTTTTACTCCTAAAGCATGATATCCAATTCATATTTTAGTGATGTGTATACTAAAATTCGTTTTGGGGATAAATGGGTACAAAAAGGGGGGGTTTGTTAATGGAACCATTGAATGGAATTTAAGGAAAGAATTAGTTGTGATATATAATTCTGAGTATGATTATCTGGTTTGAATGAGAAAAATCGGAGTATAAAAGAATGAAATTTGAATTTGAAATTGGGATTGTACCCTAGAAATTTTGTGTTCTTGAGTGGGTCAAGATTCATAGTGTTAATGATGTTCAAAGGTTTAGATGATATTTTTAGTTCATGAGTAATGATATAAGATGATTAACATGTTGATTTGAGGTTGGTTTTTGAGGAAAAGAAACCTTAAAGCTCATTAATGGTGGAAATCTTCATGGGGAAGAAGAGCTGTCACGAAGGGATCGATCGATTGAGCGTGGGCCATCGATCGATCGACGATGGAAAATTTTGGGCAGTTCGGCCAGTTGTTTATAATGAGGGTTTTATTTAAGTTTTAATTCCCTTAATTTTATTTGGTGAGAAATTTATATGGGACACATATTTCCTTAACAATTATAAGGTGACATAATTGGGTTTAGGAGGGTGAGAACGGTATGTCAGGAGATGAACGAATTTGGAGAAATAATTCAATTATCGATATTGGGCCGAGGAATGATATTCAGGTATTGTAATTGGGTGACACTACATTATTAAAGGAATTTATGAGAAATATTTAATTATGGACCAAGTGGGTGAGTCCGGGTGTGCTAACAATTATAGGTAAAAATAATTGGGGAAATTTTGAAAATAAATGTGTGACACATTGTGGGTGAAAATGTGAGAATAAAATTATAAGATGTAGAAGGGACCGAGTGAGCAAGTCCGGGGATATTGGTTAAGTGGTATCAAAGTAGTAAATTAATTATTGCGAGAAAGTAATTAATTTGGAGTCGGAATATAGAATTAATAAATGTGATAATTAATTTAATTAGAGTCGGATTGTAGACTCGGGTAGGATTAAATTAATAAGTGTGATAATTAATTTAATTGGAGTCGGATTCTAGACTCGGGTAGGATTAAATTAATAATTGTGATAATTAATTTAATTAGAGTCGGATTATAGACTCGGGTAGGATTAAATTAATAAGTGTGATAATTAATTTAATTAGAGTCGGATTGTAGACTCGGGTAGGATTAAATTAATAAATGTGATAATCAATTTAATTGGAGTCCGATTATAGACTCGGGGAGTATTAAATTAATAGGTGTGTTAATCAATTCAATTAGAGTCGGACGATATACTCAGGGAAGTATTAAATTAATAAGTGTGTTAATTAATTTAATTGGAGTCGGACCATAGACTCGGGGAAAATATTATATAAATTGAGGTGTCAGTTAAATATATTAGAGTCGGACCATAGACTCGGAAAGACGATAAATTATTACATGCGAAAATTAATTACGTCGAGTCGGGCCACAAACTCAGGAAATTTAGGGCAGTGTACGAGATATTGAGTACACGGTAAAGCCAGGGTTTATATTATATATATACGGTACAGTGATAGTATATATATACGTGTTCATATTGTGTGTGATATTAAATATCAGTGACTAGATATTTATTCAATTTAAATACTCTAATGCTATCAAGGGAGGTTGGGCGATGTGGGTGAATCCCCTAGCTTGAGGAGTAGGGCGAGTATATCCCCAGGTCATAGCGTCTGGTATATATGGGTGAGGGATTTATCTTACTTTCAGGGAAGGAATATGACCGCCTCCACTACGTTTATATTTTGGGCCAGGTTGGTGAGCGATTTCAACTTGGGTAACTAGGTTTTGTGAGCACACCTAGTGAGATAGCATTTTTGAGGGAATCATCCGGTGAGGGTATACTCGGAAGGATGGATACATGTATGATATATGTGTGGTTGTTAGTAAAGGTACATATAATATGGTAGCCAATATTATATGTAGGAGGTAATACAGTGTGTGATGTATTTACTTTATATAACTCGGGTTACAGTTATACGCTGTTAATTAAGGAGAAATTAATTAAGTTAATCATTTGTGGGAATAATACAGAGTGTGACGTATTAAATTTATATAACTTGTGTTATGGTTATATGATATTCATTAAGAAGGAATTAATTAAGTTAATTGTGAAATAACTTATAATTCAGGAAATCGTTATACTCGGGTTAGAGTAGTATGGCAAGGGAAGGTTATACCAGGACTAGTTGGATGGGGTAGCACAACTTGGTGGGGTTGAGGTAACTGGTAGGTGTGCACAATAGTGGAGGGGTGAGAATGTCCACAAGGGAGTGCGACACTAACTTAAATATGAAGCGCATTCATGCATTTTTAAATTACTGCAGTTAATTCACTTGCTAAATATTTTCAAAATGTTTTGGGTTCTAACCCTTGCTATAAAAATATTTTCAAAACCTTTTAGGTGTCCAGCCACAGGGACGCCAAGATTGATATTCTATTCCAGGGACACGGAACTGCGGCATATGTGGATGCTAGCAGGAGTTTGGATTAGACGCATCATTCATTCATTCCTAGAGTAGGAATCTTGTATCAGTTTCAGTTTTATTTAGGGCTTGTCGTCCAGACTTCTCGGTACAGTTTTCAGGGGCAATTTATTCAGGTGTTGAATATTTATATTGGATTATTTCTTTGGTGGTCAGTGATATATTCGGCAAGTTGTGTAATTATGATTCAGTTTATTTTCATTCAGTTGTGTGAATGGTTTATATTTTTATTCCGTATGTACT
This sequence comes from Sambucus nigra, assembly GCA_949130495.1. NCBI lineage: Eukaryota > Viridiplantae > Streptophyta > Magnoliopsida > Dipsacales > Adoxaceae > Sambucus > Sambucus nigra. Next base: position 598,082,018 of record OX422217.1, on the reverse strand, counting down.
GTTTTGGTTTAATTAAAAAGGTTAAAATTTGGCACCAGTTTTTGAAATACTAGGTGGTTAGTAAGTTTTAAAAAGTTTTCGACAGTGATGCTAAGGATGATCCAACTGGGATTCCTGTTTTAAGTTGGTATAGGACTGATCACCCGGTATTTTATTAGGCGGGGTATCACTAGGGCATTATCGATCGGCATAGTCCAAGTCCCGCCAATCGACAAGTGTGTTTAGGCACACTACCGATAGGTAGGGTTTGGAACCTGCCGTTTGGCAGTCTGTTTCAGGTTCCTTCAGAAAATCGATCGTAGAGCGTAAATCGTTGATCCGAATTATGCATGGGTGAAACATTGGAAAGTTACTTTAGAGATCTTCAAAAGTCTTTTGGACTACTCCCGGGTCCAGGAGTTGACTTCGGGTCAAATGTGGCTCGGAAGCATTCGTCAGTCTTTTGGATAAGGAATCGTCGGACGCAAACTGGTCGTTCATTCGCATGGTAAGTCAGAATCACGCATGGGGTAGACCATTGGAAAGTTTAGGAGGCGAACTTCAACATTCCAAAGAGTTTGGCTCGGTTTAGGAAGTTGAATTTGGTAAACCAGGGACTGGAAGCATTCAGTGACCTTTCGAAGTAAAACAGATCGTTCGTCCGTATCGTAAGTCAGAATTGGGCCAGGAGAGGACCGTTGGAAAAGGGGTTTTAACTTCCTTTGAATATACTTTCAGTAGCAGTCGAGCTGAAGAGTTGACTTTGGTCGAACGGAGCTCGGGAGCATCCAGTGACTTCCTAATCAAGTTTCGAGGGAAAACGGGTCGTTCATCCGCACCGTAAGTTAGAATCGTGCACGGGATGGACCGTTGGAAAGGGGTTTTAATGCCCTTTGGAAATTCATTTAGTCTCGGTTGAACTGAAGAGTTTGATGTTTGGCCAAATGGAGCTTGGGAGATCCCGATGGCATCTAGGTCAGTACTCAGGGTATGACTTAGGTTTGTAGTGATGAAGGGAGGTGCTAGGGACCTAAGGAGAGTTTAGGGGGTACTATAATGGGGTGTTTACACCTACCACTATATGAACATGTGTAAACATGAGGAATGTTACCTCCGGGTTGACCTTTTCTAATGTTCATATATTTGGTTGACTCTCTAAAACAAACAATGGCCTTGTCTTTTACATTCGAAGCATTAGAACAGAATGATCCATTACCATTACTATCAACACTACTCGAGTTTTTTAAATCATTTTCTAACTTCAATATTTTAGACTCAAGGAAAGAATTAGACTTTTTAAATTTTAGGGAATCCTTCCTCATATTTTCAATCATTCTAGAAGGTTATCTCCCTCTCTATCAATAAAATCAAGCTTATCCCTAAGAGTCTTCTCACTTGCCTTAAAATCATTAATTAAAATATTTTTATCCTCTTTGGAACAAACACAAACCCTATAATTTTCCAAGTTCTTTAATTTTTTTTCTAAAACAATAAATCTATTATCACTCTCCTTTTTTGCCACTTTTAAAATACTAAAGTCATGGTGCAAGGCAGCAAACTTCTCGCTCATGATATTTCTTTGATTTTGAAAAGTTTGCAAAAGTTCCAAAACATTTTAGAAATAATTTTCAAAAATTTCAAATCTTTTAGCAAACTTCAAATTCAAATATGAACATCGAGAGACAAAAACATAAGAACATGAGAGAAGAATAAATTACCAACCAAAAAGCAAGTAAACAAGATCAAACACAATAACTTAATGTAACCAATTTGTAAAAGAAAAATTATTGCAAGGGTGATTTTGAACAAAAACTGCAACACCAATTTTAAATACGAAAGAAAATTTTAAATTGATTTTATCTTCTTATTCCAAATATGCATTTATAATGATAAAACAAATAGATCAAAACAAGCAAATATGACAAGGCCAAGTTTCAGGAAAAAACACTGAAGGGAAAAACCTTCATTCACATAGAAATTTAAAAGAAAGTCGACTTACAGACTATTGATCACCGCCATAAGCATAATGCACTAATCTTTTCAGATATCTAATGAATAACTATGATCCTCGCAAGAATCACATGACCGTAGTCCTCCGTCAGCTTCATCCTTCGTCTTTAACAATGAGTCCCCACATGTATCACATGTCAACAATGGATATCCTCTCCACAAAAGGTGTATGCAAAGATACAAAACTATTTTAGGGTTCTAAACTAATTCATAAGAACAATATTATAGGATGTTTTGTTATGAATTAACATAAGTGTTTTTCAACACAAAAGTGAAGAACTTTTGCAAAAAGATACGTAGAAAAAGTTTTATCAAAATTCTTAAATGTTCTGAACATGATACATGTATTTATGCAAAACTTAAGGCGGCGCATCATTCGAACGAGTTGAGCATGATGTTCTAGCTATATCGGGATGTCGTTCGAATGAGATGCCATCTCGTTATTAACGATGTAAATAAAATCAAACTAGTAGCATGTCATTTGATCCAAAATCAATCCAAGCTTCAAACGAGGTTTCTAATGACTTTGTGATGTCATTTGAATAACATAGGGATGTCGTTTAAATGACTGAAGTAAAAAGAAATTTTTTTAAAACTCTGCCTACAGTATCTCAGGAAACACATTTTTCAAAAATAAAAATTTCTTGTTCGTTTTAATAAAAATAAACATCCCGAAATATAATTATGTAAACTAATTCAAACTTTAAATCGTTCAATACCTTATCGAGATGTCGCGAAGTCTTTAAACTTGGAGATGCTTGAGTACAGTTCGTCCTCTCGGTGTGTGACGATTTGTAATGGGATATGCCAAACTAGCCTAAAGCTATGCTATAAACAATCCTAGAAAAATTATTATTGCAATTATCCCATAGAAGGAACTAAAGCTATAAGGACAAAATTTCCAATTGAGTCGATTGTAGTATTTGACTGATTCCCGGAACAAAACATTGTTTTTGATTCATAGATAAATTTTTTGTCATGTTCCCACACAGTCTATGACAGAGTTTATTGAAGATGTTGCGGCCAAGCTTCAAAGATAAATCATTTCGAGATTATTTTGTTGCACGTTTCACATCTTCATTGCATTACAAGATCACTCAGGTATGAATGCATAATGTTGATGGGACTCAAAAAATGTTTTTAGGATGCTATTTTTATTAAAAAATATTTTTAAAATGTTAAACATCATTTATTCTGAGATAAAGATCGTTTAGAGTTGTGTATTTCACATACTCTTGAGTTTCATGGTTCAAACGACATTGCAGGTTGTTAAAGCGTGATGTACATATCGTTCGAACGACATGGCTATTTTCTTCGAGCGAGATGCACATTTCGTTCGAATGATGCACCGACTTAACTTTTCTATTTAATGCGTGTTTCTCTCTGAATTTCGTAAGTTGTAGAACTAGAAAATTAGTTTTCATACAGTACAATTTTTTCACATGATTTTCAAGGTTTTCAAAGTCTAAAAACATCCTTAGAGTTTTAAGATCCGAGATTTCATACTCTTATGCTATAAAGATCTTGTTTTGCACCATTAGGAGTTTGTCCATCACTTTGGATGTTGGGTTTTGTGGTGAAGAACCTAAGGAGTTCGTGTTCAACATCATAGACATTGCCAAGTTGTATCAATGGACACCGAGACATAAGTGGATGTGTGTGTTGTGGATGAGAATTGTATAAGGACTTCTGCGTGGGCATTGTGGATGAGTGATTGAAGAATCAGAGGAGCGTCACAACTTGTGGGGGATCGAGTCATTGAGTAAGTATATCATTTGTACTTTGTAATACCACATAATAGTGATTGTCTGACTTGTATCGTCCGATGTTTTCTCTCTTAGTGTTTTCCTCTTACATCCAGCGTCACCTTTGTGAATTTATTTATTTTACTCGCTTTAATCACCTAGATGCATGTTTATGATTAAAAAAGATAAAATTGGCTTAACTTAAATTGTTTCACATACATGGGGCAGTTTAAAATTTAGAAAAGAGTTTTTTAAAAAGAAAGTTATTTTTGACATCAATAAAACACATTCGAAAGAAAAAGGGGCCTAGAAATTGGTATCTGAGTTAGAAACACTTCTTTATTGTGTAGATCTTTGTTTTGTGTTTTTTGGTAGTCGTGTTTGTTTGTCTCTCTTAGTTTATTTTTCTCTCAATTAATTCTCAAAGTTTTGACGAATTAAATCTTCTGAATTCAAAGTTTGCAAAACGTATTGAAATTCTTGAAAAAGAAAATTCTCGTTTTAAACATGTAATTAAATATTTGTAAAGGCTTCAAAATCAAAGAGATATCATTAGTGAGAATTTTGTGGCCTTGTATGATAACTTTAAATCTGTAATTTTGGCCAAGGAAGAGAGTGGGAATAGAGTCCTTATCTTAAAGAAAGAGTCAACGGACTTAACAAATTCTTGGGTTTGTGCCATTGATGAAAATAGTTTGATTAATGATTGTATAACACGTCAGAAGGCTCTTAGGGATAAGTTTTCTCACATTTAGGGGGAGCGGGATAACCTTCTAGGGGTAACTGAAAATCTAAAGAAGGAGTCCTGAAAGTTTAAGGAGTATAATTCTTTGCTGGAGTCCAAAATTTTGAAGTTGCAAAATAATTTAAATGGCTCGAGTAGTTTGAGTAGTGATGGTAGTGGCTTATCTTGTTCTAATACCCCTAATGTTAAAGCCAAAACCGTAGTTTGTTTTAGCGGGTGTTAGAAAATGTCAACTTAAAGGTCCCGTTCCTCGTCGTCTTTTCACAAGTTCGCATTGTGGTAGGAAAGGCCTCCTTAGGAGTTTTTTCTATGATCTTAGACATGACCCAAGGAAGTTTAAATGTAGTGTCCTATCAGTTGGCAAAACCCGTTTTGTTAGGTATACACCTGTTTGGGTTAGGAAATCTGTTATGGAGATGTAAAATGCTTCGTTGGTTGATTCTTAAATGCTTGTGCATGATGCGTCACACCTTATATCTTATAGATAGTTGTTTGCATGCCATGTTTGTCATACGCTATCCTTTGCATCATGATTTATATCTTGCTAGTGGTATGGAATGTTTATCTTTTTGTATCATATTTTTCTTTTATTTTAGTCTTATTTGAAAAATACAAAAAGATATTTGGTTTTTAATATTTTTGAGAAAAAATTAAAAATATTTTCAGTTTTAAATATTTATTTTTGAAAAACACAAAAGGATTTTCGTTTTTCTATGTCGTGAGTTTTTCATATTTGATATGCCATATTGATGTGTTTGGAACCCCATCATTTCGTTTATCCATGTGGTTAGGACATTTGGTCATAATATTTGATGCATTGAATGATCTTCACCATTGTCTTAATGGGGTTGTTTCGAAATTGATATGCATTTGAATTCGACTTTGAATATATACCATCTTTGCACACATGCAGGAGTTTATATGAATGATTGACATCTCATGCATATTTGAGTTTGGTGACACGTTCTTATCTCAATTTTATCATCTATGCGTAATAAGACTTAGGAGGAGGTGTGCATGTAAGAACCGTTTACCGTGAGGATTAATATCGCTTATATTAAAACAAATGATGAGTTTTCATGGGAAAGGGTTGCGAGTGAATAGTAATCACGGCCATTTAAAATAGCCCAAGACAAAATTAAGGCAATAAAAAGAATCATATGCCAAAAATAGGGACAATAGGATTTCTCTAAGTTGAGAAAAATAGAAACCTAAAAACAACTTGAAATAGAATATATATATTTAAGGGAGTTTGGGTGAAAATATTAAACGTATTTGAACCACGAATCCTTATGTTTGAAAATCGTATCATGACGCCATTGTTTGTAGAATCATCAAATGGTGGATTTGTGTGCTTGTTGATTATTTAGTTCATTTAGCTCAATATAATAATTGTCACGTCTAGATAAAACTATGTTTGATGACATTTAGCTATCAATTAGAGCTTCTTGACCATTTCAATGTGTTGGAGTTATGATTCATTTATTGTAGTTCATGCCCATTCACTCCATATCTATGTTTGAGCACATTGATTCTATGTTGAAATGATACTCACATTGTTTGTCTTATTTTATTTTCTGTTTTGCGGATGTTTGCTATTTCTAGCTAACTTTTTCAGGAAATTTTTTTCACTAGCGGGAACTTAATCCTTTCAGAATTGGAATTGAGAATTTTCCTTGTCGTTCAAACGATAATTGTGTTTCGTTCGAGCGATATGTCTCTATCGCAAGATGTTTTGATCAAGCGAGGTTCTAGCGAGCCGAAAAATGTAACAGGTATTGGTCGCTTGAAGCACGAGAAGGTCGCGAGATAGGTGACTTCGCGCGAGAGCACACTGTTTTGCGAATGAATAGGTCGCTTGATGACCTATTTCGAGCGACGTATCTATGTCATTCAAATGACAGAGCTTAGTCATTCGAGCGACCTGGAGAGTTTTTAAGGATTCTTCTATTTTCGTACCTGCTACATTTATATGATAACATTCTCCTATTTCGGTACTTTGGGGCAATTTTTAAGCAGTATATGATATTTATGTGTGATGGTGTTTTCTGCATTATTTGTTTAGTCACATCATTACTACTTCTGATGATTCATATTTTGAGACTGTTATTTGCTAGCTACAGATTTGATATATTCTGATTATTTTTAGCTGGCATTACTTGTTTATCTAGATATACTTCTTTTATTATTATTATTATTATATTGATAAATTGGTATCTTTTTCACTGATTGTCTATTGGAGACAAAAAAGGGGGAGATATGTATGTGATGTAGGGAGAGAGTTTGTTTGATGAGCACATAATTTTTCATTGCATTACAAATTCGTATTGTTGTCAATTTATTAAATACCACAAGTTTATAGAATAGCGAGTGTAAGTAGGGGTCGAACCCACGAGAATTTATCAATTTTTTTCGTTCAAATTAATTGCGACTGTCGAACTAGAAGAAATGATTGTAGAAAAGATGAGATGTAATATTAAACTAAGCTAACACAATTAAAAAGTACAACTACGAAAATTATAGACTAGTGTGTGTGAAACTAGGACATTGGATCCATTTATCACATTCAACTAATATTATGTAATAATTTAAACTCGTCATTCCAAATTTTATAACTCAAATTAAAGCGACCGCCATTGTATTTAATTCAAAAAATAGCACGGTTAAGTTCACAATAAAATTTAACGTCTCTAAATTTAGACGGCTAAAATTCCTATTCCTTTAAAAAGTTCACTTTTAAATTTTAAAGTATAGTCTTTAAGCATGGACTATCAAAATAATTGAGTGCAAGTATAATCCATCAAAAAGTACTCACACTTAAAAATAAAAATATGATTTTTTTCAAAAAAAGCCGAAGGTTTAAAACACACTGTCGTGTTGTTTTAAATGAATACTGAATTTTTACAACTTTTAGAACATGTCAAGAAATAAAGACGAATTTAAACTACACACAATATTAATCAAACATAATAAACTTCACCTAGACCTAGTAAAGAAATTATGCTGGCATAATTGAAGACAAAATAAAAATGCAAGAATGAATATTAATTCTCATTATAAATCAACTTATAAAAATAATCGAGTCTTACAATTGATGTTGACAAAACTTCTCCCACAAAATAATTATTGCTCATCAATAAAGTACACTCTCAAAATAAAGGGACCAAAAACTATCTCTAAAAACTTCTCCCAAAATAATAAGCCAACTGGTCTTATTTATAGGCTTGGAAATGAAGTGCTTAAGTTGGAGTGAAGCTCTCTTTGAGTGGTTGTGTTTGAGCTGATAATTATCTCATGGAGTCTTGAAAAGCCTTGGAGTTAGAGAAGTCATTTTTTTAATTAATTATCCCCAATTTTGGCACTATTCACGTCACTATTCACATAACCATCTTTAATCGCATTTTTTACCCCCAAAAATTGAAAATCTCATTTTTGTCCAAACTTCAAAGTTGTGAGTCTTGTCAAGAGCTTTTCGAAAAGCTACAGCACGGCCTCAACGGACACTCGAGCGATTTTATAAAAAAATATTTAGTAGAGCTGTGTCAACCGTGTTGTGTTGCGTCCAGATAATTTTTGCACATTGACTCCTTTATTGTCCAAATTTTGGGGGTACCTGTAAAAATGCAAAATTAATTCAAATTTAGGGTCATAAATACTTAGACAATTATAGAATTACCCCTCTTTGCATTTTTTCCCCGAAATTCAAAAAGTGTTCGTTTTAATTCGAAATTTAACCAAATTTAACAGAGAGCTTTATTTTGGCCTAGATAAGCATTTAAAATTATTTTCAGGCCCATAAAGTTTTGAAAATTATGATTTCTCCCCGAAATTACTAAAATTGTATTTTTAACTCAAATTTTATTCAACCTTGCATTTTTCTTTTATTTTAGGAAAATGACTGTAAAAACTCATTATTTATGATACAATGGGCCTAACAAGGTCTAGCTTTGGGCATAATTCATACAAAATAATGCACTCATTAAATACCCTCAAACCTAAACTTTGTTATTCCTCAAGAAAAAATCAAAATATTAAAATCTAACTCACTTTCGTAGGAATCACGATTGCACTTAGCATGTACAACATGTCGTTAACCCCTTAGGTTACCCTAGTGGACGAGTTTTGTCTCCTGAGGGTTTGTAGTGAATATACCCGCAAAATTCAAAAACTTGACTCAATACAAATGACTCAAAAGTAATATAACCAAGTTTGAATGCAAAATTCATAAATATAGTAGAAGTTTACTTTGCAATCTCAACTTATCGTGTACGTGTGCATAGCCAATATAACTGTCAATTTCAAAAGATTTGATCATTACATTTCTTATCCGAAAGTTCATTTTGATTTTAAAATCTTGCAGAATGCACTCTCAATCAAACACTCGAAAATGGGTTATTTTCTTTCGGTATATGTGAATAAAAGCATAAATTTAAATAAACAAATTTCACATATACATGATCAAAGACAGACTTTTTATAATGGATGAATATGATCTCATGAATGAAAAATCGATTACTTGTTGAAAACGTTGAATCGCATAACAGATCATATTCATCTTCTCTTCACACTATAACTAACTTCGCTTGAGATCGATTATGACTTTCTTTGGTTGTATTGTAGGCTCGGATTTGGATAGAAAGAATCGTTTTTAGGGTTCAAAATTTCTGCGAATATCGAAGTTTTTCGGTATATTGACTTTTAGGCACTTTTTCTTCCAACCTCCATTTTTTTTCTTTTTTTTTTACGTACTCCTTTTTTCATTCTTTATTTCTTTTATTTTCACACATCATTCTTTTGCAAACTTATTTTCTTTTGTCCTTTTTCTTTACCGTAATTTTTACCCTTGCATTCTCAGAAAATGGGTATGGATTTTTGTATTTAGGGGCTCTTAACTCCCAGTTGGAGTTGGGTAGAATAATGGATTTTTAACAAAAAGGCTTATTTTATTTTTGGCTCAAATGGGCTTGCAACAGAATAATGTAAAAAGGTCGGATTTTAGGCTTAATTATGGGCTTTCAAATGACAGCCTAATCTCATTTCTGAAGTTTCGTTGAATTAATTTGTGTCTCAAGATGACTTACTAAGACTTCTAGTACTTAAGATTCACATTTTTGAATTTTTGTTTTCAGTAATCGAACAAAACAATGAATTTGAGATCATCAACGAATTTATCACTAAAGGAAAGTTTGAGTTTTTTTAATTCGGATTGATTTAATCTCTCAAAAATGATGAATGGCACAAAAATCTCACCAGGCTAAAATCTCCATATTTATTCGTTAAGCATATTAACTTTAACCTCAATATCCATTTTCACTCATATTGTATAGGTAATGTAAAAGTTTTCATAAGTAAAGAGATCCATGAATTAATTCTACATTAAGAAATCATTTTAAAACTCAATTATATTGAAAATCTTTTTAAATTTTTGAAAATTTTCTTATTTGTTTTTCAAAAATAACATCCTTACCCCCAAACTTAAATTTTACTTTGTCCTCAATGTATTCTCAAACTATATATATGGACAAAGAAAATAAAGTACAGAAGTAAAAGGATGATATTACCCCTATATTTTTACTTGTGTTACCAACTTCCCACCGATCTCACATGCATCGCATCATAAATCAAAAGTCTGAACAATTGGGAGTCAACCCAATAGATATAGTATACACATGGAGGCACATAATGAATGTGGTGAGTGAAATTATCGAGTTGCGCAATCACATTATAACAGAGATGGTAAGTCTCGTAGAGACTATCATAATGAAATTATGAATGACACATTATGCCTAGGTTTCCCTTAAACTCAAGAATGAACAAATTGGGCTCCAAATCAGACGATACTTTAGTCATGTCCTAGATTTCATCCAAATACTCAAATGACATAGGTGGACGTAGTGGAACAGGACAATACGACACAATAAAACATGCATCACCATGCGGAAATGCTCGAATGATTTTTTCAATTTCATCAGCAATAGATAAAAAATCACATGTCAGCTTATTTTCTAAAGGATCGATCTTGCGTTCACAGAGAAGTAATTGATATATCCTATCATCCTAGTCTCTCTCATCTAAGTAAAAAAAGAATCTAAAAAAGATTGGACTTTAATAGTAAGATCCTCATCAACTGGGCCGAATTCTTTTTCAAAAGTTTCAAGACTCATATCTAGAGACAAATCAGGTGGCCAAGCATGTAGATCGGATGTGTCACTATCCCTTGGGGTAGTGACATCGTTCACTTCTTGAATGTACTTGACTACATTCTCTCCCTCATCAGATGATGGTTTCTCTAAATTGAACACAATTAAACACATGGTCATGTTCCCAAATGACAGGTTCAGTTGCCCACTATAACATCGAATGACAGCATGAGAAGTGGATAAAAAAAGATGATCGAGGATGATCGGCATTTGTGCGGATGAGTTTAGTACATGTTGTGTGTCTAAGACCACAAATTCTATCGAAAATACAAACTCACCAACTTTAATCGATAAATCCTCTACAACATCTATAGACACCTTAATGGATCAGTCAGCTAAGGAAAAGGTCATCTTAGTGGGATTTAACTCCCCAAACCTAGTTTCTCGTACACGGTGTACGGCAAAAGGTTCACGCCTGATCCTAAGTGTAGAAGGGATTTCTCGAAGTGATGCTCCCCTATCTGAATAGAGATCGTCGGTGTCCCAGGATCCTTATACTTCCGAGGAGTTCTATAGGAAGTGATCGAGCTAGCTTTCTTAGCGAGAAAAGTTTTCTTGGGAACATTGGTGTTTATCTTGAAGGTACAAAGGTCCTTCAAAAATTTGGCATAGGAGGGGACTTTTTGTATAGCGTCAAGCAGTGGGATATTGATTTGTACTTGATTGAACATTTCCAACATCTTATCAACCGCCTTCTTCTTTTGTGGCACAAATGTTGGGGACACAAAGCTTTTGGGATGTAGGTCTCTACAGATGGTTCGTAAGACGATGGCGGAGATGAAGGTGGATATTGCTTTTCCTTACATTTATCAGATTCACTCTCGGTGGGTGGTGAGACATTGTTTTTGACGTATTTACTAGAACTAAGTGTGATGATGGCTTTGACATCCTCTTGTATTTGTGATGAACCGATGTTATCTTGCACAAAATATTGACCTTTAGGTATGCTACCTTTAGTATTGGGCTCAGGTTGACTCGAGAATGTTCCCTTATTTCTCTCACTCAATGCGTTCCCTAATTGACTAACTTGAACCTAGATTTTGGCTATGGATTAAGTGTTTGCATGCAAGATCTGTTGGGTGGATTGAAGGACACTCTGAGTCGACTGTTGGAAGTGGAGGGTACTTTGAGCAAGCAAATTCATCGTATCCTCCAAAGCTTGGATTTTTATGGGATAAAGGGTACCATGGTTCGGGGGCATTCTTTTGGAAACCTGGAGGTGGGTTACAATAATAATGACCTCCACTTTCTTGGTATTGACCCTTGGGCCATGAAAAATTAGGGTGGTCTCTCCACCCCGGATTGTACGCATTGGAATATGGGTCATACTTTGGCTTATTTTAGTAAAGGGCATTGGCTTGCTCGGTACGTGCCTTGTGGGTCGGAACGGCGGCACAATTTTCGACTAAGTGGTTGAATGCATCGTAAAGTAGACACACTACATGTTGTACGACCGCAGGTGCGGCTCGATTGCCCTCGTTTCTGATCTCTAAAGCTTCTAAACGTTGGGCTAATGTGGTCACTTTGGCATTTAAATCATAAATTTGTTCGACTTGGTGAGCAAAAATCTCATTGGATGTGGTGGGCATAGATTCTCTATTGGGTGCCCATCGGTGGGACTTTTTTTCTATGGCTTCTAGGAATACCCATGCGTCGACCTCACTTTTCTCAATAAAATCACCGTAACATACGACTCGAGCATAATTCGAGTATTACAATTGAAACTCTCATACAAAATTTGTACTTGGCATCCTATCTCAATCCCGTTGTGCGGACATTACAATAGAAAGTCCTTTAATCGCTCCAAATACATCCACAAGGCTTCTCCCTCCATTTGGCTAAATGTGTTTATGGCGTGACGTATCGACATCATCTTTTGGTTGGGGAAGAATTTTTGCAGGAAGGCGACACTCATTTGGTTCCAAGTGGTGATGGATCTGGGTTTTAACGAGTTAAACCAATTCTTGTCTTTGTCTTTAAAAGAGAATGAGAATAATTTAATTTTAACAATCTCATCGGTGAGTTGTTGGTACTTAATGGTTCCACATATCTCCTCGAATTCCCGAACATGAAGGTAGGGATCCTCTTTTTCAGTATCTCGAAATACGGGTAACCATTGGATTGTTCCCGGATGGAATACGAAATTGTTGGCACTGTGATCAGGGAGAAGTATGCATGAAGGCTGACTAGACCTAGTCAGATAAAGGTAATCTTTAAGGGCACGTGGTGCTAATTAGTCTCCCATTTTGGTGAATATCGAAAATCTACCTACGTAAGTATCGGGAATGCTAGACTCCACACTCGACAAACAACCAGTATGATTTCGAAACCAACTTTGCATGCATTCAATTAACTCAATTTTTTTTTATGTGAAGAAAAAAATATTTGACTCAAACCACATAATTCCTAGATAACACACAACAAATTGAATTATATACTTTAGGTGGGGGGGGGGGGGATTTTAATTTTAAAATCTAATTTTCTCGAGATTCATCGACGACAACAGGGGGTTCTCGAATTAATCTCCCTAATTAGAAAGATCCTACTCTTTGAGAAGGAAAATTTTAAAAGAAAACCAACTACGGTTATCACCTCAAATTCCGCTTTTTCCTCCAGGTAGGTGTCGGCACGAAGAATCTTTAAAAACCACAAATCATAGACAAGGTGAAACGAAATCGATTTGACAAGTTCGCGTTACAGTATCTTTTAATTCTAGCCTCATTAAGAGGTTTCCTTCGGCTATGTGATATCCTAAGGCCAACAACAACTTGATTTTAAATTAATTGTGAAGGCCCTGGATATGCAAATGCTTGGTTGATTAGTGATTATAGGGTCAAGGAAGGGTGATGAAATTCCTACCCTCTTTTTTTTGTCTTTTATCTTCTTTTACTAACAAAAATGTTAAAAGTAAAAAAAATAGTCCGAGAGTCACAACTTCTCTAGAAAAATGGACAAATCCCCGGCAACGACGTCAAAAACTTGTTGTCAATTTATTAAATACCGCAAGTGCACGGGTTCTTATAGAATAACGAGAGTAAATACGGGTCGAACCCACGAGGATTTATCAATTTTTTCTTTCAAAATAATTGCTACTGTCCAACTAGACGAAATGGGTGTAGAAAAGATGAGATGTAATATTAAACTAAGCTAACACAATAAAAAAGTACGACAACGAAAAATATAGACAAGTGTGTGTGTGTGTGAAACTAGGACATTGAATCCATTTATCACATTCAACTAATATTATATAATAATTTTATAACTCAAATTAAACCGACTCTCGTCGTATTTAATTCAGAAAATAACACGGTTAAGTTCACAATAAAATTTAGCGTCTCTAAATTTAGACGGCTAAAATCCCTATTCCCTTAAAAAGTTCACTTTTAAATTTTAAAGTATTGTCTTTAATCATGAATTATCAAAACAATCGAGCACAAGCATAATCCATCAAAAAGTACTCACACGTAAAAATAAAAATACGGTTTTTTTTCAAACAAAGCCGAAGGCTTAAAACACACTCTCTTGTCGTTTTGAATGAATACCGAATTTTTAAAACTTTTAGAACATGTCAGGAAATATAGACAAATTTAAACTACACACAATACTAATCAAACATAATAAACTTCACCTAGTCCTAGTAAAGAAATTAAGCTAGCATAATTGAAAACAAAATGAAAATGCAAGAATGGATATTAATTCTCATTAATAAATCAACTTACAAAAATTATCGAGTCTTACAATTGATGTTGACAAAACTTCTCCCACAAAATAATTCTTGGCCCTCAATAAAAATATACTCTCAAAATAAAAGGACCAAAAACTATCTCCCAAAGCTCTCTCTAAAAAATTCTCCCAAAATAATGACCAAAGGGTCTTATTTATAGGCTTGGGAATGAAGTGTCTGAGTTGGAGTGAAGCTCTCTTTGATTGGTTGTATTTGAGCTGATAATTATGTCATGGAGTCTTGAGAAGAGTTGGAGATAAAATAAAAGTCATCTTTTTTATTAATTATCCTTAATTTTGGCACTCTTCACGTCACTATTCATAGCACCATTTTTAATCACATTTTTTACCACCAAAATTTCAAAATCTCATTTCGTCCGAACTTCAAAGTTGTGAGTCTTGTCAAGACCTTTTCGAAAAGCTATGGAACGGCCTCAACGGACACTCGAACGATTTTATAAAAAATATTTAGTACAACTGTGTCAATCGTGTCATGTCGTGTCGTGTTGCATCGCGTCCTGACAATTTTATAAAAAATATTTAGTATAGTTGTGTCAAAATCAACGTGACCTGAAAATGACACGACTAACCCAAATTGCCACCCCTACAATATTTTCACATCGACTCCTTTGTTGTCCAAATTTCTAGGGTGCCTGTAAAAATGCAAAATTAATTCAAATGTAGGGTCATAAATATTTAGACAATTACAGAATTTCCCATCTTTGCATTTTTGCCCCCGAAATTTTTTAATTGCTTGTTTTAATTCGGAATTTAATCAAATTTAAGAGAGAACTTTATTTTGCCTAGATAAGCATTTAAAAATTATTTTTAGGCCCATAAAATTTTGAAAATTATGATTTTACCCCCAGAGTTACTAAAATTATATTTTTAACTCAAATTTTATTCAAACTTGTATTTTTCTTTTATTTTACGAAAATGACTCTAAAAGCTCATTATATATGATACAATGGCCCTAACAAGGTCTAGATTTAGGCATAATTCATACAAATGGTTATATCATACAAATGGCCCTCAAATGGCCCAAACAAATGGCCCTAACAAGGTTATATCATACAAATGGCCCTAACAAATGATTTAGGTATAATTCATACAAATGGCCCTAACAAATGATTTGATTTTGATTTTACAGATATTCATATTTCATATTGGTATCATAATGGTTATAAAATTTGTTTCTCCATATTTTACTGGTTATTTGTTTGTTTCATGTGTGCAAGTATACCTAAGAGATTCGAGATTTGTAGTCTACATCACATTCAAACAGCTCATCCTGGCCGGACCATCATTTACCAGCCTTTCCTTGTAATTTTTTATTTTGGGTTTTATAGGATGGGAAATAGACATCATACGGCTTGACGGACCGACTTAGGCATTCACTTTTTGGGTTTTGTCCCAGAATAGTCAAAGGGGGAGATTTGTAATGACAAAATTTTCAATGGAGACCATTGTAATATTTGACTTATTCCTAGAACAAAACATTATTTTTGAGTCATAGATAGATCTTTTATCACGATCCCACGTAGTCTATGACATAGAGTATATTGAGGACGTTGCAGCCAAGCTTCAAAGATAAATCATTCCGAGATTATTTTAGTGCACATTTCACGTCTTAATTGTATTTCGAGATCTCTCAGGTATGAATGCATAATGTTTATGGGACTTGAAAAATATTTTTAAGTTGTAATTTTTATTAAAAAAATGTTTTTAAATAGTTAAACTTCGTTTATTCTGAGAGAAATATCGTTTAGAGTTGTGTATTTCATAAACTTTTTGGTTCAAACGACATTGCAGTCCATTTGAGCAAGATGTACATGTCATTCGAATGACGTGGCCATTTTGTTCGAGAGATATGCACATTTCATTCGAATGATGTGTCAACTTAACATTTCTATTAAACGCATGTTTCTCTCTGAATTTTGTAAGTTGCCGAACCAGAAAATCAGTTTTCATATAGTACGTTTCTGCACAAGTTTTCTAAGGTTTTCAAAGTCTAAAAAACATCCTTAGAGTTTCAAGATCTGAGCTTTCATACTCTTACTCTATAGAGATCTTGGTTTGCACAATTCGGAGTTTATTCATCACTCTGAACGTTGGGTTTTGCAGTGAATAAGAGAAGGAGTTTGTGTTCAACATCGTAGACATTTCCAAGATGTATCGGTGGACACTGAGACATATGTGAATGCGTGTGTTGTGGATGAGCATTGTAGAAAGACTTTTGTGTGGGCACTGTGGAGGAGTGGTTAAAGAATTAGAGGAGCATCAAGACTTGTGGGGGATCAAGTCGTTGAGTAATTCTACCATTTGTACTTTGTAATACCATATCATAGCGACTGTCTAGCTTAGCCGATCCGATGTTTTTTCCCTTAGTGGTGTCCTCGTACATTCGGCGCCGCCTTTGTGAACTTATTTATTTTACTTGCTTAAATCACCTAGATGCATGGTTAGGATTAAACAAGAAAAAATTGGGCTTAACTAAAATTGGTTCACATACTTGGTGCAGTTTAAAATTTGAAAAAGATTTTTTCAAAAAGAAAGTTGTTTTTCACACCCTTAAAACACATTCGAAAGAAAAAGGGCCTACAAAAGACAAATGGATTCGACTTCAAAGCTGAGGTCACATAATTAATCGATGAATATAGAATCCAAAGACACCAATATTCTCCCTACCGACCCAAAAACAACAACGATGTCGAAGTCGCCAACAAAAGCCTCAAAACCATCATTAGTAAGATGACTGAAAGCTACAGAGACTAGGATGATCGGATCCCATATGAACTTTGGGTCTACTGCACCTCTATTACGACTCCTACAGGGGCTACCCCTTATTCTCTGATATATGGCATTGATGCGGTTCTCCCTGTCGAGCTAGAAGTTCCTTCTCTACATGTCATGTGTGAAAGTAAAGTCAATGAGGAAGACTGGTATTAGAGTCGCTGTGTTGAGCTCTCACTCATAAACAAAAAATACTTAAGGCTATATGTTGATACCAAAATTAGTATGCTGATATGGACGAATAATAAGAAGACACGTGTCAATCTATATGGCACAATAGCAACGAGGAAGATCATTCCACAACCAATTTATGTTCGCTCCGAGGAACTACCATGCTCCGAGGAACAGACCTCTCCGAGGAACTCACATGCTCCGAGGAACTCCTGAACGACGAGCAACTAAGGCGGTTCGAGCTGCATCTCGACCACAGCATTGATTGCCAGATAACCAATAGTTTAAACTATTCATTGACTGCTTATCATCTTGACGCACACGCTTGAAGAGCATTAAATGAGTTACCCTTTCATATGTATATCATTTAATGTATCACCCTTTCAGATGATAGTCTCAAGGCCCTTTCATATGTATATCATTTAATGTACCACCCTTTCATATGTAAGCCTCGGGGCTATAAATACATTGTATCTCCCTCATTCAAAGGGACCGGAATTTCTTGAGAGAACTTGTAATCGAGAATTCCATAAACACTCAGCAATAACATAATAGTGGACGTAGGCTTTATTCCTAGCCGAACCACTTTAAAAATATTTGTCTTATTTATTTATCTGTGATTGAATAATTAGAGCGATCTAGTTTTTTACATCAACAGATTGGCGCCGTCTGTGGGAAACGACTGTTGTTATCGTTTTTCACCAAAAATCATTCATTGTCAATGGCAGATAATCCAGAATCTAGCAATCGAAACGCTGGAAGTGCTGGAAATCCGCCAAATCCATCTGCACCCCCAGATCTGGCTGGAATCATGACGAATCTGGCTCAAGGACAAACCGCCATGCAAGACACCATGCGACAACTCATACAAACCCTTCACGGCGTTGCACCTGCACAATCAGGACAGCGGAGTGGTCAAAGGCAAACTTATTCACAATCTAGGCGTACGGTGACATATCGTAATGATGAATCTGATGATTTCTCATATCAACCTGGGCAAACTTCATCAATACGGGCTACGAATGCTGAGCAACGTGTTACTCTCTCTCCAGAGAGGACCAGTGCATTGGAAAGATTGAGCAGGGTATCTCCTTCCAGTCGATTAGGCCCTAGGAGAAATAGGAGTCCACCTAAAGCCATGTCGAGGAGTTTTCGACAACCATCAGATCTAAGAGAAGGATCAGCATAATCACGACCAGTTGCTCGTCGAGATAGATCTCAGGAAGCCACTTCAACGCGATCAGTTGCTCGAACCAATAGGCCCGAGGAAGAGAATGATGCTTGGAAAGGTTCTATTCAGCGGTTGGAGGATAGATTGGGAGAAATGGCTAAAGCCAAGAACTCCCTACAACGAACCTTTGTTCGAGGAACACCTTTTGTCCAGGATATTGTTGATTTTCCTACCCCGTCAAAGTTTAAAGCTCCTGTGGTGACCCCCAAATACGATGGAAAGACAGATCCTGTTCTTCATATAGAGCAATATCAAGCTGCCGCCGACATCTATGCTGTCCCCGACGAGATGAGATTCAGAGCATTCTCAGGAACTCTTACTGGATCTGCCCACATGTGGTACAACAATCTTCCTCGGGGTAAGATTTCAACTTTCTTTCAGTTGGCCGAGTTGTTCATTGGCAATTTCTATTTTGGAGCAAAGCCAGTAAAACGAGTAGCACACTTGTTAAGTGTTAGACAAAAACCTGGTGAGAGTACTAGAGATTACATAACTCGTTTCAATAACGAGAAGCTGGAAGTCATAGATTATGAAGAAAAGACAGCAATCACCGCCTTGATGAGTGGGTTGTTGCCTAACAAGTTGTACTACACTTTGGCCAAAGACCCTCCTCGAACCATGTCAGACCTAATGAGAAAAGCGTCCAAGATTATGAATGCCGAGGAGGCCATGTCTGCGAAGAAGAATATGGACACCAAAGAAACCAAAGTGGAAGATGATAAAGCGAAGAAGAAGAGTATCCAGCCCCGAGAAGAATCAAGCTATACAATAGGAAATGAAGACCGAGCAAGAGAGAGATCTAGATCTCCTCGTCGGGCAGAAGAAAAACAATAAATGAAGAATGTGTGTTGATTTCACCGATCTCAACAAGGCAGAGGATGCTACTTCGGGACACGAGCTGATCATGGACACTTACTCTGGCTATAACCAGATCAAAATGAAACCTGAAGACAGGGAACGACATACCAGCAGCTGATGAACAAGGTTTTTTGCTGAACAAATCAGTTGCAGTATGGAAGTCTATGTCGACGATATGCTGACAAAATGCAAGAAAGCTGCTGATCATCTAGTTGGCTTAGATCAGACTTTTGATCAACTGGATAAATTATCAAATGAAACTCAACCCGACGAAGTGCACATTTGGAGTACGAGAAGGAACGTTCCTCGGGTACATCATCAACCAGCGAGACGTTGAAGAAAATCCAGACAAGATCAAAGCCTTTTTAGGGTTGCGATCTCCAACGACGAAGGAAGAGGTGCAGAGATCAGATACCCAAAGCGGGAAAAATTGGCATTGGCATTAATTAAGGCAAGTAGAAGAATGAGGTCATGTTTCCAGGCCCATACCATGCATACCGACATGCCATTAAGACAAGCTGTAGCAGAGTTTACTGATCTTAATATTCCCGAGAAACAAAAGTTGCTCGTTGGTCAACCTGTGGATGTTACAGGATCAACAAGATATACTCCTTTGGTTAGGAGGCGTACACTGGCGTGATCAACTTCGGTTGGTAAAATAACTAGTGTACAAGATAGTTCGAAAGAACATGATAGTTCAGACCCACGATCAACTTCGGTTGGTAAAAGGGCGAGAACAACTGATATACTCCTTTGGTTAGGAGGCGTACACTGGCGTGATCAACTTCGGTTGGTAAAATAACTAGTGTACAAGATAGTTCGAAAGAACACGATAGTTCAGACCCACGATCAACTCCGGTTGGTAAAAGGGCGAGAACAACTGATATACTCCTTTGGTTAGGAGGCGTACACTGGCGTGATCAACTTCGGTTGGTAAAATAACTAGTGTACAAGATAGTTCGAAAGAACACGATAGTTCAGACCCACGATCAACTCCGGTTGGTAAAAGGGCGAGAACAACTGATATACTCCTTTGGTTAGGAGGCGTACACTGGCGTGATCAACTTCGGTTGGTAAAATAACTAGTGTACAAGATAGTTCGAAAGAACACGATAGTTCAGTCCCACGATCAACTCCGGTTGGTAAAAGGGCGAGAACAACTGATATACTCCTTTGGTTAGGAGGCGTACACTGGCGTGATCAACTTCGGTTGGTAAAATAACTAGTGTACAAGATAGTTCGAAAGAACATGATAGTTCAGACCCATGATCAACCACAGTTGAGGGAAGAACAATATTATTAAAAACGCCAATTTTGGTTGATTTGATTTGAAAATATGCTCTCACATTCCAATTTATGTTGGTCGGGAGGTAAGATTATTACAAAAATTCCTCGAAGAACAAAATATTCCAAACTGAACCAAGTATGGTTGGTCGGGGATAAAAACCCACTAACTGTATTTGGTCGACGAGGAGAAAATATTTCAAATAGAACCAAGTATGGCTGGTCGGGGATAAACTCCCACTAACTATAATTGGTCGACGAGCACAATTTAACAACCTTGGTTGGTTGGAAAAATTTTCAACATTTTTTACTCGCTACTTTAAGTGATCGAGCAACATTGATACTTGTAACTTTTTTGGTCGATGAACCATACGATATTGTTATGCAAGCACAAATAAGAAAGTGTTTGATATTTACAAGACAATCGCAAATACAAATTTGCGAACAAAAATGAATTTCTTTCACTGAATTCAAAATGAATTACGCAAATTTATTACATTGATATTAAATTGTGTACTAACTATTATATTGAGATTCCTACTCTATTGGTTTCTCTCCCTCTGCTTTTGAAATAGGTTCCTCGCCATCAGGAGGATCATCCAAAGCATAAGGAAAGTTTTATGAAGTTAAGATCTTTCATCATTCTGATGTTCATCACAGATGGTCTGTCCGAGCAGCTCTTGCTCGTCCCCGAGAACCTCTTGCTCGTCCCCGAGCAAAGGTAGAAGTCAAAATCAACATCTACAGCACTAAGATCTTTACTACTACTGTCCCGACCAATAATGAAGAAGAAGTTGTATGAAAATGTTTCGAAGTCCACCACCAATTTGGCATTAATCAGATTGAAGAGTTGGGTTCAAATCAACAAAGTATTCAGAGGATCATAAATTTAGCACTCAGTCGCTCGGTACAGGAGGCAGTTGGTCGGCTAGCAAACCAATCAACATACTTGGAGATTATGACAAGATACAAGCTGCATCATATGTCGTCCAGAAGCTAATGCACTTTATGTTGAACAAATCAAGAAGGTAGATCAAGAATTTCACGAGCACCGAGCAACACTGCAAAATAAAATACTCCATCCTTTCAAGTAAACCATCAAGCATGAAGCATTGGGGGCTTCTGTTGATACCAAAATTAGTATGCTGATATGGACGAATAATAAGAAGACACGTGTCAATCTATATGGCACAATAGCAACGAGGAAGATCATTCCCCAACCAATTTATGTTCGCTCCGAGGAACTACCATGCTCCGAGGAACAGACCTCTCCGAGGAACTCACATGCTCCGAGGAACAGACCTCTCCGAGGAACTCCTGAACGACGAGCAACTAAGGCAATTCGAGCTGCATCTCGACCACAGCATTGATTGCCAGATAACCAACAGTTTAAACTATTCATTGACTGCTTATCATCTTGACGCACACGCTTGAAGAGCATTAAATGAGTTACCCTTTCATATGTATATCATTTAATGTATCACCCTTTCAGATGATAGCCTCAAGGCCCTTTCATATGTATATCATTTAATGTACCACCCTTTCATATGTAAGCCTCAGGGCTATAAATACATTGTATCTCCCTCATTCAAAGGGACCGGAATTTCTTGAGAGAACTTGTAATCGAGAATTCCATAAACACTCAGCAATAACATAACAGTGGACGTAGGCTTTATTCCTAGCCGAACCACTTTAAAAATATTTGTCTTATTTATTTATCTGTGATTGAATAATTAGAGCGATCTAGTTTTTTACATCAACACTATATACCATATATAGGGGTATTATCACCGGATTGCACGGTCATTTAACAAGAAAGTCAAGGATCGTGGTGTCAAATAGGGAGACCTTGACCTCAAAGAAATCATGGAACCTATTTGGGACCCCAGAGGGAAGTTCAAACCAAATTGGAGCGGTCCTTATATCATAAACAAAATCCTTTTAGGCGGAGCCACTATACTCATAGATCTCAACGGAAAAGAGTTGGCGCGTCCAGTTAACCTCGATCGTCTTAAGAAGTTCTACCCTTAATCCAAACTCTCAATGCACTATGACTCTTCCCATCCCCCTTTGTCCAATATATATATATATATATATATATATATATAATGAAGATTATCCAAAAAAAAGATGTCGAGAACATTGAACAGATTATAGAAATGGTATGTCCGATTACTGAAAAACAAGTGAACATATTAATATGAAAAATGGAAAAGAATAAAGAGATTGGACGAGATTAAATACCCATAGAGGTTTGGAGAACACTTGAAAGTCTAGGAGTAGAATGGTTAACACGCTTATTTAATAAAATTTTAAGGGAAGGAAACATGCCAGATGATTGGAGGAAAAACACCATAATACCGTTGTATAAAAATAAAGGCGATATACAAAACTGCGGTAATTATAGAGGAATCAAACTAATGAGTCACACTATGAAATTATGGAAAAATATTATAGAAAAAAAGATTAAGAAATGAGTCAACTATTTCGGACAATCAATTTGGATTTATGACATGGAGATCAACCACAGAAGCTATTTACTTATTAAGATGGTAATGGAGAAATGTAGAAGTAAGAATAAAAATTTATATATGGTATTTATAGATCTAGAAAAGTCTTATGATAGAGAACCTAGGGATATAATTTGATGGGCTTTAAGGAGAAAAATAATCCCTATGAGTTATATTAAAGTTATTTAAGATATAAATGATAACACAAAGACTAAAGTAAGGACTATATGTGGAGAAACTAATTACTTTACGATTACAGTGGGTTTACATCAAAGATCAATCTTAAGTCCTTATTTATTTTTCGTAGTTTTGGATGAGATTACTAAGGACATACATGAAGATATCTCATGGTGTATATTGTTCGCAGATGATATAGTTTTAGTAGACACTTCAAAGGAAAGCTTAGCGATGAGAGTAGATACTTGGAGAAAAGCCTTGGAATCTAAGGGTCTAAGAATCAGTTGAAATAAAAAGATATTTATGGAATGTAAATTTAATAATAAGGCATCGAGTAACATAATGTTAAAGATTGAAGAAAAGTGATAAATAAAACTAATAAATTTTGTTATCTGGGTTCAATGTTATAAAGTAATAGGGATATTGATGAGGATTTTACGAGTAGAATATCAACTGGTTGGATGAAATGGATACAAGCGAATGGGGTGTTATGCGATAAGAGGATAACTAATAAATTAAAAGAAATTTTTTAAAGAACAATTATTAGGACATCGACCCAATATGGAGAAGAGTGTTGGGAATTAAAGAAAAATATGAACAAAGTCTCCATGTTAGTATGAGGATGCTCTGGTGGATGATAGGAATTACTAGAAACGACAAAATTAAAAACCAATGCATGAGAGAAAAGTTAGGAGTAGCTCCCATTAGTGTTAAATTAAGAGAAAGTACACTTAGGTTGTATGGTCATGTTTTGCATAGACAAGTAGATACCCCTATAACCAGAGGAAGATTGTTAGAAATAGAGGATAAAAGATAAAATGGTTGTCCTAAGCTATCATGGGAGGAAATTATTAGGAGAGAGATTAAAGAATTAAATTTAATGATAATAATCCATATAATATATTAGAATAGAAAAGGAGAATCCATGTGGCTGACCCCATATGATGGGATTAAGACAAGGATGATGATGATGACAATGATCCCCTACCCAGAACTTGTGGGAGCTGATCCTCTCAAACCCCCTTCTCAAAATAAAGCTCATAAATTTTCAAAACCCACAGAGGTACGTAGGTAGCCCATAAGACACATGGGCATGGTCCTTTATCTTTCACATAATGCTATCCTTTTCTTCCCCAAAGAATGGTGATCCATATCATCATTTACATGAGCAAAGGGATTATGTATGCCTTAGTGATTGGTATAGACAATTTAAATACCAAATTAATCTAAAGATACAATAAAATATGCCAAAATTACTTTTATTACAGATCAAGGAATACGGTTGTTAAACGTAATATCGGGGAAGGGGGTCAAATAGAGAATGTGGCCATCCCCGATCCTCGCGGCGGGAGAGGATACCTTTTTTGGGTCCCGCGCATCCCTCTCGAGAGCGCTTCGACCGGCGTCATTTGGTGAGGTGAAAAATATAGAGAGATTGAGTAGCACTCTATTTTACTCAAAACGGACAAAAGAAAATGAAGCCATCCCGAAGGACAGCATCCAAAGACATACTGATACATATGAAACCAAAATGATTCTAAAAAGGGTTCGAAGGATAAGTTACGAAATGGGAAGGTGTTAGGCACCCACTCCGCCCTTACGGTCTCTCATGGGTTGTTGCTATTTTCCTTTATTTCCCCGTGATATGTGTGCATGTGTATACGTAGTGGAGATAGGAATTATCGACTTGTATCATGGAAGAGATAAAGCG